>JAOXYL010000030.1:6239234-6260377 GCA_028564955.1 Terapon puta
AACACAAGAAAGGAAACATGCGCTGATATGCACTCAGTTTCCAATTTTATTACCCAGCTAATCCTAATGCAGTTTGGTACGACAGCCCGACAATAATGTTGGAATTGTTTTTTTTTTGGAAGTGTTATGTGTTAATTCAACTTTATGGTCCTTTTGGATACTTATCCTTTTGGATATTTACAAAATGCAGCTTCCACATGCCATGTCCGGATCCAAAATAAAACCAAGGGGTCAGGAGATAGTGGCGTTGGGTGCAGCTCAGTGGTACAGTGGCGTGCCAAAAGACAGGACACGTCGTGTGAATCCGGAGGTGTGAGATCTCCGAGGAGGAGTCGGTTAGCGACAGCTCGGATCCGAGGCTCTACCTTGACAACCGGACAGCCGTTTGATCCAGTTTTATAGAGATATCACCCCGGACAGATGGTCTTATCAATGTCGGCCACACAGTGGCTGTATTAATTCGGGCGACTCTTGGTGACATGCAGGAATGTATCCCACTGCTCCAGGCCTCCGAGGGCAACGAAGGCTCGTTGGAGAATTTGCGATTGAATTGCAAATTTGTGCTGTCATGCAAATTCTAATATTATCTCAGCCGGTCTTTCTCATCTGTGGGGTTTTTGATGGCATATTTGGGAGCGTATTCCTGCTCTGCATCTTTAATACACTTGAATGCAGTTGGATCCGGATTCTATATTTGACATGTTCATAACACCTGAAATGGTATTACACGATGCTGGTTGGTGACGTAAGTGCCGTTAATGATGGGGTGAAAGGTGGCAATGATTGGAGGGGCCCAACTGGGCTCAGAACAAAGCAGGATTACGCATTAATGCTTCAAATCATCGATTACTGGAATAATTGTTCTCTCTATAAAATGTCAGAAATGTGTGAAAACTGCCTGTCACATTTCCCAGAGCTCAAGGTGACATCCTGAAATTGCTAATTTTTTTCCTGACCAGCAGTCCAAAACCAAAAGATATTGAATTTATAGTTACATAAAACTGTGAAAAGCAACACTTCCTCTCACTTGAGAAAGCTGAACCAGCAAATGTTTGACTTTTTTTGCTTTTCACAAAGGCCTCTCTGTAATCTTCTGTAGCTTGGATAGTACCTGATTTGGACTAAAGTGGCTGCCAAAGTCCGGTTTGAAATGGTTAGTTGACTGATTAGTCAGTTAACTAATCATTTCAAACCTGTAGTTTTTGTTAGAAAGTATTCATCCCAGTGATTTTATGATTCCCAGTGGATTTATTCTTTTATGCAGCTGACCATAAGAGAAAGTCTTAAATGTAAAAAAAAAAAACCTGTTTAATTAATCTACTGTGAAAGATGTAAAAGTCACAGTTGGTGGGTGCTTTTTGTAGTGCACATGTAGTCAAATATATGTTGTAGTATGCAGTCAAGATGTCAAAGGTTTGACGTTGGTATTGGGACTAAAGATTCAGTACAGTAAATACATAATTAAAGCGAAGTAATTACAGCAACATGTTGAGGCTCTTTGGAGTGTGGCACAAGTGGGACAGCAGCAGAGTAGCACAAACTAGATTAACAAATTATTAGATAACAAATTATAGAATCGCATTTCATTAAGAGCGAGGATAGTTATATTTTCACACAGCTGAATTAACAGGAAGCGGCCTTTTTGTTACAGTTTATTCGCAGTCACGTCCTCTGCTGTCAGACTAACATTTGTCTAATGAGCTACGGTATTCGCTAATTTGTTTTGAGAAGAGCTCTCGTGTTTGCTGATTTGTTAAACTGTTTTTTTCACCAATTCGCTTTCTTGCCAAGAGTTAGATGAGACGATCGACACCAGTCTAGTGTCAGCAAGGTAAAATCTAAGTTAGAGTTAGCAGTCCAGCTTAGTCTAAAGACTGGAAACAGCTCGCGTCTTTCCAAAGTTAAAAAATACAGCTACCAGCACCTCTACAGCTCACTAATTAACACATATCTCATTCGTTTAATATGCAGACAAACAGAAATCATCATGATAACTCAGTGCTTGTTTTGATTGAAATAAACTATGTTATGCAGATAATACGATTACTTTCATTAAAAACAAAACACACAACACTGGGTTGTGAACTGATTGCTTGCTCTTGGTGATTAGCGCCACCTGGCTGAAGTGTTTGCTGCATAACTCAGGCACAGACAGGAAAGTGGTGTCTATTTTATCGCTTAACTCTTGACAAGAAAACCAAAAATAAACCTATTTACAAAATATTGAACTCCTGTTGAAATTTTGCTTTTTTAGAAGAGTGATTAGAGTGGTCAGCGGTTGGGTAGTTTTAGTTAATTATCAATCCAGCTGGTTTCTCTTTCCATGGCTATATCATCAAAATATCAAGTAATTATTGAGCCACCGCGCACGAGGAGATGTGAGTCCGTAGAAACAGACGGCCGAGCTGGCTTGATAATGCTCAGATTTGACTATTTTCACTATTCTCTGTTGTACCGGGCAGAGAGATACAGAATCTGAAATGTGAAGGGTTTGTATTTGTTTACTAGCTGTCTTGGCAAACAGGTGGTATGAAAACAGCAAGTGCGAATATTCATACTGCTTCTAAATAGAGCCTGGTTAAAAAAAAAAAAAATCACTATGTGGGCTATCTAGATGAGATGGTGGTTTGACTGATCTGACTGGTGTACATATGATTATCCAGCATGGAGACGTATTGAGGAAACGTTGGAAGGAAGAACAATAAGACCAGCAGCTGCAGAGGGAGGAGATGTCGAGATAATCCACAGCAGGTTGCAGAGTGTTATACAAGCTCCATTATGACTGGCATGGACGTTGAAGCTGTAATCATGACACGCTGCAAATGTCAAGACATCAAATCTCCCGATTCCCCTGCATACACGCTTGCAGAGGATTCGCCCACGCAAAGCAGGACAACAGGGCACAAATGAGGCATTGGCTGTAATTAGCTGATTGCATCTTCCCAAATCAGCTCATCAATTAAAAAAAAACAACTTCTTGGACTACTTGCTGTGTCCTTTTTTTTTTTCTCATCCCCACATTAGTTTCCACTTTGCATTCTGGCGCGTTCGCGTTGATGTGCTTGGTGGGAGCTCGGGCCATGTGAACAATACTGTGCTGTTCATTCTCGGCCAGACTCTAACCACCTCTCGGAGCAGTGCAAAGAGGGACCTCATTAAGGCGCCATGCAGCCTTTCAGCCAACCACAGAGGGCTGTTTAAGGTTTGCACCTGCTCGACTGCCAGCTACATTTTTAATGAGGGAAAATAGCTACATCTTTCTCAGGTAAATGGCTCCTCGGCTCCTTTGGTTGTCGAGATTAGCGCAGAGTGAGGCAAAAATACAAGCCATCATTAGCCTTATTGGTGCTTGCGAATTCATTTGATTTAGGACAGTGATAAATGCAATAATTAGATTACAATAAACAGTGCCTTAGATTTTACCCAAGCCTCTCAGTGTGCTTAAATCTACATCCTTAATATTCATGAAGGACCATATGAAGAAAAGGAAAAGAGCTGTAATCTTTTATACATTGCACACGTTTATGTGCAGTAGTACTAGTATTGCAGATATCTGCATGCTTATTTGCTCAAAACATGCATTATGAAAACTAGATACTAAATCAGATGACTCCTATTCAGTCAAAAAATGTTTTTAACCTCCTTGTTTACTTCCAGTTTATGCAGCCCACAGAATAGTAGTGATAATCCCACAATGTCTTTTGGCCCAGCTGGCCTGTGAGAGTGAACACATCGTGCACAGCGGTGACAACATTCAGAAAATAAATTACTTTTCTGGGCTTTGGAAAAGTTTTTGAAAGATTAAACCCCCATGGCTTGAAAATATACAATATAAAGTGTAATAACCAACCATGTTTATAGCTGGAGGTGTCCTGTCAACTGTTTTCCAGACATCTCTTGCAGTTGTGGTCTATGAGGAAAAAATACTTTTTGGACCACAAGGGGACTTTATGTTGCAGTGCCAAGGATGACCACAGGGGGAAAGTGGCTCATCTGCAGCAGCACCCTATCCAGGTTTTATAATAACTCCATGGCTAAAAGTGAGAATGCAAACATCTTTAGCAAGTATAATGTTGCCATATTTACCATAGGTTTTGTGTGTTAGTATGATAATATCGTAGAATCAGAAAGTTTTTGCCATTTTGGTTTGACTTTGTTTAATTGGTTAATATTGAAATTCTATTAACTTTTAATGTTCTGCTAATCGACCAGATGTGTCAGCACCTTTCAGCTGCTGTGAAACATCAGCACTTTGTATAGCAACACATACCGAAGGACATCAAGCTGCTTAATTGAGCTCCAATAAGCAATCTGATGCTTCCTCCAGCTATGGATCGGAGTCATTATTTATCCGTGCAGCTGTGAACGAGATGATGGCGATGACCCAGTCACTGATCCAGCATCGACATGGCTCCTCCGTGAGAGCCCACAGATAAATGTTCGACCAGGGTTCACTCTGTTTCTCGACTGAACAAGATGCCGTTGCATCGTATGTGACACTGAGCTCCTTTACTTTGCTCAAAGACACGCTGCCAGCTGTGGGTTTTTCTGCTCCTGTCATCAACCTCAGCCATTTATTAGCCTCCCACAGGATTTATGCTCCAGCGCTAACAGCCAGTGTAATTACGGATATGAAAAATTAGAAAAAGTAGAGAAAGAGGGCAGAATGCGATTGTAGAAAATATGATAATGAGGCCTATTTCCAATTAAAAGTGAATGGCAGTGCGGGGGTTGAAAATTAAGACAGGAGGCGCCATAACAGTTAAGTGAGCTAATTGTTATCTGTATTTCCTCTGCAGTGCGAATCTGAAGATCACACTATCAAATCTGGAGATCTGCTTTCTGCACACTAATGAGATCAAAATGGCAGAAGTACAGAAAGAGACGCTTTCTTGTCTTCTTGTCATTACCATGCATGTCTTTTACTGGAGGTGAACGTCAGGGGTGGGGATGGGGGGTGGGGGTGGGGGGGGGTTTGCTGCTAGTGTTTGGACTGCTCAGATACGATTCACGGAGGAAACACAGAAGAAAGGAGATCCTGTTGGCTTCCCGACGCAAGCGTGGGTGACTCCTAATTGAGTAGAGAGGCTGTTTTGTGTTGTTGCTCCTGTGGAAAAGCTCTGCTCGCCGGGAAGCAATTTATGCTTTGCAAAAATAAAAAATAAAAAAAAGCAAAGGAAACACTGAGAGAAGCTCAACGGCTTCCTTGAACAGCAGGAAGGGTTTTTCATAAGCAAAGCCGTGTTCCACAGCTTGTCCAAATATACAAAATCCCTTCCCCATGGCAGGGTAGGAGGAAGCTACTTGTGATAGGACGGTATGTGTAGATTAATGTGTTTCATAATGGGGCCTGGCTGCACCTACTACATCTGTGTATTAACACACACGCACACCAGTAGCGATGGCGCCCTGAATTCCATCTTTTTTAGACGTTAACTTCGCTGTGAGTTGCTGAAATGTCGGGCTGAATAATTAGCTGTTCCAAGGTTCCTCTTCTGGCTCTATTGTTCATGCATTATTTATAGTGGCATCTGCCTGAGAGTTGTCTCTGTACTGGTGAAGCTCTTCTATGCCTTGCTGCAGGCGGAGTGGTAAATGCTGCCACTCTGCCTGTGCGCCTGTCTTCACGTCAAGGCTGGCATAGCGGCGCACCCAGCTCTCAATCGATGATCAAGATTTTTAACAAACGAACGGAGCGATGTCGTCAGCTAACATGAGTAGATCACGGAAGCTGACAGAACCTGTTTCCAGCTTCTGTCACTGTGGTTGATGCAGAAGATCTTTTGTGGTCTGGGAATTTACAAATGTGACACTAGACAATAAAAATGAAATCTAGACATTAACAATATAACAGCATATAATTGCTTAAACATGAAAGAAATAAAAATAAGACAAATGCTATACACAATATGCTTACTTGGGTAGTGTTTGTGGTGCAAATTGTTAAAAGTTCAGAGTTTCATCAAAGGTAGACTTCCTCCTCCGGTTGCCGTGACTGACATTCAAAAAAATTTCATGGCAATTCGCTCAATAGTTGTTGAGATGCTTCAGTCTGTGGTAGACCACAAGTGGTAACAGTAGAGTAGGTCATCTTTTCGATAACTTGTTTCAGGCCTGTAGAGAGATAATTGAACCCTCTTTGCATCCATAATAAGTCCAACTGTGTATTTTCTGAAGCATAATTGAGATATATTTGATGTGATCTGGATCATTTTAGCTTTAGGAGGAGATAACTCACCCCATCCTCTCACTCCTGATTTATATTCACTGAAATGGGGCTCTTAGAAATGTATTTTACGATTTGGCACGATAAAATGTATTGTATATCATTACAGACGTAAGGAACTTGATGATAAGAAAACCTCCCGTTTTTATTGTCACTTGGAAATTCATCTGCCTCTTGACAACAATGACATCCCTATCTGTGTATCTGCAATGACCTTTATTGTTATCGCTCCCAGACACGAGGCAGAAACCTCGGTTTACCCTTCACTGGGCAAACACTTCAGAATAGAAATCCCTCTCCAGTAAAGGTTCAGTCATGGGACCTGTTATTTGAGTGGAAATTATTAAACCTGAAGAAAAAAACCTTGCAAACATAGCTATGCATATTTTACCCAGGTGGAAATATATTTAGGCTGCAGAAAAGCCGTCCTGCATATATTCAGGTCTGCCTCGGGTGTTTTTGATAGATGTGTGTTTGGGGCCACCATTATTGTTATGAGCTGTCTTGGAGAGAGCCGTCCCGAACACGTGGCCTGAGCAAACACAGCCGCACCGCTTGTGTTCAGTTACAAAAGCTGTATTAATGTAAGGTGCTCGGGTTCAACCTGGCATTGATAGATTCCTCGCTTTAGGCCACAAATCACTCACCGCTGAAACAGCGGGGCAAGCGCTGCACAATTAGGCCAGGGCGCTACAAAAACTTTGAGGACACGCTCTTGCCTGGGGAGAATCAGCCTCTTTTGCTGTCTTCTTCATGTTTGATGTTTCTGGAGGAGACGCGCGCCTGTTCGTCTTTGGCCTGACCGTCCCAGAGCTGCATATGGAGGAGCGGGAAGAGCTGAGCCTCCTCTCTGTATTAGCTGTCAGAGCGAGAGGGAGGTGTCAAGGACATGCTCAGAAGAGACTATGATCCTGTCTGTGTTGAAGCTGTAGTTAGTATGTGTGGCTCGCGGTGGATTCATGTGTTTGCTCGTGTGTGTGTGTGTGTGTGGGGTGGGGGGGGGAGAGGGACTGTTAATTTGTGGAGTTGCCAGTGTAATGGATACACACTACAAAGTCATATTGAAATGACCTTAATCAAGCGAATCGTATAGAAGGGATGGGGCGCTCAGCTAAAGCACTAATAGCTTTTTTCTCAGTTGAAAGACAGAGTCTCATTTATGCGTGATGTAGTCCTTCCTAAAGCCATAACGTGACATCTCAATGTGGCTCCCTGTTTTACTGTAATATCCCGCTGCCACAGCGGGAGATTAGCATTATCAGCAGCCACAACAACCCAATTTGTTCTCATTGCCGTGGCAGACGGGGGGAATTAAATATAATCAGCCAGCTAGCATATTTAACTTAGCTACCCCCTGTGAGCTGTCTCATGCACATCCCCGCGGCATTTCAACCGGGATGGTTATCATCATTATCTTCTCTTAACCATGCTGCTGGTTTCTGAACTTGTGTGTCTGACAGTTGTAAAAGAGCTCTGGAGCTTCAATGGACTTTGAGTTTAATTAATTTAAACAGCGGGCGAAGCGGTTGACGTTTTTGAAACAGCTAATACAGTAATAATCACAGCCGCTGATAGGTGGTGGTAAAATGATATCGTAATCATAGTTTTT
This sequence comes from Terapon puta, assembly GCA_028564955.1. NCBI lineage: Eukaryota > Metazoa > Chordata > Actinopteri > Centrarchiformes > Terapontidae > Terapon > Terapon puta. The sequence goes on from JAOXYL010000030.1 coordinate 6,247,070, forward strand.
TTGGAGTTTTGCTGAACACACATGCTGACTGCGCTACAGCACGCTCAAATGGTTACACAGCTGCTCGGCACAACACAAGTCTTTACACAGGTTTACGGCTACTGCAGATTGGTCCGGATAAAGGACAGGACTGTTGTTGTTTTGTTACCCTTTTTTGTTGTGAACAAATGCCAAGAAAAGACCAAAATCAGTTCAACCCTCTGTTGCACTCAGCCCCCAAACACACTGGTTTTATAATGGTGTTGGGAGTCTTTAAATGCCTGAAGTGTAGTGTTAAAATGCTCAGTAATTTCATAAAACAGTTGGGCACTGTAGTTTGCAGAAAAACTTACTCAAACAGATGTAAACAAAGCATATCTCAGGGACTATTTTTAGCAGTGGAAGGACACACATAAACCTCTGCATTAACCGCATCCGATTTAAACTGAGAAACTATAGGGCAGTCAGGGTGTTGTGTTCAGGATCAATAATATGGACGTCATCCTAGCTAGCCAGCTACCCAATAGCTCCATGTATGAAAAATAGCAAAAGAAAAATGACCTCTTGCAATGCCTCCCTTGGTTATACTTAGCTTTGTAGACAAAAGTAAATAGTAAATATAAAAACACTGAGAATGTGATCTAATGAAATGTTGTATTAGTCATATTATAGAATCATTTATTAGATAGATCTTTAACTTTTTAGGGATCTGCCACAACTGCCGAAACAAGTATATGCAATGACAGTAAAATTAGTAAAACAAACTGTTGTGATGCTTAACCGTGTTTGTGTTTGGATGCTTCTTTCCTGCTGTTTTTGCACTGTTAAATTAAAATCCATATAAAAGGAGCAGACTTGAATGCGCTCACAAAATGTTTGGTTTATTCCCAGAAAATTTCCAAATCAATCACGGCTCTGTAATAAGCAATTCACGAGGACAGCTTGTATTCTAAGGAACAAAAACCTGCAAGTTTTTTTTTTCTTCTCCTTGGCACCCAAGTCAGTTTGTTAGTCTGCTGGTGTGGAATTTATTTTCTTAGCCTCCGCCGCATTCGGTATTGATTTAAGTTTCCTGCGGTGGATAAGCATGTCGACACCAAACAAGACGTGAGCTCATTCATCTATTTCTGTATGCTGATAACTTTTTGTGTTTGCAGATCAATACTGATGAGTCGAGCTACTACAAAGAGAAAATAGCACACTGGCATCAGGTATTTTTGTTTCTGTGCAGCTACATGCTTCAGCTCGTCTCATTACGGGTCCCCAGTTTTTTCCTGCCACTATTGTATGCAGAAGCAGGATGGCACAGCACGGTGAAGACGGCCCCTGCATAAGCCTGGAGCTCCCCGGGGCATCCGTGTGGAGCTCAACCTGAAGGCTCGCCTCTCCTCTTTCTGCTTCTTTGTTTTGCAAATGTGTGTGCGAGGTGGGGAGGAGGCGGGAGCGATAAGATGCTGCAGAGACTCCGGGGTTCTGCTTGGCTCAGCAGCGGGGTCCAACAGAATCCATTTTTCTGCATCCGCGCCGTCCTCTTCCTCCTCTCCAATTACTGCATCTCTCCGAGCATGCGACGCCTCAGTTGATTCAGCTGCGGAGCCTGCCGCGGTAAAGTGAGCCCGGCCACTGTTTGATGTGTCACTTCATCAGTGATTTGGAGACCACGGCTAAGGGCTTCTTGAGAATGGGGGGAAAAAATAAAAAAGGTTAATTTTTTTGTGATGCAACTTCCCGAAATGTGGTCTTATTAGCCAAAGGCAGCAGCTCAGAAGAAAAAGCCTCTTGTCAGAAGTTTTCACACCCTTGTATTAAGTTGAGAAAAAAAAAGCCTCTTTTATGTTAACTACACATAACCCAGTCTTTGACTTAATAGAGAGTTTCATCGCCAGGTAGTTAAATCATTTGCATTTTTAAGCAAGAGCCAGACTCCCCGGCCAGCCTGATCAATCTCTCAGATGGATGCACACCTGACAGCTGGCTACTTCGCGGCTTGTGCAGAGAGACGTGCCCTTCAGTGTGCAGAGATGGCTGCAGATCGTGCTCCGTGCTGTACTGCATTGCAGGCAGGCGTTTTACCTTGTGAAACAACATGTGTCCTTCGCCTGCAGGCCCCCGAGCGCTCCGGCTCAGATGATCAATTTGATCCAGCTCTGTGTTGCCGGGCTGCTGCTTAATCCCATAATGCCCCAGTGTTTTGTTGCAATCGAGACACCCCCATTTTTCCCTCTGTGGATTTCTCATTTTATCTACACACTGTGGCGGAATATCTCACGCTGCTTTCATATACACGCCATGTAATCACCTTTAATAGCCTGTAATACCGCCATTGATCACGTCTGTCAGAGCGAACTTGATGGAGAAATCTCAGACCTGTCACGCTTCAATAAAAGCACACGGAGGAAATGTTCCTCTATTACAGGTGGAGGGACCACATGAGCTGGCATGTGGAATCAAGGGATATTTGAAAATATCTCCTTAGCTACTTCTGTGTGATTTCAGCCTCACGTTTGAGTGAAAATGCAGTGTTTCGCCACTCCGAAGCCAGCGGGTTCAGGGCGAAAGACACACAGCATCATTTTGGAACACTCTAATGCATTTCTAAGTGGTTCAATCTGTGGTGGGTCTGTGCCATTAGTGTCTCTCCCATTTCTCTGTCGTTTTCAAAGACGGCGGGGTACAAACAGAGCGAGACATTACCTCCACCACTCAGGCCCCAGCGTGCTGAATCGGGGGCGCCATAATGACACGGCAAAGGCGAGACGCACTCCCGCTGCTCCCTGGTAACTACAGAGACACGGAGGGTGGAATGTGGATTCACGACGGCCTCCGCCTGTGTGCCCTTTTTGCAGCGATTTAAAGTAAGCAGGGAGACGTAGCTAATTCGGCTACATTAATCAGGCGAGGCACATTACTGCACAAATGGGGGAGGAAGAGGGGGAGGGGGAGCTGTGATGAGCTGACAATGTCCTGTAAGTCAGAGAGGCAGCACACCTCGGTGATCTGATAGGATGGCTCGGCCCCCCGACCCGGAGCGGAGCAATCAGCTGAGGAAAGCCTCTCACAGGTCCCTGTTCATTACAGACATGACCCAGATCACCGGTCCATCCATCAGCCCGTGTTTATCCAGTCGCTGGCAGAGTAAATGACTCCATGAAGCCGGATAAATGACAACCGTAGGAAATGCAAAGATGTCCAGGCCGTCATTTAACCTCTAAGTCATATCCTGCTGCTAAAGTGATGTCTTCACTGCAAATATCGTCCTCAGAATATCAATAAGGACCGCTGCGGAGGATGAAGCGCGCATTTGTTGCCCTGCGAGAGTCGGCTTTCATCTGGAGAGCGGAGCCTCTCGACTAAAGCTCCTCAGTCGTGTGGGTCCGTGTGAGCCAGAGTTCAGTATCACAGGCTTTCAAAGACGGCACCAACACCTCGCTGTTAGGAAATCTGTTTAAGCGACAGCATGTGAATCCAAATCAGCATCAAAATAAATATAGTTACAAATATGATTTTTTTAGAACACATATTGGGGGCTATGTAATGAGCAATGCCTATTTGAATTGAACATGCTGTTGATGTATGGTATCTGATATAAGATATATGATATGTCTACTTGTTATGAATATTTAGTTACCTTTAAGAGTTAAAGCAGCTGATGTGAAATAATGCCAGTTATTATTATGGAAGATTGCTTGTAATGTAATTCTTTTATTGGGCACATGTAGATGAAAACTGCGCTTCATTTTTCCCGGAGAGAGGTGAGAGTGGCATCGATTTTCGCATCTGATTATCTGTTTGGAGGCAAATAAGTCCCAAAATTGTTGCTTTAAGGCAGGATAACCTTCTGATTGGAAGAGGCTGTTTGGATATGATATCCATAGATGCTAACAAGATATGATCTTTCTGAATTAGTTTGGGAATTATGATGTTCTGTGGTCAGAGAGGAGCTTATCATCATATCATCTGTAGATGAGATGATAATTATCTGATATATAATATCTGTGTGTGTGTGTGTGAGGGTGTGTTGTGATCCTCTCAAGACTTCTTTGACATCTGCCATCAGTTTTAGGTGAAGGCATGTGTGTGTGTTGAAGTTCAGGGTTGGTTTTGTGTGTGTGAGTGTCCTTTAGGGCCCAGACTGTACCGATCCTGTCACATTACAGGGACAGATGAGCTGCAGTGAGGGAGCGTGCGGGCTGCGTGCACGTGATGGATCATTGCAGCAGGGTGAGGAGATGCAGATTTTCGCTGTGACATTTCTTTTACTCTGTGAGCGTTTCTCCGGCGAGCTGAAGTGAGGTCGTGCTCCGGTGGCTCTCAGCTCGAACGCTCGGAGCCTGCAATCTTCTCTAAGACCTTTCTGGGCTGTTTTTTTTAAAAAGATAATCTCTTTGGAGATGGATACTCCCTTCATTTTTAGATTCCTGCTTAGTTTGTATTCTGTGTCAAGAACGCGGGGCGTCGTGTGTGAATTACACTTGACCTCCAACACTCAAGCAGTGGATAAACATGTGTAAACATTACAGATGGCTTGACACCACTTTTTCAGATACCATTTACACAGCGTATAAAAGCTGCTAATACAGATAGTAATCCTGTGCTCTTTTTTTACACTCTGTCCCTCCTCTGTTGAGATGCTTATTAGCCATAATCACCATCGAAAGTGGGAATCTAAAAACATGATGCATATTTTAAGATGCTTAAATCCCACAAGTGAGCTTTCATAGCATGACTCAAATGACTAAAATGACTCATTAACTTGGAGTCACTCATTGCATTGCAAACACATATGCGACCCCCAAAAATCAGCTGTTATTGTGAAACTAGCTCAGACTGATAAATATTGAAAAATGCAGTATTCTGTGCAGCTTTGCCTTTTGGAGCTCAGTCATGAATATTTCATACCGCCACCAGGATGCATGTAACGTCTCCATAACCTCCAAAATTATTCTGATGCCCAAATCACTTATTTATGTTTCTTGGCCACTGTGCCATTGTAATTTTATAACAAAGCAGCAATAGTCCAGAAAAACAAAGAATTTTAGCTGTGACTCGGACTTGGTTCAAGAGACTTTAGAAAAGTGGAGCACAGCTGGCCATCCATCAGGATCAATCTCGTGATTTTCTCAGCCTGTTAGTTTTTGCTTTGTTGCTGTCTGGAGGGAGCTTCTCACACTTCTCTTTGTTGTCCCGCCGCTCGGTTCGAACAATTTTCATGACGGCTCTGTGAGTTCATTGAGGTTTTTATCTGTTTTTTTTACATTTCCAGCGCCGATTCTGACCATGAAAATGCTGTTTTGGCTGTTTTCCTTCCTCAGAATGAAATATTTCCACACGCCTGACATGATGACTGCATCCAGCTGCTCTCACTCGAGCGTCCGCTGTTGCTTCAAATTACAGATAACAAGTATTTACATTTCTAGCAGACGGTAAAGGGGCAGGTAAGAAATATAATGATTCCCAAATGGATTCTAACCATGGAAACTGAACTTATGCGATAAATGCCTTTAGAATCTAAATCAGATTTAGGGCCAAGTAGGTCTTCACACATGAGGAAGTAAGCTATCTTGGTATCTCAGACCCAACTCAGTATCTTGTCATTTAGGTGGCAAGGCAAAAAGGTGAGGTAGTTTGAGGTTGGGTGTGGTGGAGTATTCAAGGATTATTTGTCATAACCAGAACCTTTCTTTAGGATTTTGCAGAATTGTCCTCGTGACACTCTTGTATGACGTCAGGGTTGTTTAAACCACCTTAATGTTCCCAATATTTGATTCTATCACTTTAAACCATTTCGATCCAGAGTTTTTGCTCGTATCAGGCCATGTTTTGGATTACTGGCTAACTCACACCCTCCGGGCTCAGAGCAATTTCCTCGCTAAGCAACAGACATTCGGTTTAAACGGCTTAAGAGTCAAAAGTTCACCTTACACCCGTGGTGGTCGCGCCAAGCTGGGACGTGTATGAACACTTTGGAGCCAGCGGTGCGCGCGTGCGGGTGACGTCGGGGTCGGGTGGTTCAGGGTTATCTGTGGTATTTCTGTCACCGGCGGACGGGGCTCGGGCGAGGTGAGATAGACGTTAACTCAGAGGAGAGCAGTCAGGCTTGCGGCCAAACGCTGTCAGCCTAATACCAGCGAGCGGTCCGGGAGGAGCAGTCGCAGCATCTGGATAGTCAAGCTCCATTAGCCTCACGGCTCTGTTTTACACCGGCTGCGTTACAGCCTTGTTGACAAATGGCAGAAGAGGTGGTGTGTGTGATATGAATCACATAACTCAGGGGACCTCCACCATGAATATCATTCCCCCTCGCTCCTTGATCTTTCCCCACCTCCTGCCTCCCTCCCTCTTGTCTGGGCTCGCTCTGATCTGCAGCGGCGGCCTGGCTGGGATTCAGCGGGACAGCATCAGCTCCCAACCTTGGTGAAGGACTAAACGCAGCCTCGGCCTGGCGTCCTTGCTGTCACGCTGCTGCCGGGAGAAGATAAGCGCTCCGGCCTTTAGGACACGCTGCAAGGCTCCCACCGGCCCCGGCAGCACGGAGAGCTGGGTAATTGCAGAGGCACCGCGAGTAATTAGCTAAAGTAATTGGTGCATCTGACGCGCAACATGCAACACACACATCTTTGATGAGGAGGGCGGTCATTTTGCGGGATTTTTATGATCCTCTGCATTTCTTTACAGTATTTGCAGATGCAGATGTAAAGGCTAGGCAATTAAATTATTTCGCTTCTCTTTGTTAGGCAAAAGTTCAGCATCACACCTGTAACCTTTAAAATGCCACGTAAAGATGCGCATCTAAGGAAAAAGAAGTCATTATATTCAGTGTTGAAGGTGTTTGCATTTGATATGGCACATTTAAAGTCTTTTTTCTTCTTCCTCCCATGTGACCTGTCATGGAAATCCAGCTGATTTTGGAGGACGGAAAGCGGCGATATTGCCTCTCGTACGCGTAGCGCCTGGACATTTCCACCGCTGCAGAGAAAATATTTACCTCAAGAAACAGTCTCCGCGGTGAAATCTAGAGCCCTGCCACGGCTCGGTGATGAATTCCTGCTTTAGCTTTTTAAAGCCTTCCGTTGGCTTTTTGGCTTGTCCTTGTGCGGCCTGTAAATTGTTCATCGTGATATATTAAGTAGACAGATACGGCCGCGCGCGAATATGTGTGTGTGCAAGAATTAGGTTTATTTACTGGGTTGAGTTGCTGAAATAAACCATGCAGTGCTATATTTCTCTCAAACACACCGGGGCAGTGAATGATGAAACACACGGGGAGAGGCTGCGGTGGGTATTGATGTGTAATGCCCTTGGACCGGAGCCAAGACGGTGAAATGGAATGAAAGGAAAGCAGTCACTCCCCTGTTAACTCAAGGTTGTACTTTACAGGGGCTATATCTGTCTGCGTTGTCAATGGCACGCTTAGAAAATGTGCTCTTGCGTGTCTGCCCCAACTATAAAAAAACGTCTAAATCACATCTGTCTGTTGACTTTGAAGATTCCCACCAATTTGTGCCTATTTTTTATTTTATTTTTCCCAAGGCCGACGCGGCATGTCACGGCTTATCCACAACTTCTGAGCTGGCATCAGACTGGCATTTGGCAGTCACTTGTAAATGCAGCCCAGAGAATGAGCCCTTAGTGATCGGGACCCCTGCCAGCTCATAGAAGTGGCAGCGGATCATCCTCGGTTAATAGGCGCTCATAATCCTCTGTGAATGTCTTATGTTGTCCCCCGAGAGGAGCGAGACTAAGGCATGTATTTGCAATCAGCGTGCATTACGGGGCTGACAGTTTAACTGCTGCCATAACTGTAATAAACCAACCCACTGTTTGCATGCTGAATGGAAGCAAAATGAAAAGTGTAAAGTGTTTTTTTTCTCTCTCTCTCTCTTAACAATGGCTCTCTTTCTTTTTCCCCCCACTGCTGCTTGTCATTGCAACAGGAAGTCGAGGTTAGTGCCTCTTTTGTTAATTTGAACAATACACTGCCTTGTCATTTCTTTTACTGTTTCTTTCAGGCTGTTGCACCTGAGTGAGAGCTCACCTTGGCTAAAACAAACACACAAAAAAAAACACTATACAAATCCAGTCTTTAGCAATTTGTCGACATGTACATCCAAATGCAAACTACCCCTTCCTAGAAGAGACGTGGGAATGTCACTAATAATATCAGAATATGGCTCACGAATGGAAACGCGCTGTTCATTTTAGACTCACAGCAATCAATTCACTCCAGTAAAAAACAAGTGCAAACACACAAAAAACATCCCTTTAACTCCTCACCCAGCGCACAATATTTAAGATGCCTTCGGCTGTACTTGTTCAGCTTGACTTGAGAGCTCAGTCTTCGTGTCCCCCGAGCAGAATAACACCGAGCTAAACTGAACAGACCTGATCCTCAGGGTCCTCTCCGGGCCTCGTGCCGAGTAGTAACCGCTTTATAGTTGATCCTCTCTGTCCTGACACAGTGAGAAATGGGTCAGAATGGATACGGCAGGGGGACGCTGAATTTTTGTTATCGTTCCAGCGCAATGCCGCCAGGGAGACAATCTAAAAACCAGAGTTAGTTTGCAAATATTCCCTCTGCAACAGCGCAGAAGCTAAGATAGTCTGAGTCTTCTTATGAGATACATTTGAGCTCTGAGCGTCCTGCCTTGTGCCATATTTAATGTTTGAGGCTTCGTCTGCAGCAACCACAAAAATCATTTTAAAAATAAGGATGAAATAATAATGGGATTTATATAGCGCTTGTCAAAATAAGAGCCTCAGAGTGTTTCATAAGGGCGATGCGGTCTGATTTAATTTAATGAACGCTTCTTTCTTGACCTTGGAAACAGTAGCTGACAAAACAATCTCAACTTGAGGTTTCATGAGCTAAGAAAACTTTTAAAATGTACATATGAATCAATAAAGTAGGGAAAAAATATAAACGGAAAACTTGTCTTTTCCATGTAATTTGTAAGAAGACACTGAGTTAGCCAGCCTGATCTCCTCGGGGCATTTGCACTGAGTCTAGGGGCCCTCAGAGGCAAAGTCACCTCCAGAACAAATCCTTGAGGAGTGAACAACCTGGAGGGTCTGACCTGATGGTTTCATAATGCTCACTGGGTTGTGTGAGGACAAGAGGTCTTAAATGTAACTGTGCATCACAGCTTGAGCTGCACTTAAAGTTTAAGGACTGTTCTTAGCTGAACAGGTAGTAAATAATAAGGTTTATTTAAAATATAGCTGCTCAATATGGGCTTTTTAAAAAGTGAACAATTATGAAACAAGACATGCCTAAATTTAGTTTGAATTACGAGGTGGACGCTACTTTTTAACAATAACAGAGGTAAGAGAACAGGAGAGGTAATCAGGTGTTACAGGAGCCAAACAAAAAGATAAAGATAGAAAAAGTACAATATAAAAAATAAATTAACTACAAGTAAGAAAAAAATTTGGTTGACTAAGAAAGAGCAGAAAAGTAATTCACAATTTTTTGAAAAGTACAATTGAATGTCATCAACAAAAGAGTGAACTTTAGTGAGAGCACTGAATGACTTGCGAGGGGGAGTTGAAGATACAGGATATGGCGAATAAAATTGTTCACAGAAAATAAATTTAAAATTTAATTAAAGCTTTGATTGAAAAGAAAATGCTAATGCATGTTATGATAATTTGCCTTTTGTTCACTTGCTATCTCTTTAAACCCATCTTTTCAACATAAGAGCTGAATACATTTGAATTGCTAAAATTCTACATTTAAACTGTCTTTTCTGTATAATTTAGCATGTCTGTTATATTTCTTCATTAGTTATTCTCTTCTGAATTTTTATTAAGCATGAGTGCAAGAGCATACTTCCTCCATTGTGTTACTTAACATGAATTATTAAATCCATTAATGCAAATATATTTTCTTTCCAGGATGACTACATCAAAAACATGGAGGAGAACATGGGGTCTGATGAAAGTAAGTAAGACAAAAAAGATTTCATCTGATAAGAATTTTCTGTTTTTATTATGAAGATGGCAGTGAGGTTTCATTTGAAGTTGAGTGTGTTTTCTACTTACAGCTGAGTGCCTGCCACTGTACTACATGTTGAGATGGTTTCCAAAGACTTTGAGTATTTGAATAGAGTTCCATAAATGGGCAGTTCCACTGTTAAAAGAAAAAAAGCTGTATTTCAGAGCAATGTAATCAGTGCTAAGTGCTATTTGCCTTTATACGCGGGCTCTCGACAAAGAAATAGTGTGGCCCACATTATCGAAGTGCTGGCTGCTCTTAATTGCAGCAGTTGTCTGAGGTCATCCAGTGTGCAACGAGCGCCGGTCCGGGGTGTCAGAGCTCATCGAGGGTGAGAGCGCAGTTGTGATTCAGGAAAGGAGAGGCTGAGCCTTCAGTCGGATCCATTAGTTTGAAAAGCCTGCTATAATTGCCTTTGTTGCTGAGGGCTCAACGCAGAACTCCCACCAGGCTCCATTTACCTCCATGGGGTCTGTTTCTTGTTGAGAAGAAAAAAAAATCTCACTTTTAGAAAATCAGCTGTGGAGGAGGAATGGAGACTATTTGAAGGTTGTGAACAGTTTTATGTTATTCCAGTCAGATGGTCTTTTTGTATTCAACTCAAATGAAAAATGGTGTTTAAAAAAAGCACTTAGAGAGCAGGTACATCTGCAAATGTCTGATCTTCCTTTGTGATTTGAAATAAATCATGGCATTGAGCTAAGCATTTCCAACAATTCAACAGCAGGATGTCTTTCCCCCTGAGCTTTTTTTAAAAAGTTGCTGATGATCCGAAAGCTGACTGCTGTGTTCTCAGTATCAGCCCAGCTGTGGTTTAGCCTCGACACGGCCTCTGTCGAAAGATCTCAGAAGTCATCTAGAGGTCGCTTGGGCTGAGGCTTAAGCTAAGCATGTTTTCACTGAAGTTTAAAGCTGCTAAAATCAATATTCTTACGCTAAGTGTGTGAAGGTGTTTGTTTCTACTGATGAACCCACTGATCCACTCACCTCTGCAGAGCATTTTAGCATCTTTCAGCTCATTGCTTTGCTTCATCTCTCTGCACTTTTACTATTTAATTACTATACATGCTAAAATGAAAATGAAATTTAAGATGATCCTAAATTAATGCTAATGGGGCTTTATAACTGTCATGTATGTAATTAGCATTTGTTCGCCAGCTATGAATAACAGTCGTGAGCAACTTATTTCTTATAAGAAAATCAAAAGTCTACTTTGATCCGAATTTTTTTTCTTCTGAATTTGAATCGGGTTTTGTGGCAAGCAGGTTTTTTTATTCAAGACATGTACCTTGGTGTTTTGGTGTGTAACAATAAACATGGTATGACAAAATGGCAGTAAACATGAAATATGCAATAGAAATATTGGCAATGAAAATATGGAAAAATGCAATTTTAGCTTTGGTGAAACAACTTAGAAACCAGATTGTGCGGCATCAGTGTAGTGCCCCATTTAGTACAGTATGATATGCTGCTATGAAGTAATTCCAAAGTGCGTCTTGTTTGGCTGCAGTTCAGATCAACCTGTGCTCGTTTCAGCTGAGCGATCCAACTAACAAGCAGCTGTTTGCTAGTCAAACTCAAACGCTTTTGTGGTAGAGGTAATGAAGTGGCGTATGAATCATTTCCCAGGTCACGCCGTAGAGGTACTACTCGTGTTTGTCGTAGCCAATTGGGTCCGCTGTGAGTTGGTGCTGCGAGGTGAGAGTGGGAGGTCAGCCGTCCCACGCTTCCTGGCTTAAAAGACGTTGGAGATGCGCATCAAAGGAGGGAGATATGAGAGGGAGCAGCTCCAGACGTTATCGCAGCCATCCGTTCTTACAACAAGGGGAGAATCGCTAATGTAGTCTCAAGAAAACGCCTCGCTCGCTGTAGTGTGGGCGATGTTCATTTGAATACCATTGATTTCAACCTCGTCCCAACTCCCGCTGGGACTAATTCTGCAGACCTAATTGATCGGGGTCCTCTTCATTGCAAATTCAACAAGACAGCAGAAACTACGACGAGGTGTACCTGCGAGCCCCGGCTACAGCAAAGGGCCTAAAAGGAAGCTTCGGACACCTCAAATGCTTTTTTTTTCTTATTTAAAGTGAGCTGATTGAGACATCAGCGCCATTTAAAAACAACAGGGTGTCTGCTCATCTGACTTCACAATAAAAGGCTGCCAGGTTTGGCCATGACATCCTTTATTTTAGCTGATAAACTTCTTTTGTGCCCAGAGAACCATTTTACTGACTAGATAAAAGAAAAAATGAGACAGTGATTAAGCCTCCATTAGAGGCGAACTTGTGCGTCGCGTCCTCTCTGATTGCAGGTAAATAATTTTATAGGTCCGCTGGAGTTGAATAAAAGCCGCGAGCTACGTTAAGAGGGCGTCCGCCAGTTAAATCTAAGGATCTAAAAGAGTCTTCTTGCATGACAGTAATTGCAAATCTAGTTGAAACTAATTTACTTAAAGCTGTCAAATGGGCTCGTCTGTCTCTCGTGCTTTTAATATTTATCGGAGCTAAATCTTTTCAGCTTCAGACGAGCGCTGCGGTTTCTTGGCAGGCCCGATAACAGGTCGTTTGTGGGTTTCCTTTTTTTTCCTCTTTCGCCCTGTACAGCTAAAGTACTTTATTAAATGCGCGCTCTGACTATTTGAATGTAAAACAAGTGGTTGTTGACGGCCTTTGATGGAGGATCCTGTCTGACTGCGGGGCTCGGCGCTCGGCAGAGAGCTGATCGAGGGAGAGAGGAAGCAGCCATGTTCCGTTATGTGTTTGACGGCGGCATAATAATAATAATAATGATGATCTGAGAGAGATTGGACACAGGCTGAGCGCGGTCCCCTCGCTTTTGTTGACATGATTACAGGAGGATTTAAAACCCATAACGGCTCTTACGCGTCCGGGCCCCGCGCTGAATTATCAACGATATGAAGAACGACCCGAAAGAGCGAGGCAAGGCGAGGTGGAAGCACACTTGATCTTTGATGCAAATTAAATCTTGTGTTTGGATTTCATTTTTCGGTATGTAGGAGTCGTAGAAGAATGCCGCGTGAGGGACGTGTTTGGGGTTTAAGTCGTTGCTTGGAGGCAGACTCGAAGGTGCTCATAAATACCAAACACGGGCGCGATGAGAGAGCGCTGCACATCACCGCCGGAAAATGAGCTGCGTTTCTATGGGAACATGCAGTAAAGCAATGTTGCATGTGAATTAGCATTGATTAAAAAAAGAAAGATTCAGTGAAAGGTTAGGTCATGGATCAATTAAAGTGTTTTTTGTTGTGCATTCAACAGCACTTACACTCTGACTAAAAACTCCTGAACTGCGAGGCCCCGAAGCACTTTCCTGGC
>JAOXYL010000030.1:6267904-6280485 GCA_028564955.1 Terapon puta
TTTGTTTTGTTTGTCTGCTTTTAAAGGGATAAGTCGAGATGTGGCCTGAGAAGGTGAGTGCTCAGCATGCTGCAGAAGAAGGGCAGTACTCTGCTGGCCTGGCCTCTGTGGGCAGTTCATCCGACCACTATGGAAGACAGATGGGCTTTATCTGTTTCTCTGAAAAAAAAAAAAATCCACAATCCTCTCTGCCAAGTGTTTTCTCTGGAAATACTTTCCACAACAGAAATAGTCACTATGAAAACTGTGCAGCAGGCTTAACCGTTTTTTTTTGGGTTTTTTTTGGAAAGAGATGCTGCTTTTGAGCTTTTAGCCACACAGTCGACCCCTGCTTCGACATAAATATCTCACCACTGCGTGCCACAGACATTCTTGTTCCCCAAAGGACGAAGCCTCGTAACTTTGACGACCCCTTGACTTTTCCTCTAGCGCTCGCAGCGGGTTGACATTTTTATCATTTCGAGAACTGTGTCTTGAAAACTGTTAGATAAGTTGCCATAAAATCCATTCGTGTCCCTCACACGTTTAATTGTAAATAGCTTTGGTGATCCCTGACTTTTCCTTGAATGCCGTTATCAGGTCAACATTTTACAGAGACCAATAAAGTGTCAAAAAAAAGCCTCAGAGAGCTGCTAGCATCTGTAGACTCAATCTTTCTGTGCTGTGAGCACCATAAACACCCTTCAATCCACCTTTGTTTCATTTGGATTGCATCTCAGGGACAGATATCCCAAAAATATGGGAAACTAACACTATCTGCATGAGGTGTTCTATTTTCTGTAATTTGGGTGAAGTGACATTCTAAATTTCCCTTTTTTTTCCGCTTTCATGTTCAGAGTGAAGCAGTCTGGGCAGCCGGAGGCCCACGATGGCAGCTGCAAACCCTGTCCTGTTGCAGCCTCCTCACCTGTATGTGGCTCCGATGGACACAACTACGCCTCCGAGGTGAAAGAAAGAATATTCTGCACCCCGTTATCCCCCCTTTGAAAGCACTCGCTCTCCTTTTCATAATTCTTCTTTTGCTTTATTACCGGAGTCTGCCACCATAAAAACCCTGAAAAGGCACGGAAAGTGCCCGTGTCATCGTTTTAAATAATGAGAGGAGTCCAGTCAAGTGCTGTTTCCTGCTGCGCTGACATATACGTGGGCGCAGCGGGCCAGCACAGTTCATCACTGCTCGCGGGAGGACGAGTGCACCGGCTCAACGTGGCCGCGTGATTAATGACTGACTGTCGTTTTGAGTGGCATCACCGTACACCGGCCGCTGCCAGGACTCGTTATTGATTTATGTATAGTTTTTAATTTTGACCTTGCATGAGAAGGCAGCGGAAAATGACAGCTCATTCTTGCTGCCTTCCTCTAAGTGCAGTGTCTCATCTGAATGAGCAATCTCTTCTCTTTTTTTTTTTCTGCGGTCACCCCCATAAATTATTTATCTGCATCTCTCTCTCCTTACAGTGCAAGCTGGAGCAGCAGGCCTGCCTCACAGGCAAAGAACTCAGCATCATGTGCTCCGGCTTTTGCCCCTGTGCCACCGCCTCCGTTGCCGTCACCAACGCTGACGCAAAACGCGGCAAGTGCCCTTTTTCTCCAGCCTCTCTTACTTGTGCATCTTAATTGTGGGAGTCACACCTCCCTGTCTGCATCAATGGCACCCTTTTCATGAGTCATAAGGTCTCAAAAAAAAGAAAGTTTATGATGCACTGGTGGCAACACAAAATCAGTCAGCGACTGGGAGGGAGATTTTCTCACAGAACCAATCAACACAATGCTTCTATGTTTGGGATCAATACTCACCAATTTCAGAGATTACTGTTAGCAAAATATCCCCCATGTGGTTAAACTGCTCTTTCAATCATGTAGTAATTAATTATTTAGAGTGTACACTATCTATCAATGCAGCCAAACAGTATTGATTGTTCAGGCTCTGAGGCACGTGAAAATGCCAATTGATCAAAAGGATGAAATGTTACTCCTGTTTTTCATCTGTAGCCTGCTTAGCCTGGAACTGAAAGTGGATTTCTACCGGACTGCAGCGATTTCCAGCAGTCTGCTTAATTGCCAAATAATGTTTTCATTGATTAGCAGGTCACACGGTTGTAAATGACAGCGTGAAAATCCATCAGTGCGCCTTGATAGCGTTACAGTCAGGGAAACTTGCGCTTGTCACTCTGTTCACTGTTTAACAGCAAGAGGAATAAGAAGCAGCACTGAGTCCCTGTCCGCCTTTCGGGGAGGCGAGTCAGTTTGCTCTAAAGTGTCTGCCAAGGTTGTGAATCCTCAGGTTCTTTTTTCCCCTCCCTCAGAGAGCTGCACCGGCCAGGACCTGGCAGACCTGGGCGACCGCCTGAGAGACTGGTTCCAGCTCCTTCATGGAAACGCGAAGCAGAATAACTCTGGCAAGCTCGGAGCTGGCACCGCCTCAGGTTAGCAAACTCACAAAGTGGCTTTATTGTCTGCTGCTGCTTCCAAACTCAGAACTCAATTGCCTATGCAAGGAAACGTTGCGCAAACAGAGAGGAGCTAAAGTGCTGCATGCAAATGATTCCTGACAGCGCTGGACAGGAGCCTCGTAGCCAGCTGCAAGGACTCCATCGGCTGGATGTTCTCGAAGCTGGACACCAACGGCGACCTATACCTGGACCAGGCCGAGCTGGCCGCCATCAACCTGGACAAGTACGAGGTCTGCATCCGGCCCTTCTTCAACTCCTGCGACAGCTACAAGGATGGGAAGGTCTCCACGGCGGAGTGGTGCCTCTGCTTCTGGAGAGAAAGTGAGTGATGGGATCTCGCCTCCGGAGAGCTCAGTCTATTTTGAGTCACGTCTCTAAATGGGTGAAATAATAGCAAGGTTACTTCACAGGGAAAGGGAGGGTATGCAATGACGTTAGGGACTTTATTCCACCATCCTCACCATCAAACAAGGCTACTAGGGCTGCTATTCAACGTAAGACACTTAAAGAAAGTAGGACTTTTAAAAAATGTGTGCTGTGTTTCTGTATTTGTACCTCAACACCAGGGAAGTAACACTACCCTCAGAGTGTCTTCTCTTTTCTTTAACCTTCGGGAGCATTGCATAAAACTTTGAATTCTCCATCCATTCATCTATTTTACCGCCGCCCGCTGAGGTCCAACAATATTCCCAGACATGATCTGCAGTTCTCCTCCCCTACTGAGAACAGTCTGGCCAAGACGTCTTTTATCTGAGTCATCTGACAGTTTGCCAAAATCCCTTTTCTGGCAAATCAAAAGTGTCCTTCTTCGTGGCCTTGCTCAGCCCACGATGTCTCTCCATCATGCTGCAGAAAATGATCTGAATTAAGAATCACCTGGACCTAAGAAAACACCTTCTTCCACTTGATGGTGTTCTTCACCGCTGGTTCTCACCTTTGATTTCTCTGGTTGGGTGATTTTCTGGTCACAACATTGACTTTCCTGCTGGCGTCGTCCACATAAAGTCAAAGATCTGTGGCCTCAGGTGATGTGGCACCAGGTACATTTCTGCTTGAACGCGGCGTTCCCTTTGAACAGTCCACAACCAGCACAGACGTCCAATCACAAAGCATCGGTGTTGTTTAGATCAGAGAGGCTGTCCCCTTCAATCAACCCCCCTCCTGGTTTCTCTCGTCATTGATTATGTGCGTGTTGGTTCAACAGAAATCTAAAAATCGCCTGTTCTCCGCAAAACATGCAGCCACGTAGGTGCAAGCTCCCTGGAAACAAGGCTCTAAATGTTCCCAGCATTTAGAATAGTTCATTTTTTACATATGAATTGACAGTGGCAGATGATAGGTGGTGATATCAGGTGCGTAGCCTCTACAGTAATACTCAGTGGGCCTTACTGAGGTTATGCTGTGTCCTTATTGCCGTGGGCCCTTTAAATGTCACTGAATATTCAAACACGGTTAAAGGTCTGGATTGATATTATTTTGAAAGAACTTCAATTCTCAGTTCTTTTTTTTATTTTCCGAGGAATAAAAGCCGTGAATTGGGCTCAGAGAAATGATCAAAGAGTTCATGCGAGAACCCCTGGGTGTGCTTGAATATTCATTTGGAAAAGTGAAACGCATTTTTGAAGCCACGTTCCCGACATTATCTGTGTCGTTATCATGTTGTACGAAATGTAAAATGATCAGGTGTCTCGACGACTCTCGGTCTCACCGACAGCCTGCGCACACGGTCCCGTTTCAGCAACATCTGCGCCTTTTGACCTTTACTGAACAAATACAGGATGCTTCTGGCAGTCACCTCATTTGCACACTGATTATGCCATCGATCAGGCATTTAACCTGCATGCAATAGATTACACCGGCTCCCTAATCAATTTTTGATTACTAGCTGGTGGTATTTATAAACTGCTTCATGCTGAGCCATTAAGTAATAATGCTTTTATGATAATGATTTGGACGGTGACATCATGCAACACATACAGAGTTATTACAAACTTGTAACTTGTAAAAGCATTTTACTTTGTGACTTTTCTGCAAACGCATCACACATAAGAAATTGTTATTTAAAAGTAGTCTGGTAAGATAATCGCCCTGGGGGTCGATACGCGGTGTCTTTCTCTTCTTTTGTTTCAGTTCCTATCTGTTCTGGAGGGGCGTCTCGTTTCCTTGTCGTTCTCAGCCTACATCCATATGTTCTTTCACCCAAGCCCTCCGCCATCGATCGGGCTCCGAAGGGATGAAATATAATGCTTCTTAAACAAATCAATGCATGGCAAAAAAAAGTGTAATTATGAAGAGCATTGATTGAGATAAAGTTTTGGGGGAGCAGCTTCAGGTATTGTCTGTCATCACTTCTCTTTGTTTGATTCTCGCAGAGCCGCCGTGCCTCGCCGAGCTGGAGAGGATCCAAGTGCAGGAGGCATCCAAGAAGAAGCCTGGTAAATAAAATACGTTTCTCACAGCGGCGGTGTGAAGCTCTGAGATATTATATTTGACTGAAGATACTTAAACACCGCCTTTACGTACAGTAGGTGCAGCGCTTGGGATTGTTTCATTTGCACGTCTACCTGCGTCGTCTGGATGGCGCACACCTCGGGTCCCTGGGTGATCTTACGCAACAACAAGGCGCTTTAGAGCAGCAGGCGAGGAGCTGGAGGGGGCTCATTTAAGAGATCACAAGCACACAGCAAGGATTAGGCCCTAATAAGGCAGGAGCGAGGTGGGGGGGTGGTATTAAGGGGCATGACTGGCCTTGGGAAAGCCGAAATCTGCCTCTTTGGCTCCCTGAGAAGCAACATAGCACTGTATCTACGCAGCGTGATCAACAGACACAGCTGCATTTCTGTCTTCAGCTCCAAAAGCCTGAGATACGTCCCCCCATCCCTGAAGCCCACTCGTCTCATTGTTTGTGTTTTCACGGTAGTCTGGGGTGGAGGTTTTTTTTCTGCGCTTGTTAGAGAACTCTGCTTTGGGTTTGACAAGGGGGTCCTGAGGGAGACGGAGACGGAGCTGAGCCCCGTCATCGAGGCTGTCACCACATCTCTACATTCCACTTTCGCGGCATAAGGAGAACACGGCCGTATGAAATCACATCGCCGAGCATATGCATGCTCGTGTAAAACAAACAGGGAAGCTTCCTCTGTCTCCGCAGAGCTCGCTGCCAAAAAGCTGCCTCCCCGTCCTGACTGATGGTGTTATCACAGGTTCACCAAGGCGTGCTGGCATCCTCGCTTATGCAGCGCTCATCTCAGGCATTAGCGCGGGGCAGCTACGTGTGCTCAGGGTATGAATATTTAACAAACAATCGCGTGTGTGCATGTGTGCGCGCGCACGTCTTCGCAGGGATGTACATTCCCAGCTGCGATGAGGACGGCTACTACAGGAAAGTGCAGTGCGACCAGAGCCGAGGGGAGTGCTGGTGCGTCGACCAGCATGGAGGAGAGATGATGGGCTCCAGAATCCATGGCAACCCTGATTGCGGTAAGAGAGGGGTTCATTTGGCGAACATATTTCTCACACTGTACCCAGCAGGAAAAATCTCCCTCTAAATGTGGTAATTCTGCAAATGGCAAAACGGGAAATATGATTTTTACAGCGGGTCCTGTGAACTGTGTCCGACGCAGTTCAACTTGTTTCAAGCATGTGTTATAAATCAAGGTCAATTCTTCCTTGATTTAAGTGCCTTATTCTTTCATGGTGGATAAAACTTTTTATTCCCTGCTTGTTTTAAGAACATTTTAAAGGTAAGAAATGCAGCTGCACCCATTCAAAACCCAGTGTTGGATGTCAGTATCACAAAGAGGACTGACAGTAATAGCCGTAGTGGGTAACAACCACTCCCCACAATTATTTTATTGATGAATCAATTACTCGTTTCATCTGAAAAATGAGTCTGAAAATAATGATAAATGCCCGCTGCAACCTTTCAAAGCACATGGGCACATCTTCAGATTCCTTGTTTTGTCAGTCCACTACCCAATATTATTTCATTTGCAATTACATATGCCATTTAAACCAGAAAATCTTCATATTTTAGAGGCTAAAAGAGGCCTGTCTGGCAGTTTTGCTCGATAATCTGTCAGTCAATCAATCAGCTAATCGATTCAGTTTAAACAGAGAATCATTCCTCACACATTTATCCTCCTCCTCCTCCTCCAGATGAAGTGGCGGGATATTCTGGAGATTTCGGGAGTGGAGTGGGCTGGGAGGACGAGGAGGAGAAGGAGGCGGAGGACAACGGAGAGGAGGCGGAGGAGGAGGAAGAGGAGGAGGGCGAGGCAGACGACGGAGGATACATCTGGTAGAACTGTCTGACCCCACGCAGAGAGCCGGATCACAGCAGCAGGCCTGGAAAATCTACAGGGACGACTCTCTCCTTACAGCAAAAAGATTTTGGGATTGAACTGGGGAGGCATGGAATTGTGTATCATCCTGGTGGGATATGTGGTGCTGGTCCAGGGGGGATGAGACGATGACCAGTTTTTGTCTTAGATATGTGTAATTGCTTCATTCTCCTCTCTGTTTTTTGAGCAACGGAGCTTTTTGTTTTGCCGTCCTGGGAAGCAGGACCCACCAACTACTGCGCCATAGGTAGCTAAAGTCCATCAGAATTCCTATCTCGTCCGACCGCCATCTATGCATATAGAGATTATCAGTAATTTTTGTATCGTGTGAACAATTGCTTGAGTATTAGAACCGCCATCCCACTGGAATGACTAGAGATCCGAAGTCTAAAGGAAAAGTTTAACATTTTGGGAAATACGCTCGTTTGCTTTCTTTCTTCCTTAAAGAGTTTTACGAGAAACTTGATATCACTCTTGCTTTAAATTTGCAGGTAGCTTAGCTTAGCATAAAGATAAAAAAAACAGATGTTTGGCTTGGTCCAAAGATGAACAATTCAGACTACGAAAATTTCACCAATTAACATCTTATATCTTGTTTTTTTTACATGCATAAAAACTGATTTTTGTGAGGCATTACATGCAGATTATTACAAAATAATCCAACACATAACACCTTGTAAAAAAAAAAGTTTTCCAGTTTTTGCACGGATTAAACAAACAAGATATTATGTGTTAATAAATGTCAGCCTTCAAAGCACCTGTTATCGATATTTTATGATAGTAATGTATGAAATGACAAGTCACCTGTACTGAGGAACCTACAGAGAATTATCACCTTAATCTGCAGCTCCCCTCAGCTTTAGGGTGCTGTATCACAAGTTTCAGCTCCTTGTTCAGCTGTCAGACCCACAACTTTACTGTTTTTTGGCTCCCAGCTCTTACAGTGTTGTTTTTGGCCGCAGCAGGCAGCTGTTTTCAGTGAAAAAGATCTAAAAACGTATGGCACGCTACCTGCCCAGCACCGAACGGCAGATGTACAGTTAAGAGAACAGCTGGTGAACACAGTGGAGCATTACGCAGCTAAAGAAGCAGATATTTCCCTCAGTGGTTGGTAGAGACCAAAAACAGAACGAAAAGGGGGTGAGTATTGGACGTACATATTTACCTGGTGGCTAAAAGCATGACTCCAAATGACTGATATTGTTCTGTAACTACTGCCTGTCTAAATAATAGGAGTTTGCTAAGAAGTTCCCCATATCAACCGAAAAATGGGGAGGATGTGTCAATGTCCACTGCCCCCAAGTGTCACGAAGCCTCACCTGACTGCAGCTTAATACTTAACACATAAAGTGATATCGATCTCTTCGTCTGTCAAACAGAAGCCTATTTCCAAAAATGTTTTTCAAAGCAGTTCAGTGCAATTTAGTTACGGTTTTCTGAACTGATTCTGTGTACATAAATCCAGTGTAAATGATCTGTGAAGCAAGCTTAGAGGATTTCAGGTAACTATGGTATTCGAGCTACCTTTGTGACGAAGGTGCGCCACAGCTCATAGCGAGTTTTTAAATCTTAACATGCTTCACGAATTAAGCGGATACACGCGACTATACAGGACCTACATTTCCAGTTGGATTACTTTTATCGAGAACCTGTAGAATGTACTTTAACGAGCCCAGCTTCGCCCACAGTAGAAACCACTAGCCGCCGTCCCCTGCTAACTCTGAGATCATGTCGAAGAATGTGCCACAACTATGTTTTTCATTTTGAGTTTGCAACTTGAACAGCTGTATTTTGTGTTGATTAAAAAAAAAAAGAAAAGAAAAAGAAATGTGTGCATTACTTGAAGTTCTGTGTGTATACTTGAATTCACATTGTAATTTTTTTCTATGAGGATATTGTTGCAGTGTCTCCATTCATGCTATCGGTAGGCCAGACATTTGGTTGTTTTTAGTATTGCATGTTAGTGAAATAAGAATGTACTTCTAGGCTGAGCACTTTACTAATAAAGGCACTGGAGCCAAACTGTATGTCGACTCTAATCCTTTCCGGCCGTTTCGCGGATGAGAATGATCATCTGGAGGGAACTTTTGGTGGAGTTTGATGATGCTCTGCCACCAAGTCACACTCCATCTTCCTCCGTATTGCATGACGGGTATTTCTGCAGCGATCCTGCAAGATAAAGAGCGGACCACTATGCTCAGGCGCCTGTGGGGAAATTAAATTGATTCGTAAGATAAAGGCGGGTTGATTGTCCTCACTGTCGGGAGGTGGTCAGGAGAGGATATGTATCCCAGACTGCAGCGCTCAGCTTTTTGTTACCTCAGGAGATCCATATTTTCACATTTAGCTTGTGTGCTGATTTTAAACTTAGACAAGCTGACTCATATTCTACCCCAGCATACAATGCATGGGTTATTTTGCTTATACAATATGCACTGGATGTGTAAATAGGACTGTTTTGGAGAACTATTTTCCCATGACCTTTGGGTCTCCCACCTGGGCTGTGAAACACTGATTGCCGAAGCTTATTATAGCCGCCATTACTTCTGATTATGTCTAACAAGGCATTAACTAAATACAATTTTGTCATCATTTACAATCATATCGCCTGCAGTGGATTAAAAACTGTCTGAGTCTCAGAAAAGCAGGTGGGGATGTTTGCTGGGGATATTTTGGTGCTCAGCTGCCACCTCATGCTAGAAGAACAAATTGCAGCCAAACGACACACCACTAAATGACCACAACACTGTCAGAGGACATATGGAGGATCAAACCTGCAAACAGTGGCTCTGTATAATCTTAAACAAAACTTTGTGCCAGTACATTTCCAGCACTGACAGGCAGTCAGGGAAGGGCAGCGAGGACTGTGGTAATGTGGTCACTTATCTTAGATTGTGTAAGAAGCCTCGAAACAGCGCTCTGCAATTTGCTGCAGTTGGCTGATATTACAATGCGGCGCATCACAATAATTAAGCCTGGAGATAAAAGCATCACAGTCTTAGAATGAAAGGAAAATCGCAGTGATTCGCCAAAACAAAACGTAATAGCACCATTTGTGCACTGAATGACAGGACTGACTCAGAAATTACTCCAAAGATGTACAGCTTTTGTGCCTCACTGGGTCAATGCATAAGATAGAAGTATTCAACTCCTTAACTTTTTTTTTTATTTTACATTTAATCACAGTGGATGATATTTTAGTTAACATGAAACAAACCAAACAAAATTGCCTGCCATCCTTCATTGGATCCTTTACAAAACAATATTAAATTTTTTTTGTATTTCTATGAACTTTTTTCAACTGTATTCATTTTTGTGTATTTTTATATTATATTCCATTAAAAAATAGGGTTTCAAGATGACACTGA
This sequence comes from Terapon puta, assembly GCA_028564955.1. Classification (NCBI taxonomy): domain Eukaryota; kingdom Metazoa; phylum Chordata; class Actinopteri; order Centrarchiformes; family Terapontidae; genus Terapon; species Terapon puta. The sequence goes on from JAOXYL010000030.1 coordinate 6,278,066, forward strand.
GGTAAAATTTAAATATATTCTGGTATTGTAGAAGAATAAACATGAAAAAGTAGAAAAACAATAAATTATCTTTATAGCCTCATTAATTACTAGTTTCAGTGTTGAAGAAAACAGAAGACCCAATATAGAGCCCTGTGGGGTGCCACCACAGAGTCCAACACTGCAGGATGAAGCTCCTCCAACCACAACTGAGACGTTTTGGTCCTTTCCAATGTTATGTTTGTTCGTTTTTTTTATTATGACTAATACATAAAATAGACTGTAGAAACAATAATGTAATGCGTATTTGTATATATGAATAGTATACAGGTCCCATTTCTGCTTTTTCTTTAAACCCCAGAATGTGGGATGGGAAATACTGGCTCCCCAAAATTATGAAATAAACATATGAAATAAATATTCTTTGAACAGAGAATAAAAGCCTGCAGAAAAGCTTTTCATTTTAATTTGTTCATTTAAATAAAGATTGACACATGGTCAGCTGAATTCAAAAGAAGGCTTTTTTATTACAACATTTATACCACTCATTACATTAATCAATCTTTACCTGTCATTCAAGTTAAACTATTTGCACAGATAATTGCTGCAAATATTATTTCAAGTTATCGCCAGTTATAAATAACTCTGGTACTTTATCATGTCAGCTAAAGGGCAGTTACTGTACAAACATTTACATCTGTATCATACATAATTTACAGGACTTCAGTGAATAGTACAGAACACCGTTCAAAGGAAACCAGTTTGTTTACATGCACACTATATCTCAGTAAACCCATTTAAAATCTGTTGCCTACATGCCTTTTTATCTCAGCCACAAATATCCCTGCATATGTTAATAAACAGAATATTTAAAATTTTACCCTGTAAACGTGGGGTGAAGGAATTACAAAATGGAGGATAATGACCTATTTCCAGCTTCTCATTATAAGGACACACATTTATAAAGGTCTTTGTAAAAATCATTACATGCACGGACCCAAAGTCTGCAAGTGCACTCTCATATCTGTTGAGATAGTCAAAAAGTACCTTTCCTGCAGCACAGCCTACTCCTGCTACATGCTGATTACATGCATACAGTACATATTGTTCTCTAAAATAAAGGAATAAATAGTAGTATATAAATAAAAAATAAATTAACAATTAATTTAAATAACATTTAGAACTATATGTATATTCTTTCCTACTCTCAAACACAGAGGAGTAAGATTGTCTCTGATACAGTCTCTGACCATTGGTCATTCTACTTTATTGCTCCTTGACATTTTAAGGGCAACGCATTATTACAGCCTTCATGACATAATAAAGCAAGGGCAGCCATTGAAAGTCATAAAAGCTCCGTGTGAACGTTTTATCTTGGAGCTTTGTACTGAACACCCAAAAGTCAAAAAGATAATGAAGACATTATTTCAGTCCAGCTAACACGCTTCAATTTAGCTGCCGTCAACGCAACACGTGACATCACATAAAGGAAAAGATGCAACTGTTGGAACGAAAAAAAGGGAGAGAAAAAAAGAAGCCAATTCCATGCGAACGTGAGAAGCTCATTATTCACAGCACAGTGAGCGGTTCAATTTGACTCGCTCTCCTCTATCATCTTTGCCTGCATTTGCGGGACGTGCTGTCTTTTCTCCTGTTTTGATTTCTGAAGGGGATTTGACGTTATTTTGGCTCAGCGCTTGGCTCGGAGGATTTCTTTTGTCCAAGTCCAATCTCTCTCCCTGCTAATCCCAAAGACATTAGCATACATCTTTGGCGATATGCTCTGAAGGCAGTGGCTGCGTGGCATCAGTATTACATGAACCAAAATGAATCTTCTGTATTTCGTTATCCGTCTCATTTTAAAATCTAAACTCGGCCACCTTAATCTGATGTCAGACAAGCGTTAAACTATCCTCCACAACAACAGTGGAGCCCTTAATTGTCATCACTTCATAATTAATTCCAACTAAAACAGTGAGTCTCTTCCATAATAAATGACACAACACTGATGTGCACATATCTACACTGCTTAACACACAACTGCTTGTTACAACTCAGACAACTCTCTCATTAATAGCACAAGTGGGACAGTTCACCATGAACCACTTTTAAAAGTTTGCATAGAAACCTTTAAATCCTGAATAAATGCTTTGGGTATTAAAAAAAAAAAAGAATATGCTCTTAGTATGCTCTCAATAACACTGTTTCAAATTTTGGGGCACCGGCAAAGAAAAAAATAGTCTTTGTCACGGTTCATGAAAATGTGTCAAGAAAATCCCTCCTGGTTACGCAGTAACAGTCCTGCGTGTCAGTCGATGTACTGTGATAACCAGCGGAAACCTTCCCCATAGCCTTGTTTTTTCAGCACGCTGCACATGAAAATCTCCAGCGGTCGGGCATTCAGGTCCTTCAGAGAGACATTTCCCTGTCGACAAGAACAC
>JAOXYL010000030.1:6300857-6314850 GCA_028564955.1 Terapon puta
GCAAAATCTGCTCAGACATGTTCGAGCCTCCTATTAGCTGTAAAGTATGAAAAGTCAACATCCCAGTAAGACAAAGCACATGATGCCCTTTGAAGTGTGGCGGCCCCGGCCTTTGTTTGATTTAGGCCGTGCAGCTGGGATCAGTCTCCTCTCCTCGTATCACTTTACCCTCCTTGGGGGAGCGGACAGAAACCGGCCCCCTTTGACAGCCCGGGGCGCAGATCAAACCGCGGACATCACAATTAATCAAGAGCGAGAGCTCGAAACTCCCCGATGAATGGACGCCTGGATCATAAATGATTGAGCTGTTTTATTCTTGGCTTTACCTTGATGGGAGGGATGGAGCAGAAACATCGCTCCTCCCAGGCCTAACTGGAATTTTTTGTTGATTTTTTTTTGTTGTTGTTGTTGTGAAAATGTCATTATAACTTTTCCTTTACCACAAACTGGTCAGGGAAGTGAGGCATCTTGTCTGGGCGCTGACTCAGATCAGGGATCCAGTTAGATCTGAGGTCTGTCCAGGCATGTTAAGCCCCCTAAAACCTTCTTTATTTCAAGCCTGATTTCTCCCAGATTCACATTTTGAAGCCTTTAAAGTAAAGTTAAATTGAGATTTGTCATTGTATAAACACCTGTTTCATGTAGCCGCTGTAAGATAACGAACATCCGCACCCCAGCGACGAAAAATCTTGTGTGCACGACGGAGTGCAATTGATCGTTTTTACCACAAGGTGTCATATTTGATCAGTGGACTCAAGTGGATATTTAATATCTCCCTGAAATGTGTCATTGTGGATGATTTTATTGTTATTAATCGAAACAGGAGTGTGAGTGTTGATCTGGTGATGATTTATCCATTGTGAGGTTGATCGTTTTCCTCTCGTGTTCTTATAAGGTGCTGAACTTTGGCTCGGGTGAAATATTTTCCTTTACTATCTCGGGGTTTAAGACAGACACCAGACCTGAGGGGATTTTGGAGAAGGCAGGTGATATTAGCCGTTCGCTCCCTCTTTTTTTTTTCCATCGGAGACATTCAGCAGAAAGGAAGTTTTTCTTTCAACATCCTCTTGCTCCAAACTGTCCTCTGCTTTATTGCCATCTAAAAAAAAAATGGAAGGAAACGAAGAACTTGAGCCTGTCAGAGTAGCTGCATGTGTCATTTTGCTTTGCCAACCCAAATTCTGTGTGTTTCGGCGACGCCCGCTCGCCGACTTGTTGTTTTCTGGATGTGCTGTTTTGATCTCATCGAAAAAAAAAAAAAATCACACGCAGGATTTGACTCATTCATGCTCTGCGGTTTTGGTTTTTCGGGTCCATGGGAGGGTTTTGTTTCGCATTTGTGTTGTAAGTCTTGGCCCGAACTGCTGCAGGAAGGAAGGAACAGGTGTGGCAGTGGCAGATTTCACATCCATATCTCTGAATAAGAGCGCTCGCCACTTTTGCAAATAATCTCAATTTGGACAGACGGTTGAATCCTCATGCTTTGGTAAGAAGAAATCCTCTTGCTCTGAGGGCAGGCTGTGTATTATGTTGTTCTTATTTACCATTTTGGAGCCATAGTTAGGTCAGGAGTTAGTGACATTGCACAGCTATATGATCACCGCACACTGTTGGCTTTGTTCCTGCTTTACACAACCCGCAGGATGAAACAGGACACTCATGTGCATGATGGTTTGACCTGAGGGTTACGAGATGTAGAGCACACAGGCCTTTGCAGCTGAAGCTTAAATCTAAGTATTTGCCCAGCTGTAAGCCTTGTTTGCCCTTAACATGGCACGCGTTAACCGCTAATGAATGGAGTAATTAGAGCATCATAGTGAATTAGGCTTACGTGATGTCATCTGTGTGCAGTTGTTACTGATTGTCAGCCTCCCGGCGGGGCCCGTCGCGTCGCGCCGGCGAGGGTTAACGGCCGCGGCGGATTCGTAATGCGCTTAATAAGTGAAGGTTTAATTTATGTGTTTGAGACGGTTGTTAAAAGGTCTGCCACGAGTGGGAGGCACTGCTTCTGCCAGGAGGCTCCGGTAGTGATTGGATAGCGAGCGAGATGGTGAGTAAGCCTCTCTGGGTCCGCCTCCACATCCTCTTTACACATCCCCACGCACGTACCCGGTTGCACACTCAAGAACACGCACACAAATACACACACACACACACACACGTCCCAGCATGCGCGGGCAGCCTTGCACCTCATGCGCAGAGGATGCATACAAAAAAAAATAAAGTAACAAAAAAAAAAATCCAACAAGGGAGCATGCAGGCGGAGAGCTGTGTCCCACACCCCCCCCTCCAACCCCTCCCACCACCACCACCACCACCTCTCTGCCTCCTCCTGCTGAGTGCCTGTCTGGGATCTGTCCTCACTGAAGGACACGTTCATTGCCTTGCTTTATAAGGACGCCTTAATGATGCGAGACTGCCGCCTACCATAGTGTGATCAGCGGGTAGAGGCTGATTGCCTCACAGATCAGAGAGAGAGAGAACGAGAGAGACAGACAGAGAGAAAGAGAGAGAGAGAGCGAGATCCCAGTGAGGATGTCTGACTGAGACCGGTGCTGTTCGCCTGCTGGAGAGAGAGCTGTCATTTTAGTTATTTTTAACCCTCTATTTTTTGTTTTTTTCTGTTTTTTCTCTTCTCTCCTTGCGTTCCTCAGAGACTCGAGCAGCTCTCGGATGGCGGACTGATCAGCTGAATGTCAGGTACTGTTGTGACACTTTGTACGTTCTCTGCGTGTTACGGTCCTCGAGTCCCGCCGCAGGCTTGTGGTGGCCAGGCATGCCAACAGTACGTCTCTGAGGGATACAAAAGGAAACGCTCTCTGTTGTCTAAACATCACTTCAGACGCCTGGCGTGATTTTTATCTGGAGGCTGAAATGTAAAAACTATGCAACCATGTCAACCTAAAAATATAAAGATATCAGAGCTACCCTCCCTTTAGCTAAGAGACACCCTTTGGTTTCACACTTTGTTTTGTAATACCATGTTTGATTTCCTCACAGCTTCGCAGATTACATTCTCCTCGGCATAGGATGCCTCGTCTCTCCTCAAGTGTTTATCAGCTCTCATTCCTTCACCAGAGGACCAGCGCCTGTTTGACAGGATTCTGGCTTCCCACGCCAACTTCGAAAATGCAGCTGCTCAGTCAGGATATGTTTGCATATACACAAGTTTACCTCTTAAGTCTGAGTGGCAGGCGAAAGGAAGCGTGTTAACAAATCGGTGTAAGATCTGTAAGGCTCTTCAAAGGCTTTGACACATAAAAATGCTGTCAGCCGGCCCGGTGGTGCTGACAGAATATTGTGGTCAGGCATCGGGTTTTAGAAAAAAAAAAAAAAAAAACGAAAACCACATTACTGCAGCCTTGAAATCATAGGGGGATAAAATTGCCACCTTGAAATGAAATAAATTACAGGCAGGGGTTTAAAAATAGATTTGCACACCCTTTTTAGCAGCTCAGTGTCGAGCTATGATGAAAGCAAGAATGTGGAAGGCTAAAGGTTGTACATGTGATTTACGGCGTATTCACTGCAGTGGCGTGGTTTGTTTTAGTCCCAGGAGACCTGCTACTTTCTATCTGTGAGAAAAAAGATGCCTTTCAGTCAGTTTGCGCATCACCGCATCGCAGTGCAAAAGCCGACCGACGTAGTTCGATCGCGTTCGGAAACTGCTTGAAACAATGCATCGCGCGGCTTCCTTTCTGCCACAGTCTCTCTCTCTCTCTCTCTGTGTGTGTCTCTGATCGGGCTGCCGGGCGATTTTGTTTTGGACCAAACACAAACACCAGCGCCGCAAGTTGACACAAACTCACAATGAGGTCTCTGGAACGGTCGAGGGGAAACAAAAAAGATTTTCAGCAGAGGAAGCGCTGAGCTCATTTCCGCGCAGCACTGATATTTAGCTCAGGAACTAGCAATGTCCTGTGGAATCGCGCCTGCATGTAACCCTTAACCTCATTGGTGAAATATGCGTACAGCTGCAGGGAGGAAGTTTCAGAGAGTACAAACCGAGCGCTTCCTGTCAAGGTGTGCTCACGCTTCCTCCGCTTTGTGGGGGGTGTGACTGCGTTGTGTTGAGTGGCTTGGTGGTCGAGTATCCTGCGATGAGTGAGAAACCATGGGACACTGAGTCAGTGTTATAAATAAGGCGAGGATTGGATCACGCCTAACTTCTGATTGGCGTTCATTAAATCTGGTTTTTAGGTGACGCTGGGCAGTTTTATTGCACGTTCATGTGGTCGTGCTTTAGAAATCAGAACCTGACACCAGCTTATGTTGTCCTGATATAATTTATGTGGCTTTGTGCAGCCAGCAGGCTTTCAGACTTAACATTGGCAGACTGCACGAGTGGCCTCCTTGGAGACCGGAGATGCCCAGAATCCCTGAATAAGACGAGCATACTTGCCAAGTAAGAAAGTTGCATCGCCTTTTTTTTTTTTTTTCTTTTTGTGGCTCTTGCTGCCACGCCTGCGGCTCTCTTCTCCATCACGATATGGGAAGTCGTGTCGAAAGATCTCCCGAGCGCTGCAAGACTGATACCCATCTCTCTTGAACCCCTGCATCTCTTGTGAATGAAGAGCGCTCTGCATCCTTCCTCGGGGGGCCACCAACAGATGCATCCTGCAGCTGCACGCTCCTTCCTGTCTGCGCTCAGGCCCTTTTGTCTGAAGACGTTGCTACAGCAAAGTTGGGACACGGGCTGAATTTAAATGGGGCGGCCCTGAATGGAGCAGTGCTGGTAGGCTGGCAGGAGGCTCCAGTTTCCATGGCCTCTTTCTCACTGTGCAATCAGAGAATTCAGATGTTAGTGCCTTTGATTAAGTCCGACCAGCTGCCTGCGGCCTGGCCGGCGGTGTCGTGATCTTGTATTTATTTGGCCCCGTGCTTTTTATACCGCCGTTCCTGCAATGACAGAGGAAATCCGAGTTTGTCCTGTTGTTTTATTGGCCTCGCGAGCTGTGCGACGCTACTCCGGCTGACATGTGGGATAAACAGCCTCTCTGATGAGTTGCCTTGATTGGATCTCCAGGAGGATGTTTATGACTGAGGGCTATTTCTACTCAGGCCTCCGCCCCGGCTGCCCGCCTGCCCGCCTGCCCGCTAGACCAGGCTTTGCCATGCTGAAATCAGTGCGGCTGACGAGCTGAGCTTGTGCGCGGCGGTAGCTTCCGCAGCATGTAAACAGCGTGTGCGCGCAGAGGTCTTGCAGCAGAGGTGACAGGCTGTAGGGTGAGACAGAGGAGGGCTTTCTCAACGTTCCAGTCAAAGCGAGAAAGCCGCTGCTGAAACGTGCGCTGCAGCATCGACACCGTCCCATTTCCTCTGGAGCTCTGCAGAACTCAAGCCTCCGCCATTTGGCCTCATTTAACAGCCGGACAAATAACGGCACCGCATGGGAGAAGACGTAGGAAGTTCTCGCGAGGATAACGGGAGAGTCTGCTGTCAGAGTGTTTTATGGCCTTCGACCGAGCCACATAGGAACATGCACATTATCATGCATGACTGTGGTGGTGGGTAAAGGAAACCTACTGATTAAATGTCCTTAAAGTGACAGAGGTTGCAAATGCCCTTTGCTGTGAGGAATGCACGGACTGTAAGTTGTGTTTTCAGTCCAAATAGGAAGTGAAGTAGACAGAGAAGACGTTGTAGATCCGTCACGTCTCATTTTATATTTAAACTTCTTACTCAAACTAGAAGACGTGACACTGGGGCTGCAACTGTGTATGTATATATTAGCATCATTTTATGTCAGGCCAAGTGTGTTTTAGTCACACAGCCCAAAATCACACAACGCAGTCTGCACAGTATACACCCTCAGTAAACACCCCCTATCATTAGACTTTCAGTTTGTATAAAGAAAAGCTCCCCCAAAGTATATATTATTTTAATGGATAAAAAGGAAGAGGAACAGAGGAGGAATCCTTCATCCAGAGCAGACATAAATATCATAGATGTCGCCTGTACGGAGCAGACAGTTGGTGCGTTTCCATCCACCTGTTTTTATACCTAAGCGGAAATGCCATGAAAAAAAGCCATCAATAAATCCAGTGTGGAGGTTCCTCTGCTGGAGAGATTAAAAAAATGTGTGGAGCGATGAGAATTTATGCATGAAATTCACATAAATACCATTCCTCCACCATGTTTTCCACATTATTTTTATGATCGATGTATTAAGGAGGGTGGTTTTAATTCGCTTGAGCTTTGGCTGATGCTTCTTTAATTACACGATCTATCTGTTTTCTCCTAATACTGGAATATCAAGAGTTGATAGAAACATGTATTAATTTGAGTCTTTCTGTGAATTTGGGTAAAATGGAAGCATGATTAGTAAGAACAATAATGAACTTATAGAACAACATCAATCTTTAGTTCATTAAATGTCGAAAATACCTCAAGGTTTTTGTATGATCGGCAGTCCAAACCTCAAAATATTAAATGTACATTGTTATAAAACACTAAAAACCAGCCCGTCTTCATATTTCAGAAGCCTGAACCAGCAAAAGTTTGGCATTTTTGCTCGATAAACGAGTTGGATGGATGTTCTGTCGATCAATCAGTCGAGCTGTCACTCCAGCGTGTTCCTTTGTACCGCTGGCTGTACAGTACAAGAGTCAACTGTGTCGTCTTTGTGCGCAGCCTGTCCTCGTGAAAGGGAGCTGAACTTCAGCCATCTGGCTGCCAGATGTATCGCCACTTCCCCTGGTCCCCTCCGTAGAGACTCGAGCCTCTCGCATGCATCTACTCCCCAACATCAGACAGGAGATAGGACGTGGAGGAGAAGGAGGAGGACGCACGCAGTCTGAGAGCAAAAACTCTTTTCGGAGTGCCAAGCAGCCGGGCACTTCGAGCTCCCGCGAGGGGTGTTTCCCATCCACTGGGGGTGGGTGAGGGGATCCTTTTTTTTTTCTTTCCTTTTCTTTTTTTTTGGATGTGATGCCAAGTTCTCACACTCCTTTGGACCATGGCGGAAAACAAGCAGCAAAGAAAAGGTTCTCGAGGGTCCGACCGCTCCACGTCTCACACGTAAGATGTCAAATCGTGCTGGATTTTTGCAGTGTGGAGGTTTTTTTCGCCGTGTTTCTCGTAGTTAGTCACAGAATTGTGGCAGCAGAGATGCTTTTGGTATGTGGTGAGGACTCAAATAGATTTGGGCGGCTGGAGCACAGTATTCTTGAAGACTTGGCTTCCTTTTATGGAACTTGGGTAGAGCCTCTGCCTCTTCTTACTCTTCAGTCATTTTTGCTCTGCAGTTATTTCACAGCATGCCCCTAAAATAATACAGTGATTCAAGTCGAGCTGTAAAAGCATGTCAGACTTGGAATCTCTCTCTTTTTTTTTTTTTTTAACCACGCCAGCAGACAAAGTGACAAGAAAATCAATATATTGTTATCTTCCCCCGTTGTGCCTGCGAGGAGAGAATCCCCCTACCGAATGAAAAGGTCCGGGAGTACAAGGTTGACCTGCCCACTCAGATCCAGATGCAACAAAGAGGAGAGCGGCGGTGACTCACCGACACTTCTCGCTCTGCAGAGCCTCTCTGCAAAATGAGAGCCCGCTTTTATCCGGAGCTGGAGATCACACAGAGGCGCTCTGAGCTCAGCCGGCGACCGTCAGCCCAAGCAGATTCTGACGTTTGATCGATGGTTTTTGGTCTTCACTTTGCAGCTCCAGTGTTACAGTATGTGTACCCGTGAGCTCGCTTTTTCTGTGCATTGTTTTCTGTGGGAACCATTATGTGTATTCCTGTGTAGGTGCAGTAGCTTCCCCCGGCCTGCTCCGCGTTACAAGTGATGTTGAGGAGCGGTGTTATTCCTGACCGCTCGCCCGTCAGAAGACCTGTTTGTTTATCTGCTGTGCTCCCTGCAAAGCTCACTGTTTATTCAGAGAGAGGGGTGGGGGTGGGGGGGTTGCTTGGAGCCTGCGGCTGGCTCGCGTGGGGGTCTGAGTGCTCCGTATCAAGTTGTATGATTGAAATATAAATACTGTCACGCTCGACTCCAAACTCATGCCGCCGTGATTTAGATCGCGGAGATGTGATACGAAGTTAATGATGATTGTAATTTGATTGCTGACTACAGCTAAAAAAAAAAAAAGTGGGGGGGGGGATTTCATGAGTCACTGGGTTAAACCTCTGCATGTTCCATCGCCTTTAAAAACCTCACAAAACTGCTCCCCTTACATAACATTAATGGTGTGTGGTGTATCACATCACCTAAAGTGGCTCTTTTTCAGATGCAGAAGCATTAAACCGGTTCAGTTTGTTCTGTTTTTTTTATGTAACAGGTCTGAAATGACGGAAAAAGAAGCTTTACTGTTTCTCTCATTATAAGCGTGGATAACTATAATGATAACTTATTATATTATTTTATTAGATTATTCAAGATTAGATATTTGTCAGCTGTCTTGATAACCGATTAATTTTGAGTACTTCATTTTTCAGAGAAACTTACCACATTCTCTGACTTTGCCTCCTTCAATATGAATATTTTCTGGTTTCCTCAGTCCTGTGTGACAGTAAACTGAATATCTTTGGGTTGTGGACAAAACAAGTCATTTGAGGACATCGGCATTGGGCTTTAGGAAACATTGATCAACATTTATTTTACCATTTTACCATTTTAACATTACCAGGTTAAGTGCAGGTTATTGTATCATTCATTCTCATAACCAGAAATGTCTGTATCCAATATCCTGGCACTCCATCCAATTAGAGATGTTTGATATTGATATTGAAGCCCACACTGTATGTATTATGTCTTATTTATATATCACGCCAGTGAGTGATAAAACAGTTTTATTGTCGAAGTGTGAGACATTTCACCTCTTAACATGTCAGACTTTAAATATGTCTGTAATTGTCGTCATTCCCCAAATACACCGTCTTTGTTGCCTCTGTGTGTGTGAGTCTGTTTGCTTCCTGTTTCTGAGTCCGCCGCGATGTCATTCACAGCTGCTTGTGGAGCATGGGTACAACTGCCAGCGCCGCGCCACAGCCTGTTTCCGTAGCGTCGCCGCTTGAGAGTGTCCATGGCAACGGGATGGCCGACAGCAGGCAGTCTCTTAGCATGAGCCCCTTTCAGACAGTCAGCATCCACAACAACAAGGCCAAGTCCATTATCACCAACAAAGTCGCACCTGTCGTCATCACGTAAGTCCCTCCTCGAATCCGCGTTCTCACAATTGGGTGTTAATCCTCTTTGATCACTGTGGTGACATCCCCCACCACCTCACCACACACAACAGCCCCCCACCAACCCCCTCCCAACCCAAGTGTTTGCCCCTGTTATCATCTCATTTGTCAATCCAGGCCTGGCAAATAGTAGCCGATAATTGAATTGACCTCTGTTTACCACCCAGACCTGCTGCTGTTCTCTGCCCCACAGGTACAACTGCAGACAGGAATTTCAGATTCACGATGACATCCTCAAGACCAACTACAAAGTGGGCCGGATATCGGACGCCATGCCCGAGCACTACCTGGTGCAGGTGAGGACGAAACCTCTCGGCTGCGAGGAGGCGCCGCGCTGCCGCGGGGTCATCTCACCTGTCTCTATGCCTGCCCCTTTTCACATTCACATGTCCAAATTGCAGAGCGGCGTAGACATTGTCATGCGCCGTTTTATGATCTGGGGCGGCCATTGAAACGCGTTGTTGTCACCCATCTATCGGGGCTTTGATGTGCTCCGTCACCTCTGCTGTCTGCTCAGACATGCAGTGTTTTGTCAGTGCTAACCCGCAGCCTGTGTTTACGTGTCTAGATAGGTCACCGGTTTCATTTACAGTAGGTCAGGTCATTCCCACATGTAGGCGGATGCATGTGAGGACGCATCTTTAGTTTGTTTCTGCACTGTGCAGGACGTGAAAAGACATTTTCCTGAACAATCACACAACACGGGCGGTGTCAGGAGGGCCGGGGTTCGACAGCATTTCATCAAATCTGAATCCGCCTATCGAATTCGAACCATTTCAGATCCCTCATCGAATATTTTTATGTTGTGTGTTGTGGGTAATGAAGACATCTTTGTGAAAATATCTTCATCTCTTTCTTCACACATTATCATAGTTCACAGATTCTGCTGTGCTAAAAGGGTGTCACATATTTTGTCACCGCTCTGCGACGCTCATTAACCCTGTCCTCACTCGTTTTTCCCTCCGCTGTGAAAAAAAAAGCATTTTTGCTCCTCAGTGGGAGGCTGTGCTGCAGAAGTAACAGCAGAGTTGAAATCATATGAATTCCACTTAATCATTCAGAAGATAGCAGCAAAATAAATCTGTTATTTTTCTGCAGAAGGTGAAATTATTGTCGTGGTAGACAATTTCTTATGTTAACATGATGGATTGCTGATAAATACTTAATAAAGATCACGAAGGGATCAGAAAGGGATTTGTTGGCTGCTGAGCTTCATGAATCAGTGACGTGTAGTTATCGTCTATCATTATGTATATGTCAAAACCAATTTTAAGAATAAAATGATTGATTATTAGTTAAAGTACAGCATTGTTGGGATTTATTTTAACTTCTGTAAACCACTATGATGTTTGTATTTTATACTGACAGTGAAATCTGGAAAATTTGACTCTGTAAATGGAAGCAAGTGAAATTAATGGAGAAAGAGGCGACAGAGCAGAGGTTTAAACTGTTGAGACAACAGAGTCACCAGACTGAGACAGGTTTTGTTATTTGATAACAGAAGAAGCAGATATTTTAGTCATTTTCTGTTTCAGTGTTTTCAGGAACTGAGCATTTGACAAGAAAATCCTGAAATGCCAGTGAGGATGCGAGTCGCCGTCACATGTAAACACCATTTTCAGATCTCGGGTCACACTCTCGATGAAAGTTGCGTTTCCTTCCAGGGGGAGTACTTCATGGTCCAGGATGTGTACAGCAAGGCAGACGTCCTGAGCACCACGGGCAGCTACGGGGCGCCCAACTTCAGACAAGTGAAGGGATCCTACCCGCTGTACGGGATGGGTCAGCCCAGCCTGAATGGCTTCAGACAGGTTCTCCAGAGACTCCAGGCGCAAGGACACGAGGTCATTTCCCTTTATATACACATTCATACAAGCTCACTTAATTGCCCTCATGTCAACTGGCAGATTTTATGCCCTCACTTTTTTTTTTTCCCTGCCTGGCCTACCTCTGGCCATGTTGTCAGTAAATATTTGAGGAGTCAAGTGCTCAGTGGAGGCTGTGGCTGGATCGTAGAACTGAGCAAACAGAAAGTTGTGGTCGTGTGTACCAATGGAAAATGAATCTCTCTGCTTACGGCAGCTAGAAACTGACCCTAATTGAAATGAAATAGACAAAAATTATACGTCAGGCCTCTTTAAAGTCCTTACTCATGCGCTGTATGTCACATGACAACACATTGTTTCCAGTCACTCTTGGAAGCGGTGCAGTTTGTCGAAGGCAACAGCCATTTTCCTTAAAAAGGCAGCTATTTGATGCATATGCCGTTGTGCTCTTGCGAACAGGAGGTTATATTTTTCTGTGTGAGAGAGGAGCCGGTGGTTTTCCTGCACAAGGACGATGACTTTGTGCCGTACACCCCGAGGAGGAAGGAAAACCTACATGAGAACCTCCACGGCCTGGAAAAGGAGGAGCCGGTGGAGAGCCTGGAGCTCACCATCAGGAAGGAGGTGATGAGCGTTCACTTACTCAGCATCTGCGTGTGACAGAGCAGAAGTTTTTTTAGGTTTTAGCACATATATGTATTAAACCACTCCCTTCTTCCCTCCTCTGCAGCTCCACGACTTCGCGAAGCTCAATGAAAATGTCTTCTACGTCTACAACGACATCGAGTACTTCAAAGACGAGCCGCAGAAGATCTCCATCACATGTGAGGAGGACATCCACGTGACCGAGGAGGTCTATAAGAGGCCTATGTTCACCATGCCGGCCTACAGGTAGTTTATATTGTCCATTTATTAGCACTTAGCTCTTCTGCCTGTGCATCAGTTAACATGTGGCTGCCTGCTGTAGAACATGCAGGCCGGGTTATAAATAGTGGCGCTTATTTGTGCACCGGCTGGTTGCCCTGCTTTTTTTTTTTCAGTAGAAAGAGGAGGGGTGGGCGTTTAAAAAAAAAAAAAAAAAAAAAAAACCTAAAGATTACAGCATCCTGTTTGCAATCAGATCAGCAGTGTCAGCTTTATTGAGATGTCGTGAGCTGCTCATGACATTTCCACTGCAAGAAAATGTATTATTCCCCCGAGGAGAGCGCAGAGGCCTCGTCTTTGGAAGTTTAGTAGTCAAAAGAAAGCCACCGGATGTTTCTATTATAGACTGTTTAAAATTGCAGGTGGTGTTTTTTTTTTTTTTTTTTTTTTTTTTAAAGGGAACATTAACAATCCCACAATTTTGATCTCTCCCGTCATCCCTTGCGGGCCGTCGGAAGTTTCTATCTGAGACACATGAGATTGGTAAACACAGCGTGAGGGAGCTCAGCTGTCGAGCCTCGCTTTAGGTCAGATGTGTGCGTGCAGCGTGTTATGACCTAGATAATGGCAGTGTTGACACAACAGAGGCTCCCGGTAACAATCTGTTGTATTGCAGGTACTACAGACTACCGCTGCCAGTGGAGGGAGCGCCACTGGAAGAAGACTTTGACACGTTTGTCAGCATGCTCAGGGTAAGCTCGTGTAAAATGTAAAATCTCAACGGCCCGCTAATTAGTCAATTTTTTTTTTTGGTTGAGCTATCCTTGATGCAATCTTGTTTTGATGTGCCGTTAAAGTTATTAATGGCTGTAGTGCTGTAGAGCATCTGGAGTTTCTCACTGAGGCAGCGGGAAAGGTCATTCGATTCCACACGCGGCCTCTTGAGTCGGCCCTGTCTGCGCCATCAATCACCGACAAGTCTGATAGTTGCAGGAAAAAATGTCAGAAAACCTTCAGTCTGTGCTCACTTCATGTCCGCTCTTTGGTCATCCGCTCTGTCTGGTTTCCGTCCTGCCCTTCACTCACACAGGATGTTCTTTTCTTCTAGTTTTGCCCTTTTTTGGACTGACTCGCAGCAGCCGGTCCAGTTCCCTGTGGTTGGAAAATGGCTCCTTCTTCTTTTTTTTTTTTTTTTTTGTTTAAATAGAGTTTGGATCCAAGCTTTACCGAGTCCTGTCGCTCTGCACTCTTTCTTTCGCTCTTTCTTTTTGTAATTCTCACTTGTGCCGTTGTGCTTGCAGAATAAAAGGCTTCAGGCGCACTAATCCTTCACATGCGCCAAAGCAATTACAACTTCCAGGATGTTCGCCACTCACTTTCCATGTTTGTGGGTTTGGCAGGCCTCGAAACCACATCTCAACTCGAATACCTCCAGGATGACAATAAAAAACCACTAAGTATTGATTTGGTGATTTGCATGTTGAAAGACCTTCAAGTTGCAAGATTAAAGATGTGCCTGTGAGGCAGGTGATATATAACCTTAATTTATGCCACTTTTAACCTCTTTCGACCTGAAAATCACCAAGCCTGCACTCGGTGGGAGAATAATTTCATCTTCAGCTCTGCTGCTATGATAATGCCATGTCATCAGCACCTTGGTGATTTCACATTGTTCACGTTTTCCAGGAGAGCACCAGCTTGTCTCTGGGCCACGATGCGTCCCGGCCGCTGCCTGCTCTGCTCTTCAGCTGTCAGGTGGGCGTCGGCCGCACCAATCTCGCCATGATCCTGGGCACGCTGGTGATGAACCGCCTGAGGGGAGATTCCCAACCGCAGCCTCAGTAAGAACTTGACATCTGGAAAAGCGAAAAATGACATGAGACAAAACTTTTTTTTTTTTTTTTTCAAAGCCAGGTAAGACAGGATGTGACCTCGTTTGCTTTGTTTTGCAGAGCTGAGGAGGCGGCGGCTCCCGAGCCCAAACCATTGTTCCAGGTGATCCAGACTCTGATCAGCAAGCTGCCTAATGGACAGCAGGTCATGGAGGAGGTAAAGCCGATAACCTATACCATCATAACATCCGGGTTTCAGTAGATAAAATAAACAGAGAACAACT
>JAOXYL010000030.1:6316790-6333990 GCA_028564955.1 Terapon puta
AAAAAAACTGACCTTTCACACAGAAAATTTGATTTCCACTTTTTCCACCCACTATTTTAATTGGCATTAATATGTATCCTCGCAGTCGGAAATATTCATGAGAATACAAATAGACTCAGAAGAATGACTCATGGTAATTTGGTGGCGACTTGCACGCCCACCTCAGGACGCTCGATCCGGACTTCCAGCTCCTTGCCGACTAATCTCAAACTTGCTGCGTGCAGGCTACCGGAGCAGTTTTGGCTCATCTGACGGATGAGAAGAGGAAGCACAGCCACGTGTTGTGGGTCAACTTGCAGGAGGAGCTGGTGCTGGAGGGGAACGGTCAGATTTTTACACCCAGGGAGCCGTCGTGCCTGGACCAGCACATTTCTATCCCATCGTCTGACCCGCAGCTAATGGAGGTAGATTGAAAATGCTGTTTTTTGGGTTGTTTTCAGGAGCAGGCACACAAAAAGGGGCCTGAGGCAGTTGAAGTTAAAATTGCTCTCCTGTCCTCCTTCTCCTGGCGTTTAGAAACTGGAGACGTCCCTGAAGGAGGAGATCCTGCGAGCTCAGAAGTGGCTGGAGGTGACGCTGGAGCAGGAGAAACAGATGAAGATGTTCAAAAGCTGCCAGACGGTCCAGGAGATCTTCAACCAGCACAAGAGCTCCCACCAGGGCCTCGTCTACAAACGCATCCCTCTGCCGGACTGCAGCGCGCCCAGGGAGGAGGTAACGATGTGAAGACGCTCACTAACGTGCAGGCGCGAGTTGCAGAAAGGTTCCTCGAGGGAGCTCCTTGTAACGGAGACATTATTATTAACCTGGGGCGCCATCTAGTGGTGAAAAATGTGTCTGCGCTGAGCTTCCCACCACACAACAATAAGCTTGACATTTAAGCAATTTTACTGAGCTATTCATACATTTTAGATTTTTCTTCATTATTAGTCATTCATTTAGCATATTTATGTCAGCTCTGCCAAAATGTGAAATAAAAATATGTATTATGAATCAGCTTGAAACACAGACGCACACATTTACTCGCATTTAAAAGTTTTTTCGAAAGTAAGTGATATTATTCACATTAAGGTAAGAGTAAAATGAAAGTAAAGGATGTAATTAAATATGATGCACAAGTGTTTTTATGTGTGGTTGGATTTCTGAGTGTTTTTTTTTTTTTTGTGCTTGAGCTCGGTGTGTGTTCTTGTTCTCAGGACTTTGATAAGCTGCTGGAGGCCATGAAGAGCACCCTGGCCGAGGACTCTCACTCAGCCTTCGTTTTTAACTGCTCTAACGGCAAAGGCAGGACCACGACCGCCATGGTTGTCGCCGTTCTGACTCTCTGGCACTTTAACGTGAGCTTCCCCGAGTTCCTTGCATTTTCTTTTGCCATTTTAATACCACTCATCCCAAAAATGATCAACCGTAGCGACAGCATTTTGATGATTCAAAATAACATCAGAACCTGTTTGTGCCTCCTGCAGGGTTTTCCAGAGTTTGCCGATGATGAGATTGTGAGCGTTCCTGATGCCAAATACACAAAAGGAGAATTTGAGGTATGTACACATTTTAAAAACTGACGCCTCCTCCAACTTCTGAAGCACAAATTAAATCGAACTCTGCACATAATGAATGTCATTTTAAGTATGCTCAGGATCATAATCGAGTGCAAACTATAGATCCAATAAATTTAGAAATCTGCTGAGATGAGACCAGTCAGCAGCAAATATTCATACTGACATGAGTTCAGAGCTGTAAGTATTAGTCAATAAGTCGATGAGTCCGTCAATAGAAATTGAATTCACCTATTTTGTCAATCTAAACCTCATTTTAGTCATTTGTTTTAAGCAAAGATCCCAAATATTTCCTGATTCGTGCTTCTTGAATGTGAGGATTTGATGCTTTTCTTTGTCACATATGATATCAAACCCAGATTTGGGCTACCGTGGGAAATATTTTATGACATTTACTGACAAAATCAGTTATATTTGGTGCCTTCAAGCTTACTTGATTTCCCTTTCTGTTCTCTCAGTTTTTGCTTCAGTTTCCATCACAGCTTGAAGCAGCCGTTTTCATCCTGAGATATGAGTGGCCGCTCGTTTTTCATGATTAGTTTTAGTTTCCAGTTTGACCTGCGGAAGGTGTGAAAAACTGACTACAACGCACACAACGAGTCACTTTAATCAAAGCGTTGTGTGCTGAGCAGCTGTGACTAAAGAGCTATCGGATCATGATCAGCAAAAAAAACCCTCTTCAGTGTCGAGCTATTACCGTCGCTGTGCTGTTGCACTTACTTTACAAGCAAACCACTTGACAATCAGACGAAAACAGGCGGCACTGAAACCATGAAACCTTTCGCCTCCCTGTTGATGAAGCTTGAGTTTCTGTAAATGGCACTCGGTTTGTTTTTTTTTCTCAGCTCTGTGCCCCTGTTGGAGAGTCCTTAAAACGGCAACAAAGATTTCATTAACTTTGCATTAGCTGTGGCGCTGCGGAGGCAGGCGAGAGCGTTTTCTTCGACGTGTTCGCGTTTGCCGGCGCACTTATTAGCAGCTATTGTAAAGTTAATTGTTCACCCAGATTTATGCGGCCTCTTTAATGAATCACAGTTCCTCTGAGCAAACATGCAGCTGTATATTAAGAGAGTGTACCGTGCAGCTCCTTTTAGCTGTAAACTCTTACCCCGCGGCCGTGATTGAAAGCTTTGAACAAAGCCAGAAGCCCCCGAGCCTTTCTCCTCTGCTCTGAATCGCCGCTGTGAATTCGAGCTGCCGGCTGTTTTTTTTCTTGATCGACAATGAATCGTCGGTCGCAGGCTGCCGGCCGTGTCAGCCCTGTAAACACGTCGCACACAGAACGGAGGCCGCGGTCCGCAGGCACACAATGCCGCGTGCCAATCACAGCGGCGGAGCCACCGACGTTTCTGGGATACCGAAGGATGTGTGATGTTGCCACCCTCGCTGCCGTATCTGCCAAAATGCCGTTGCTATGTGTGCGGTCCAGAGCATTACGTGATGGAGGGAGCGCTGGATAATCCTCTCCTGGTGTGACTGTGTAAACTTCAGAAAATATGCCCTTAGAGACTCTTTTAACAGTTCATTTAAGCAGCTTTGTTTTTATAATAACAGTGTGCCAAATGACAAAGTGACAAAGAAGTCTGAGTCAGAGTCGACATCATAGTGTTGTATATCTTTGTTTTGCTGTCTCATCACAACTTTGTTGTGTTTTGGCTCGCTCCCATAAAGTCATTTTAGATGTAGCAGGCAGCTGTTTAAAAAAAAAAAAAGCCTGAAATCCTAAATATACTACTTTATCGCCACTAGCAGACAGCAGGCTGACACTGTTAGAGACCAGCTGGTGAACGTAGTCGAGCATTTAGCAGCTAAGGAGACAGATATTTCCCTCAGAGGTTGGTAAACATAGTTTTTGTTCTTATCCTTACTTATTTTTCATATTTGTTCTCTGTCACTTAAATGCCCAATCAGTCAATCAACTTACAACTTAAGTAACTGTGATGAAGAGAAAATAAGAATTCAAAGTACAGGGCCTGTCTCACCTCCATTACTTGAAGCTGTCAGCTGCTGTTACGTAGAGTCTGGAGGATACATAGGGAGGGGGATAAAATGGTACGTTTAAAGGTTTTATGCCCAAGGACAGTGGTCAGGCTGCATGCTGATGCTGCTGGCATGACACACACGGGGAATGAGAAAATAGGGTTTTGCCTGCAGGCTTGTTCTGTTCTGTGATCCTGCTCTTTGGTTTTCTTCCATCTCTGCCTCCGTGTTCGTTCCTCTTCTTCTCTTCCTCCCCCCCCTCTTCTTAATGGCCTTATTATTAGTTCTCGGATTAAACCAGCTACCAACAGCCACACAGAGCTGTCGGTTTACATGCTAAAAGAGCATCTCAGTTGGGTCAACTCGGGTAAACGCCGACACAAATATTTCAGTTAGGCCAAGGCCGGCACTCAGCTGAGTGTTGCAGAAGAGGAAGTATTAACCTCACCTCACCTCACCTCACAAGATGGACAGCTTCCCTGGTTGTTTTTACCCGTTTGCAAAACATTTGATGAGCATATTCGTATTCATAACGCGGTACAAGAGCGCACAGCTTGGTAATGACGGCACAGGCTGCCGTTGCATCAAAATAGTTTCAGCTGCAGATTTCCTATGTAAGGCAGAGGGCTTTGCATGATGCACTAAAACCACTAATTATAGCACACAGTATGAGGATAAGTAAGCAATTAAAGTAGGCGAGGCAATTATATCTTTATATAATACTTAATTTACACTAATTACACTTAAACTCGCTTGTATAGAAATATATAGAAATCATTTAATTCATGTAATGAAATAACTAAAAGGACAGCAAGTAAATCGAACACTTTTTGATGCTGCAGACTCACCAGAAAAAAAGATAATGTGACTTTAAAAGCAGCAGAACAGCTGCTGCACAGGCCTTGTATTGATTTTTGATTTGTTATTAGCAGATGTTTTAAGGCTGCAGAAAAACTGAGCGCTGTGTGTCGTCTCCCGGTGCGCAGGTCGTGATGCGGCTGGTGCGCCTGCTGCCCGACGGCCACAGGATGAAGAGGGAGGTGGACATGGCCCTGGACGCCGTCAGCGAGACCATGACCCCCATGCACTACCATCTGAGAGAGGTCATCATCAGCACGTACAGACAGGTACCGCAGCGTTCCTTACCCGCAGTTCCCCCGAATACAGAACATCCACTTTACTTGAATATTAAACAGGTTAAAAAAAGGTTTGCCCAGTAATGGAAGTGCATAAGTGCTGTGGTGTGTTGTGTATTTTTCTGAGTTTGATTTTAGACCTTGTTATTTGTTACTTGTTATGAAGTTCGTCTCTTCAGCAGAGGACAATTTTAGGAGGCATTAGGTAAAGGTTAGAGTTGGGATTAGAGGATCCTCGCAAGAATTTGAATATAAAAGTGAAAATTCACAGACCAGATTAGCATTCTAAATTTATGTTGATTGCATATTAAATTTAAGGTCACAAGCAAAACAAAAAAATCACCCCATGCTCCTCCAAACTACCAGGATGACGTCTGAATTGATGGTGCCTCCGTCTGAATCCGTCCCCTTCGCGCTGGGACACAATCGGTGCATTATCGGGGATTTAGATGCAGTTTCACTCGAGCCCCATAGATGGCGTCAAGAACATGTTTGGACGTCGGTCTTTCCAGCCACCGCTCGCGTCCCCAGGGGCATGAATGAGGGAGATCCGCCGCTCTGTAGGCACGAGCCGCCGAGCGTGGAAAATGATTGTGATGCAATGAAACTTATTTAGAAAACTCATTTGTTCCTTTGGGCCTGAATGGAAAACAGTGGGAGGAAAAGAGGGCAGAAAAAGAGATGATTACTTGTGGGATTTTTGACCTCCTTGAAGTCTTATGTATTTGTTGTTGTTGTTTTTTTTTTTTTTGTTGCCTGCAGTGCAAAGCAGAACTGCTGTTTTGTGCCGTTTATGGTCCATGTAGTATTGAAAAATACATATCAGCATCATCTGCTTTCTTTGCTACATGCACCAAATGTCTTTTAATAAGTCTTGTGATGAACTGAATTTATTAAATTCCCTTTGAATGTGCTTTAACCAAAAAAACAGACTTGGCGGCGAAGCATTTTTCATCTTTTCCTTATCGGAACAAAAGCATTAGAGGCAGCTGGAAGTCTGTCTTTGAAAGGTGTTCCCGGTAATCTGGTCATTCTGTGTAATAAGAGACATGAAGAGAAGAGAGTCATCTTCTAGCGGGGGTTTCAAAGACCTATCTGGACAAGGTCCTCTCCTGACGCCGTGGCCTCTGCAGGACCACGGCTCTGTTTTAGCCATTTGTAATGCAGACTGCAATGATTGTGCCTCTGTGCACCGTCAGCCGTTCTCGGAGCGCTGGAGGCACCCGGTCCTGTCTCCACCGTATCAATGGGCCCCATTGTCCTGTGAACCTTGTCTTTCGCCCCATATTCTCTCTCAGTCTGTCACTCTCCGATGCCAGGCTCCAGGAAAAGGCTCGCTATCGGCTCACTTTCAAATCAATTAGGTAATCTGTATGGTAGCTGCACTAGCGGCAACAAAAGTTCCATACATATACTTGCACGTTTGTATTTGAATATTATTAGAGCAAAAATACACTTACACGGTTCAAAATAATCACTTTGGGCCCTGTGACTTTTTGACCACGATAAATATTCGCTACAACAAATTTGTCTGCTTATTTCAGGCAACGGCTGTTCTCGCCCACAACTTTCCTCATTTGCCCCATCGGGCTTCTTTTCCGCGATGTTACTGCGATTTCAGATTTCCGCATTAACTTGATGGCCAAAACTGAACCGAACTGTAACAGATCGGAGTGATCTTTGCACCCCCCGCTACAGCAGACCTCGGCTTGGTACTGCGCTCCCCTCCCAGCCTTTCCCTTCCTGCTCGAACCAGCAGGCCAGGTGATAAACAGTGCCAGATGTTGCTCGAACCCGGCAGGCAGCGGCAGACGAGAGAGGAGGAGGAGGAGGAGGAGAGGGGAAAGAGGGGAAAAACCACCCCCCCCCTCTCCATCTCTTCTCATAGCTCTCCCCCATCTAAAGCGCCCTCCTCCCCTCTGACAGTGGTTGGAAAATGTGTCTTTGATAGAGAAAAAATATATTTACACTGGGACCCGAACCGTCCGCCAGCTCCCAGAGGGGCCTGGGAAGGAGTGGGGAGGAAGGAGGGGGGAGGATGGAGGTGGGCGGTGAGGTTTTTTTTTTTTTTTTTTTTTTTTTTTGGTGAGACTCTCTCCTTGAAGGGCCTGTAAATCGCGGCTGCCGACCAGGCGTGACCTCACGTTGCAGATGCGTCCTCCGACGTCAGGGCCAACGCAGCGGAGACAGTGGAGGCTTCCATTTCTCCGCTACCTCCACCTTCTCCTCCTCCTTCTGACTCCTGCATGGTAATCGGCTGCAGGGTCCTTTCCTTTCCCCCCGTCAAGCCAGCTTCGGGAAGAAAATCGCCACAAGCAACCTGCGCATGCTGGCATTTACTATGATATTGCTCCCTCTCTTTGTCGAGCTTTGTGTGTTTACAGGTGTGTGAAAGCCAGACTTAACGGCAATGCACAACAGGATGCATTTAATAAGATATTAGAAATGTTTTGGCACAGAGAAAAGAATCTGATGATGCGAAAGGTCAAAACACATTTTTTAGCATCTTCACAATCTATACATTTCTAATATCTAATGAGTTTGACCTTTTAGACCACGAGGCTGGGGATCGCGGAGTCTTGTCCAGTCACGCTGTCCACGACCGCAACGAACAGAAAATGTGACAATTGAAGGTGATTCGCCTCCACCCAGCCCAGAGAGCCTTTATAAAGCAAAGAGCGCAGCGTTGCAGAGGTGGAGATGGTCAAATCTGACAGCTTTATTTATTTATTTATTTAAATGGAAAGGTTTTTCATCCAGGTGGCAAGAAGGCTGAAACGTGCGCGGCAAAACTGAATGAGCGGCAAGACGCGTGTGTGTGTGTGTGTCCAAAGAAAGGCCCTCATGGTTTGGACGGGGCAGTGGAAAAATATTTTCAGAAAGGGGAGAATGCTGTGAGCAGGTTTCCTTGAGGAAAGGTAGTGGACGTCTTTAGGAGAGAAGAGAGGGGGAGGCGCTGGGGGCCAAACGCTCTCCCATGTTTGCAGAGGTTGAGGGGACCACCGCAGCACTGACAGCCAGATTAATTTGACTGAGAAAGACGGGGGGAAAGGGATTAGGAAGCAAGAATATGAGAAAGAGAGCAAATACCGAGGTGGGAGGCAGTCACGTTGTAAGGTTAACAACAAACCCCCCCGCTTTGGGACTTTACAGCACAGGAAGTAGGCACTAATCTCAGCTATCTTTTATTCTCCTTTGGCTTAAGAGCCTTTTGTGATAACAATTTTCTTCTTCTCAATTAGGATGACCACTTGACATAAGTGGGCCAATTACAAGGTGGAGCTGGTGGCGGCCAAAGGAAATATTGGCAGGAAAATGAGCCCACCTGAACCAGAGACAGGTTCTTTTTCTCCGTCTCGCCTGAAGTGCACGCTGACTCGCGGCCCCTGAAAAGAGGCTCTTATTTAAGCCCGGCGCGGGGTGGAAGGGGGGGAGAGTGGGAGAGCCAGAGGTTGTTGTTTTTATTCATAATTTCCAGCCTCTCACATGCCAATGCCAATAGCGGTATTTACCGCGGCTGTCTACAGAGCGACTTATTTTGACCGAATACCATCTGAGCAGGTGCAACCAGCTGAGCTATGCCGACTTGGATAACACCGCCTCTCTGTGCGCCGTTAGGTTGTGTTGTGTGTGTGTGTGTGTGTGTGGCAGTACACTTGAAAGTAAATAAAGCATCTCTGGAGACTTACAGGAGGAGCTTGGTGTGAGCTGGGGTGGAGAGGAGGGGGGGGGGCATTAAAAGCAGCTGCTACAAGTCAGTGGCTATTCAGGAGCTCATTTATTTTAAGGGAGTTTCCACAGCTGTAAATGACTTCGAATGATACTCTAATACACTTAGTGAGTGTTTGATGTCTAACATGACGCGTGACCCATTAGGCGGCTGCTGAATTCACCTACCTTGCTGTATATATTACTTGATTTTTGATCGATGCATGTGCTTTGTTGAGTAAGTTTAGACGTGCATTTGCAGGAGACGCCAAAGAGGGAAAGGGAAAGAAAAACTTTCTGACTGGGCGACTCAATCTATTTTTGAGTTATCTAATTCAAAGTTTTGTCCTCGCCATCAGAAAGCCAGTCATACTCCCTTTAATATGCAGATATATTTGCTGCCGTAGGTTCCTTCCTGGACGAGGCAAGTTCACTCACTAGTTCGCATTCAGCCAGAAAATAGGAGCCAATCAGCGAAATAAACTCGTTTTTTAGGGCAAACACTTCCAAAACCCTGAATTATAATCACCTTCAGACTGCTTATTATTCATACTTTTGCCACTAACATGACGGCATTGGAAGTTTTTAAGTGCTTTTGCACGGTGGTGAACTACACTCTGCAGTCTGACCATGTGAACTTAGATGTGGTCCCTGATTTTCAATTTGGTGATTGAGTTGAAAACCGGAAATCCTAAACGAGCAGCCACCAACTGGACATTATAGCCTTCATAAATAACTATATGGGAAATGCTTTGTTTCATTTGAGCCATTTTCTAATTTTGAGTTCCTTTCAGCGCCCGGTTTCACACCCAGCATAAAGCAACATTGCATTTTGCTTCTTTTTCTCACCACCTGTTGCTTTAAAGAACACAATTCATTAGCCAGTCCCAGAGGAAAAGTATGTGTCCCTTTTTGTATGGTTCCAATGTTTTGTACTTGTCACCAGCCGAATGTTATTCAGCTGCCTCTTCACACTTGGCAGGCAGTGTTGTGAGAGACCTGGAAGAAGCCAGGTTTTATGTGATTAGCGCTGTTGACGCTCCTTTGTCAGTCGAGCTTGTGAAAACAAAGAGCTGAAGGCTTCAGATAGCTGCAGGGAGTCATTTGATTCAGTCATTTTCAAAAGCATCGCCCACCTAATTAGTAACCCTGTTAGCATACTCTTTTAAGACATGTTGAGACACAGTGAAAAAATGAAAAGATAACATTTGTCCTTGTTTAGTTGAATATGCTCAAACAATTTGCAGCCACATGACCTGTAGTTGGTCTCATGTTAATACATTTAAGGTGGATATTGCTGTATAATGGACTTCCTGTTTTGCTGTTTCACTAGCTTTTATAATTTTGTCTTTTCTAAAAACTTTGCTTCCAGTTGTTCATCAGCAGTTACATAACCTGAGTTATTTGATCCATTTTAATAAAACCCTTACCCTGTTTCATCGAATATTTCAGTTGGATTGAGGTGCTGTGAGGCGTCAACCTCTAACTTATTATGACCACACCTTGCTTGTCATCAGGATAAGGCATTTTTCATCATTTTGACAAAGTAAAGTGTGAAAAATAAACAATGTTTATGTAACCTGCAATTTTAGTGCAAATCTAAGGTCAGTAAAGTCTTAAAAACTGAAAAATGTGTACAAATTATTTGAACATATTACTTGGAAAAGTACAAATACCTCAGTGTCATAAATACTCTATTACAAATAAAAGGTAAAGCACATGGCCCTGTCAGTGGCATACTAACAGTATATTATGGCTGGATTATTATTATTGATGCATTTTATGTAAAACCTAAAATAATTTTATTTCAGTCATTTCCAGGTCTGGACAAGAATGGAAAAAAGTGTTTATGGAAAAAGTGTTCATACGTTTGGATCAGGCAGCCAGTGAAGCCAAAATGTTTACCGCTGTGTGAGACCATGTGGGCCGGAGCAAGCATGATGTGGTTGAGAGCAACTCAAGAGGAGTGGCGTGCGATCGAATACACACTCCCACGCAGAGCTGCCCCGAAACTGCTCTGCCCCGAGTGCCTTACAACTGCCCCAACTCTGGGTATCCACAGCCAAATTAGTCACACAAAGCATTACAAATGACCAAATCTTAAGCATGTATGACTATTTATGAGTTATGCTGTGCTTTATTCAAAGAACAAACATCAAGTTGTTTGGAGTCAGATGTCAAATGTAAGATCTATGGTTTAGGCTGGAAACGTCTGGAAAAGTGTTGAACTTTGAAGTGGAAAATGTGTAGGAATCCTGGAATGACAGCGTAAGTGAAAATTTACTCACTGCACTGTTGGTTTAAAATGGCCTTTTGTCATTATTCATTCTTTAAACTTGCCAGCCTAATCTTTGATTTTGTGTTTGTGATGCTGCCGACAATGAAAGACCTCTGTGGTCAACATAATATTGTCTGTTTATTTCACACTTGCCATGCCTCGCTCTCTACACGCTGTCCGCTTCTGAAATCGTTACGTTTCCTCCTCGTCCCCTTTTACCCCAAATAACTGAACTGCCCTGGCCTGCCCTTTGGCCTGACCTCCCTCGTGTACCCCACCCCCCTCATAACCACTGGCCCCAGGACGGCCCTTCAGACCTCGCTGAGCGCTGCACAGAAGGGTTGCCATTTCCTGCCCCCATACACTAAACCTGTCATTGCCCCAGGCCCACAGACCAGGAATAACTACCTCCAAAAGCCATGCATGAGTGTTTAAGCATGCCCCCAGTAGCTGTGGTCACGGTATCTGACGGATCCTGCTAAGCCCCACATCACTGCACCAGGAAAAGGTCCACCTTTTTTTGTCCAAACTTTCACGCCGGCTAGCTGGTGGCGCTGAGCAAATACCTGCGGCAATACAATACCGATGGCGAAGTCACTCAAATGCCAACCATGTGGGATATGCAGAAGTCGTGACTGGATCGAGGTGGTCCAGGAACTGCGCTTTCGCCGCGCCACGGCGGGGAAGCCGTGTTTCATACGTGAGGACAGTTGAGCGACAGATGAGCCCAGTGTTAACGACGCCACAACGGCCCACAAAGTGCCAAACAACTCACACAGTCGGCAAGGAACGGCCGGACCCACCTCGTCAAACGGGGTTTTCTTTCCCACAGCGGCGGCTCACAATACGACATAATGTGGTTTCACTCCACATTCTGTCATTCTCGGAAGCGACCATTGTAAAGATGCACATTTCAGGCAGCACATGCCGACATTTAAATGCTGGTTAGGACACACTAAGTTGTTTGTGAATATAAAGTAGCCTCCGGGCATTCAGCAGATTGGCAGGGACAGGTGCTCCAGTGGCGAAATCCATGTGTTGCTTTCTCTGTGACTCACCATTAGACTGGTACACTGAGAGATCAGACATAGGATGAAAACAAATGAGATCTATAACAACACCAGCAGCCCCAGGGGAACATAATGATCAGTATACAACAAAAAACATAACTTTTCTAAGCTGAAAAGAGATCCATATGACTTGTGGTGCAAGAAAATTGTAAAGTTTTGTCTGCGGGTTGCGCAAGAGCACCCCAGTTCCAGACCTTTGATTCGCTGCCCACATCTCAGATCGAGGTTCAGTGAAAGCCAGAACAATGGTAAAGGACAGAAAAATTGGTACTAACATGGATGAGATGCTCGCGGCTATACTGCCGGGACCCCATTTAGAGAAATATAGCCCTTAAATCACTGTTTCTTCAAACTGACAAACATAAAATAACTGCCCCTAGTGACTGGATATAGATTGATGTATCAACAATTTTGAACCCGCTCTCCCGGGTCTAAGCTTAAATTGCCTGAGGCGCACTTGGGTTCAGCTTTGAACATTTAACGTGTCATTTTCAGCACAGTGACCTGTTTATGTTTTTGGCATTAATTAGCATTCATTTCCCATGCAGCTGGTGGGAAAGTGGAAAATGTTGTTGTGCTCACAGCAATATGTGGAATCTTTAAATCTTTAGGTCTTCTCCTTTGGGATCCATTAAAAGTCTGAATGTCACGCCATAGTTATCTGAAAAAGTTGCTAAGTACTTGACGACACTCCAGTGTGGTTAACGCACAACGCGGACCTCTCCTCGCAGGAAGAAATCCAAACCATCAATACATTTGCTTTCAGTTAACCATCAGCATCAATACAAAACGCAAAAATTTGTGCCCGAGAGTACAAATTTGATTAGAGGAGCTCCGGTGGGTTTTTTGAAATATTGAATGTCTGATTAGTTGTAGCTGGCAGACGAACCATTTTAATCCCCCAGTGTTGGGTTTGCATGCACAAGATATTTTGATAGCTCAGTAAATGATTGATTCACAGTGGGAGTCACCATGTGCTCTGTTGCCAGGCATGTGCACGTACAGAATGTACCATAATGCATGTGGTTAATGTGGGCAGATATTCCAGTCTCCGTGTAGGCTAAGTTGATGAGCCCAGTCTCCTCTTGCGGCTTTTGTAATCTCTCTCCAGACACGTGATGTATTTCTGCTCGTCTTTTTGTCTGAGAAATTGGCCCTTTTCTCGTCAAACGCCTCTCGACCTTTGATTATACAGTACATTTCTTCTTTAGTTACCCGCGTTGGTTATTTTTGAGGCTTATTTCTGCGCGAGACCCGATTTGTCTGATTGTTGAGTAGAGCTGTTAAATATATACTCTGCATTTGAAAGTAAGGTTAAATCTTTAAGCTTCACAAATATCTTAATCCACAAGACTTTGCTTGTGGTGTCGCGAGAAAGGTATCTTAACTTTTCGCGTTCGCTTTTCAAGCCCTTGGCAAGATGGATAGCCCGGTTGATGGCAGATCCGCATATACAGTGTGCGGATTGACACAGCTTGCCCCTAAAATCCACCTCAACCTCGACTGCATGATTTAATCAGCGTAGTGCGGCTGAGCGACTGGAAAAAGACAGACAGAGGATTGGAATCTGTAGAAACCATTAACATAAAGGCATCTCCGTCCCCTCCTCTCGCTGGCTGCTACATGGCTTCTCTGCTCCTTTAAAAAAGGAGTTTTGGGCACCATCTTGATCCATAAAGATCAGTTCTGCAGCTTGAAGCCAGATGATATATAACTTAGATTGCTTTGCTACCGGCCAACCTGGCAGGCTGCAGACTGTGTGGGTGGAGGGGTCGGGTTTTTACTTAAAAAAAAAAAAAAAACCTAAGCTGGTTAGGTTCATGCACCCTTAAGGGATATAGTAAATAAGAAATGTGTTCATATATTTATCTCACAATCACAGAAGAGGATAGAATGAAAAGATAGTGATGTCACTTGTAGAAATAAGGTGGACAAATTTGCCAAGAAAGCTAAGACTCTAAGATGACGCAATCCCTCATATAACACCGGGGGATAGAGGCTCCATTACTTATGAACTGACGGAAAACAATATTTTGCTTCATGCAATGTGAATAACGGCCAGTGAATTTGCAGAGATGATGCCCAATGTAGAATGATTTCTGAAGGAGGAAGAAAGTCATTTGAAAATTAGGGTGCAGTTACATGAAAGAAAAGTTAATTTACGCCATTAACCTCTTCAGAAACTTTATTTAAAGTGCCTTTTTAATCTGCCTGAGTACTGCTGGATGCCACTCAAACCATCTAACGTTTTAACATCGTAATACGCTAAATGTCTCCTGCAACGTTTTAGCATATTAAAGGTATCCATTAGCGTATTTTTCTATGAGCGGGTTAACGTTCTCTTTATTTTGTGCACTTACATAAGGACGTGGGTGACACAGTGTACAGCCGCGGCGATGGTTTCGTACAGGACCACTGATCTACTGGCGGCGGTAATACACCAAGAAATGTGAGCAATGCACCAGAAAAGGCAGGGAAGAAGACTGTAAGACAGCATGGATGTAAACAATACCAGATTTAAAAAAAAAAAGAAAAAAAGTGGGTATGCAAACATTTCATGTGGAAGGAAATGAGTTCAGCATTTCGCCTCAAGGACACAGTGAGAGTTACAGTGAACGCAACTTGTTTACAAGATGCCTTTAAGATCGAATCCCTGTTAAACTTCCAACTTCATATGTAAATTAGAGCCTTCTTAGCATGAAAACATATTATCTGGGTGCAACTGCGTCCATGCAAGACAACGTAAGGTTTTAGACTGATGAAAGCGTTCCCATTGTTTGACAAAGTAGAGCCGAGTGTGAGATGTCGCGGAATGGGAGTCATACAGTTCATTAACCATTTTTAGTCATGTACCGACTTGGTGGCGTAGGAGGAAAGGCCAGCGCGGTGGATCTGTGAAGGTGAAGATGAATCACTTTAAGTGTCTCTGCGTCTGTGCGTCCACGTGAGACAAAGATCCGCAGAGAGGAACAGAGAGAAAAGTTTTATTATTCTTTATTACTGTTTCATTTAAGCATCTTCTACACCATCCCATCACAAGTTGGCTTAAAATCAGTTAGCTTTGGCAACAGAAAGTCAGCCTGCATTGAAAGAAGTTCCAAAAGCCTGCAGTAGGCTCCTGATTTGGATCCACTATCTGAAAATCAGCATGTATACTTGACTTTGAGTTGTCTGTGCGTTGAATCAAGGGGCCATGTGTAGGCTGCCTGTCCACCCTAGACAGGTTGGGGTTTGGTTTAGGATTTGGGTGGGAGGTGTTCTTGCAAAATCTAATGAATGGCCGCTTGTGCAAACCTGGGTGGGAAGGGCCAATATGGATTGGCCTTTTTACCTCGACAACCCCATCAGCTGGTAATTGGCACCATATGTCATGCAGACAGACCTCTCGTTAAGACGCGTAATTCAGTCCTCGCTTTCGTGAGCCCGCAGAAAGGTCGATCTTCAACACTTGTCTGCCACCTCTCAGATTAAACTTTGGTGCTCCCTCTGAGCCCTGTATTATTTTTCTTTATACATGAGACCAACTTCATTGAAATATCAGTAAGTTTAATTGACTCAATTTCCCATAAAAAGAAATGAAGTTCATAATGAGGCACAGATGGTTGAAAATCTGTTTGGTTCGATATTTTCCATCTGTCCTCATAGACGCTGAATCTGCCAGTCTAATTGTGGGTTTGTTTCCTGCTGCAAAACATAGCCAGACCCACCTGAGCAAAAAGTGGCAACTACGGAAAGACACAAAAATAGCAATATTTTCCAAATTTATAAACTGACTCACTGTCAGTCACTGAGCAGCCAATCAGGGAGCCTGTGCTGCTGATTCAACCTGCTCGGTAGGCTGAATGACCGCCAGTAAGGTATATTATTGCCAGCGCTGCCCAGCTCATCGCAACAGCTTAGGGCAATGGAAAATGATGGCATGGTGTGTTTTTTTTTTTTTGCGACTGGGCGATTTAAGCATTCCAGACAACCATCCGGGTAACAAAACATTTGACGTACATATCTGACATGATATTTTTCATCACTGCTTTTTTTTCACGTGAGTGGTAAGAGACAAGGTGACAAACTGGATGACGAGGTGTCAGTGCTCTCACCCTCACATGGAAAACAGTACAGACTTTGAAAGATTGACTGTCAGAGAGAGACAGAAATTACTGCTGCCTGCAAACGCCCCCGCTGTGCAAAATGTCTGTGATTTGATAAATCAGCAGTGCTAGCTAGTGATCGACTCGCATTTCTGTCTGCCTGTGTGTGTGGTGTGTGTGGTGTGTGTGATGTGTGTGTGGATGGAGAGGAGTGCATACGGTCACCATGACTTTAGTCCATACATAAGCCTGTTTCGTATGAATGCTGAGCACTCATCATTGTTGCGTGGTCTTTTAAGAGTGTATAGTTTTGACAGGATGACAAACAGATGGACGTATTAGCGCTCTCACATCAAGGGTGCCACATGTCGGACAGCTCGACATGTGGAAACCTTTTGTACCGAACCTTATGACACACAGTGTCCCTGTTTACACAAGTCATAGTCGTGGGTCAGGCAGCACGTCTCATAAGTTGGTGGTGTTTATCTTTAATACACCTTCACCTGCAGGCTCCAGGCTGTGACGCTTATCCGGGGATTATTGTGAACTTTTGTCTGAACCCCGGCGTACTGAATTAAAAGGGAGAGACTGCAAACAGGAGCCCAGAGGAATATTAAATCGCTCGCACAGATTATTGAGGGCATTGTTTTGTTTCAGCAATTCACTTTTCTCTTTGGATAGCGGGAAACATATCTATTTAGTTGTTTCACGGAACGAAAGTTGTGATTGCCTGAAACCCTTTAAACTTCAAAACGCATAAAGTTAAAGCAGCAGTTACAGAAAAAACACTGATTTGAGCAAGGTCAACTTTCAGGTGCTTTTCTTTCTCCCTAGTTTCGCACCAGCTCGCCTCCAAAGGCCCTCCCTGCACCGTCACTTGATCAATTTTTTGCTTTCCTCCAACCTTCCTTTGTTGTTTACTTATCTCATACATAAACTGTTTTCCCATTGCGTGATTGAACGGCAGTTATTTATCCACCATTATGTCTTTTCCAAGTTGGTTCATGTGCGGTCGAGAGACGCTGCTGTCAGGTACTCTGCTCTGATTGGTTGTTTTTAGTAAGGGGCGGTGAAATCTTGTCAAATGGCCTCAGAGGTGGCAGTTGTTTTTCACATGCCAAGAGTCATTTTCAGATGAATTACCTGCCTCTGCTTTAAGGGGAGAGCATAAATCCATTGTAGTGCAGATCGGTCTGATTCGTTGACATGACTCCCTAACAAATATGCAATGTAAAATGCAGGGATCATTTTAATGTGACACTAGATCCACTCATGAATCTATTAAATCCACAAATTGAAAATATGAACACTGGTTTTAAACTATTCACCACTCCATGAGCCGCTTTCCCCCAAAGGGTTGTGCGGATGTGGTTGCGTTGGCCTTTGC
>JAOXYL010000030.1:6334090-6346313 GCA_028564955.1 Terapon puta
TGGTTTTAAACTATTCACCACTCCATGAGCCGCTTTCCCCCAAAGGGTTGTGCGGATGTGGTTGCGTTGGCCTTTGCATCCATCTGAAGCATTTTACGATCAAAGCGCGTAATGTTTCCAGCGTAGTTTTCAGTTGTTTTTCTGAAATGTTTCGTGTCTTACAGCACATTTTCTACAGGTTTGCAGCCGTTAGATGTGGCAATAGATGCTTTGCGGCCGTACTTGACTCCGTTTATCAACCGTGCAACGCCATGCTGTCTTGTGCAATGCCTCACTCACAATTCACTGAAAGGCATCTATTAACAAGAGGAAAAAACACCTCTGTCTGTCCCTCTGCCCCCTTTTTTTGTTCTCACCCTCCCTCCCTTTGTGTTTAGCTACTTACAAACAAGAACAAATAGTTTTGCTGCACATGTGTTAAGTCTGTAACAAATGCATAATTATGTATCTCAAGGCAGCTTCCAACAAGAAGTGGTTTGGCATTTTAGAATATACACTTACATGCTTTATTTTTAGATGAAAAGGTAAATACCACTCATGTCTGGCTTTGTCCGAACAAATCAGTCGTTACACAAGACGTATATTTTCCATGTTGACATGACTGACGGATATAAAGCTCCAGACCGAAGGCTGATGGGTAGCAGGGAGGAACAGCTAGGTTGGCGCTGTCCAAAGGTAACTAACTTGTTCTACCTTGGTTGGTAGGCATGTTTTTTACCTTCAGATAGATCCAGTCTACCTCTTTCTCCCAAGTCAAGCTACACTAAACATTTGGCTTCAACGTCACATTGAACAGACAGATGCGAGTACTTATTCTGTTTATTGACTTTACACTAAATACACAACCTATATGTGTGCTAAAAAGTCCACTTTAATGATGGTTGGGCATGGTGTGTGTGTGTGTGTGTGAAAAATAAATATACCATATTGAATATACCTTATATGTAAACCAGGTAAACGTTTCTAACTTCTTGCATTGAAGAAGGAAAAGGAAAAAGAAGTTTCTTTCAGACGCATATTTAAAGGAAAGCCGCCGCCGCTCCCATTAGCAGAAACGTTCTCGGCCTTCGCGTCCGACCGCGTCTTCACCACTTCTCTCGCCGTCACATTGTTCTCGCTTAATGCCCCGCTCGGCCAACCAGCATTCCTGCACTCTATCAACAATGGTATGTGGTTGGCGTTTGGCCGGCTTCCCGCCTCACTCAGGACCGAGCGGCGCTGAGGACATTCATCATCACACCTCAGTGGCGCGCTGAATTACGGCTCTCTTCCCTTTGATAGCGAGCGAGGACTCGCCAGTCACCTCTTCTTTGTTCTGAAAGGCCAGGCGAGATGAGAGGATTCTGTAGTTTCCACCCCCACCCGTTGCACCAACTCAGCAGAAGACTTTCATCTTTTATCTTTAAAACATTATGAAATAGTAGAATTACAGGACATTTTCATCTCAGTATAGCGAGTAGTATGTTATTAGCTTGTTAAAACAAATCGCTGAGAAGAGGATCTGGTTATCGGCACAGAGCAGCATTGTCCCAGAACTTAAAAAAAAAAAAGTAGTCCATGCAAATCTTAAGCTTTCAAGGCTGTCTCTTTTACATGGGATGGAAGAAATTTACTCTGTTTCTTCACCGCATATTCCTCAACATTGTTTTCAGAAGGAATTTCTGAGAGTGCACGAGAGGCCGCTCAGACACACACACACACACACACACACACATGGCCTGTGGATGTAGACGGACAGATGGCAGCCGCAGAGTTATGATTCTGCAGATTGTAGAAGTGCGAATTATGTAATCTGTGCAAACTGATCTAGGCGTGCGTGTGTGTATTGCTCTTTGCGTGCACGTGTGTGTGTGTGAGTGTGTATGTTACGAGCTCGGTATTTGAGCGCGGCTTGTGTGCAGATCGCTGCCAGGCTTTGGCACTGTGGATTTTCAAGGCTGTGGGATGAAATGCTGAAAGCCCCCTTGGGTAGCAGGGCGCACAGGGTGATCGGGTTCACCTGCCCTGCCGTTGCAGTTGGTGTGTAACTGAGAAAGATTAGAGAAAATGAGGTGTGTGTGTGTGTGGTGGATACTTTCTTTGTCCCTCTGTGGCCCGGGTGACGGACAACAGACAGCACATCCATTGTTTGCCTAGGTGTAGGTTCTCCTCTGCTCGGAAAACTGGGATCCGACCATGGCTGTTTGGGAACGGACAGGAAACCCCACTCATTCCCCTCTCTCCCTCTCTCTCTTTCACTCTCTCTCTCCCTGTTGCGTCATTCATCTCTGGAACGATCGTATCACAGTGCGCTGCGCTCACTTCAAATTACCCTGAGTGCTAGCCCACCTACTTGGCAAACTTTCATTATTCGCCAACCAACCCCACAGTGCGTTTAATGAACTTCCCCGATATGCGTCAAACTGTGAGCAGATAAGCCTTCGACTCTGTTTCACCCATCAAAAAGACCCGCTATGGCTGCACTGATTGGTCGCTTTATCCGAGGCTCGCAGACCCGCACTGGACGCACACGCTCTGCTGCCGCGTCACATCGGCTTTTATGAGGACAGATACATGGCGGTCAAACTTCCAGGAGCAAAGACCACAAGCGGTCGCAGCGCTCATTAATGTCAAGTGTCTAAAGAACCGCCGACAGGTCGTCGAGGCGCGGCACACCTCGCTTGTTACTCTCCCTTAACCCCGGCTGACATGTTATCCAATCCAGCGCACACCTCGCTCTCCGCCACACAGACACACAGCTGGACGGCAGACCTTTTTTTTTTTTCGCTTGATGCCTGGAAGTGCTCAAGCTTCTAAGCAATCAGAAAAAGATCTAAAAAAAAAAAAAAAGTAGAAGAAGTGAGGGGAGGGGAAAGCATCTAGACACCGACTCGCTTCGTTAATGGAAGCCCGTCTGCCTGTAATTGAAGAGCGACCCAATTACCAACCTCGCTCTCTG
This sequence comes from Terapon puta, assembly GCA_028564955.1. Lineage (NCBI taxonomy): Eukaryota > Metazoa > Chordata > Actinopteri > Centrarchiformes > Terapontidae > Terapon > Terapon puta. The sequence continues at coordinate 6,337,029 of JAOXYL010000030.1, forward strand.
AGGAGTGGAACATCAGCTGCCCCTCCGCTCACTTCTTCTTTGCATGGTTACAGAAGCAAAACTTGTTATTAAGTCGTAGTTTCTACACGGATGTATTCATGTGTTGAATGATGTTTTTTCTCTCTCTCTTGCCCTTCTGTTGGCTGTGAAGTAGAATACTGTTATCTTGTCTCTTGAATTACAGGAGCATCTCAGACTTTGGATAATTGCACAGCTGTAGTGTGTTTTGACTTGGAAATTCAAATCATTTAGTAATTATCACATAAAATAGCTATGTAACTGTAATATATAGATAGATCAGTTGGAGTTTCGGGGTGTGTGGAAGCACATGGTGTAAGCAGCTCAGTGAATACTTGGGTTTATGTTGGGTGGCATTTCTGGTTGATGGCTTACGAACTAAATTCCCTCCAAATGTCAAGGCGCTCACTCGGTTTCTTCGGCAAATAAAACGCTAGATGAGAGAATATGACCGGATAGGATGGTCTGATTGAAGAGCAAGTTTTTTTTCTTTAAATTTCTCCTATCCAATTGGACCTTACATACTTTCACGACCGCGATCACCCACCCTGTTTAAATGTTGGTGTGCTTAACTGTTGCTGAATAAGCGGCATGGTCGTGATTCATCATAATATGTGATTTTTGACAAAATATTGCTGTTGTCGCTTACATACTTGACACATGAAAGCCTGCATTTAGCAAAATAATTTACCGCAGAATCACTAATTGTAACTGATCTATGCATCTTAACGCAGCTTTCAGCCTCTTTTACCACATTTTTTGGTCCTCTGGCACATGGCTGGCTCTATTTTATGCGACTATTAAATTCGCGGCTGTTTTTGTCAAACAAGTATAAAGAAGAAGCATATTTTTGTAGTTAGAGGGAGTGAATTTCCTCATCAGACAGAAATACCCATGTAAAGCTACTAGCTCTAGTCGGTCAAACAAATGTGTACACATTACATATGTTATAATATTAAACTATGCAACAGACAATGGTTAATTATATGAGAATTATTACTTGATTTTGGAATTTTGACTAAATCTAGATCCACTCACATAAGGTCTGTTTTTATATACATTTTTTTCTATTTCTTTCTATGCGTCCTACCTTTTGAAATTCCAGTAAGGTGGGTGTGTGGAAAGTGAAATGCTGTGACTTTGATTTCCTCTTTAAAACTAATGAAGCATGGTGGTGTGGCAGCTCAGCACACTTAGCGATAAATAAATAAATTGCATTAAACATACAAAGGTGATATTAAATGTTTGGCCTCTGGCACCTTTAGTAGTGTTTTTGGGGGCGTTTGCTGTCTCTCGTCTCCGCCGCTTTAGAGATGAAAATTAATTGAAACCCATTTTACTTTAAAATAAGTAACCTCTAAGGTTTCTCCTACTAAATGACCATGGTTGTTGCTTTGTTTTTTTTGGTTTTTTTGTAATGTGGATTGAGAAAAAAGCATGTGAAGGCGTGAATTGGTTGCTAAGTGTGTTTTTTCGCTCAGTGTATTTCTCATAGATTAGTCAAAGGCGCTGGTGCACGGCTCACAAAACGTGTTTGCTGTTTGGCCTACACTTTAGAGGACACGGACCCGCTGTCGGTGGAGCTGGTGGCCCTGAGGGAGATGAAGATAAACAGTGTTACGTTGGCGCTAAGCGGAAACAGTGTCAGCCAACGTGGGTGCTGAGGGGGGGTATCGGACAAACGCGGCGCAGGAATGAGCACATTATATAAGCTTAAAACACGTCCCAGCTCATTGGTCGTCCAGTTTGCCACACATGTTCCCCACAGCTGACTGCCACTATGTGGTTAACCTAAAAATTATAAGAAGAATTAGAGCGATCTATCGCGTTACACGTTATTACATCTAAGGGTTGTGGGTTTTATTTATTTCCAGGATATGTGCAGGCCCAGACAGAACAAATTCTCATAAAACTTGAAGAGTAATTGAGGAGAGTTATTGAGAAAGTTATTTGTTTTTGGTTTCACATTTTTGATGATTTTTCCTGTGAATTGCTGCACTTGAACTGGCCCCTTTCCTGCTTGATCCTCTTTTACAGACTTTTTTTGAGGCTGATGAAGTGTTCGAAACATTTCCTCTTAATCCACTTTGGTTTAGAGACTTTGATGTTGTCACAGTCGCGCAGCTTTGGTGAAACTGGGGTCTTGTCTTTTAACTTCTGACTAGATAGTGAACAAAGTTATGCAAAGTTGCAAACCGTGCACGGCGCAGTGACAGTACAACAGAGACAGTCTGCCCAGCTTGTGATACTTGAGACAGATGTACAAATGTAAAAACATATCAAGTAAGAAAAAAAATCTGCTTTTGTGCCAATAGAGCTTTTGGTTTACCTCTTTTTTGCAGATCAAAAGCGGTAAGACGGAGAAGGAGTGTCAGCAGCTACTGCTGAGGAGTCTGCAGTATTTGGAGCGCTACATTTACCTCATCCTCTTCAACACATACCTTCATCTAGAGAAGAAAAACTCCTGGCAGCGCTCCTTCGCTCTCTGGATGGAACAGGTACGGGGTCTCTGCCTCCGCTGTCTTCTGCTCTATCTCGCTTTGATATTTATACACCTATGCATTTCATACACTATACTATAACATACAAAAAGGCAAGCAGAACGGTGATTATGATTGATAACTAAGGGGTAAAAAAAATGAGAACGAGTCTTCTGTTCAACCACTGAATTGATTGTCTTGCCTCGTAATTAGAATTGCATGAGATTGAAATGTCAAGTTAATCCAGCTGCCAATGAGTCCTCCTTCAAATCACCCCAGTAAAAATACCATGGAAGCAGCGCAAGTTAAGCCATCTGCACGTCAGGCGTTGCCTTCAGGCACGAGAGGAGGGCGACAAGACCAGCTGCCGGTGGCCTTCGAGACCAATTTGCACTTTATCATTTGCCTGCTCTTCCCGCGGTAGATTTGCTGGCTATTGCAGTTTCATTAAGATAGTGGCAGGGGATCAAACATTTAATTAGCCACACCGCCACGTGTCAATAACGTCTCGGGAGAAGAACAGGAAACGAGGGGCAGCTTTTTTTTTTTTTTTTTTTTTTTCTCACGTTCAGTTTGTGCTCATTAAGAATTGGTTACCAGAGTTTCATTTGGATCTTCCCCCCGGAATTTACAAGCCGGTTCTGGTTCTATTGTGGCCTGGTTCTTCACACACTGAACTTCATAACGTCTCGGCTCTGTGTGTTTTTGTTGGTACATTAATCGTTTGGCCAGCTGTGGCCCTACAGTAAAGTGGAGAATTTATGTGCATTCCAAACAAATGAGTAGTCTGTAAGTGGTACCCAACACTCACACACACTCTCTCTCACACACACACACACACACACACACACACACACTGCAATTAAAATGTATGTTGCAATATGTTAAACTCAGAGCTTTACAAGTGAACTTATAATAAATCTGCATTGGTTTAATTAACAGTTGTTAGCTGTCTTGATGTTATCCCAGCTTTTAATAGCTCCTTTGATATTTTTTTATAGAAGAAAAATATTTCCGAGCAGAAACAGTGACACCTTTTTTTCTGCTTTGAATGATGAAGTGTCTCTGTTTGTCATCTCAAAGTGCCCAAATCTTATGCTAAAAGCAAAACAAACGAGCCTTGATTCGCTGATTTGAACTTCAGCCTGCAGCCCGGCAGCCATTTTCCCCTCTTATTTTGCGAGCAGACGGCCCGGAGAAGCACGGCGAGAGAGCCCCGAGTGTCTGAAAATAATTGAGTGAAAATCTCTTCCGTCTTTGTCTTTTATTGAGGTGGAATAAACGCAAAGAAAAAACGCGGAATTCCAAAATAGGCCGGAATAATAGCTGTGAAAACAATTGTCACAGAAGTATGTGCGGTCAATCGGGGCATATTCTTCCTGTTATGAATAGCAAATATATGTGGTGCATCAGAGTGACTCTAATGGCCCAGTTATGCCATGAGAAAATATAGGCATGCACACAGGGAACAAGAACACTCCGCTTTAAAGTGTGCAACAGAAAACGCCCTTTGGGCTGTGTGAAATTGGCTGTTAGTGCTTCAGCTCCAAGTGCAAACTGAGGAAAATCTGCAGTGTAGTGTAAATTATGAACTTTTTCTTGGGCCCTTTTGTGATGCAAACACAAGTGTCGGAAAGGAAGAAGTTCAGGCGGGCAGTCATCCACCTGAAAGCAACCACTAAATGTCATCTGCTTCAAATGGAACGGCAGTGGAGACGTGCCGAACACATTTCAAAGGCGAAAAATTCTCCTTACCGTACTGCCCTTTCGATGATGAGTCAGCCACTTACCAACGCATTTTGATATACAGGCTGCTGAAAACACCTCACCTCTAATTTAATTCTTACTGCTCCAGTTGTATGTGTCCATCCTGTCTTTTATTATCTGGAGAGTTTTTAGTTTGTTTTTTATTAGCAAGCAGTAATGTAGTCAGTCCTCTTAGACCCCACTTAAAGTGCCGTTAGTTAATTATACTCTACACTTCAAAGCCTAAATGGCCATAATAACCAATAAATTGGCTACTTACTATGAATAATATTAATAAAGGTCGAAATGCAAAATGCTCACTTCCATACCTCAGTCTTATCCGTCCTTGAACACCTGAGGCTGTGTTTCAGCTGGACCACAGAGGTGACCACCGCCCTGGCAGCTGAGAGGGTCTGGCGGGAAACTGGGAACATCAGAAGCCATCCATCAACTGTGCAGAGAGAATCGCTCAGATGGCGGTGCAATATATCAAATGAGTTATTTTCTTTTGTGGAACAGACGGAGGATTTCATGCTATTTGAGGCGTGACAGCTTTCACTGGAGCATTAACATCCGTCATGTTTCCTGTCTAACAAACAAAATTGTAGTAGTGTTTGGGTCCTAATCCACAGTTAATTGTCACTTTAAAAAAGAAAATAGACATTGAGGGGGGTGAAATTACCTGAAGTTTATTACAACAACTCACACCGTAATTTTAAGTGAAGTATATTTTCCATTTCCACTGCACTAACTCCATCAACACCACAGTCACCACTCAGCAGCTGTGAATTTGAAATGTAAAAGCTTTTTTATAAAGGGAAGGTTGCAAGAGCTTTGATGTGAAAACCTTTGACGGGAGTGTTGTCATTCACAGTGGCTAAACATTATTTGGGAAAAAATGGCCGAAAGTGGCTGACACTGCTCTTGAACTGATCCGGAAGTAAACATGGTGGAGGTTTCGAGTTTGTATCAACAAGGGAATGGGAAAAATTTGACAGAAATTATCTGAGAATTTACGGTAAACCTCAGCCAGGAGCGAGCAGTGTAATTACCGTACTTTTCAGGCTATGAGGTGCACTTAAAATCCTTACATTTCCTCAAAAATTGCCACTGCGCCTTATAATCCAGTGCGCTTTATGTATTAATTCTGATTGTGCTTACTGACCTCAAACAGGTTTTATGTGGTACATGGCGCTCAAAATCTGTCAAAATGTTTTAGGACAACTTTGGTAAACTACGAAGCCGCACTGCTTGATGGATTGTCAGAGCATTGCGGTTGCCATAGTCATAAGCCTTGCAGAATAATATGTACCGGCTGTGGGACATATGCTTAATGTGCCGTATAATCCGGTGTGCCTTATATATCAAAATAGACCCATTCATGACCTGTTCATTGATACTGCGCCTCATAATCTGGTGCACCCTATGGTCCGAAAAATACGGTCATGAGCAAGGAGCTGGAGACTTCATATGACTTCATATGACTTCATATGACGTCCTCTGCCAAACTGAACACGGCTGAACAACAGCTATCTGGTCTGCTGGCAGAGGTCGAGTCCTGGCCACATACGATGGATGATGACACCTCAGACCATCGCATCACCACATCACCCATCATCGTTCACAGAGAGAGATGTTAATGAACGAGAATTGCTCATTCCCTGCTGGCTGAACTGATGAACAAAAATAGCATTTTTGAAAAAGCCGTTGCATGAATTAAATCTGCAGCACCACCTGTAATTAACACACATACACTACCAGTCAAAAGTTTTGACACACCTTGTCCTTTAATGTGTTTTCTTAATTTTTTTATTATTTTCTACATTGTAGATTAAAGACATAAAAAATCTGAAAGAAGACATATGAAATGATATAGTGAAGAAAAAAAGTGTTAAACAAACCAAAATATGTTTTATATTTTAGATTCTTCAGAGTAGCCACCTTTTCATTTGAGGACAACTTACACACTTTTCACTTTCTCTCAATCAACTTCAGGAGATGCTCACCTGGAGTGGTTTTAAATGAACAGGTTTGCCTTTCCAGGTTTTTATTTGTGGAATTTCCTGCCTTAATGTGTTTGAGACTGTGAAATCAAAAGGTGGATACTCTGAAACAGCTAAAATATAAAACATATTTATTTATTTAACCCTTATAGTGTTATAGTTATAGTTCTGATGTCATCAGTTTTAATCTACAATGTCAAATCTAAGAAAGAAAAACCATTGAATGAGAAGGTGTTTCCAAACTTATGACTGGTAGCGTATAAAGAGGGCTGCTTTTCTCTTTCTGAATGTCATCAATAATTTCGTCCTGCAGTCTTTGGTCCCTTGGTCTCTATTGTGTACATTTCTATTCTGTGACTGACAGCGAGGGAGTAGTATGTGACAGAAGGGTTACATAACACTTGAAAAGGTCCCCGACTCCGATTCAGACCCAGGATGTCATGAATACGTGGCATGAATTTTAAGGCAGAGGCGCAGTGTGAAAATATATATTTATGTTTAAATATGCTGCCTGTGGTCCCAGAGGGGGGGCGCCTGCGTGAACATACCTGAATTGCGCACTGCTAAAATGTCAACTACATGCGGGGAAGGTTATCCAATAATACCCAATCTCTGTGCTCTCTCTGTGCTTTTCATTTTATTCTTTAGATTCATATTCAATCCCTGTAGCAGCAGCACTGGTTTGTGCAGACTGGATAGAGAGAAACCGCCTGAATCTGTCACAGCACACTGACACCAAGCCATTAAATTAATCACTTGTTAGAGGCTAAACATCCCTCACTTCTGTTGTACCTACAGAAGGTAGAAATTGATTTGAACCAGTCAGACTCTGCGTTGTCAAACGGTTGCTCGGGCAACCACTCTCCTGGCCTTAGGGTTAGGATTAGGTGTCACTCTTAAAACGATCTTTATTCTGATTGATTTTTTTTTAGCCCATGAGAGGCTAATGGAAAGGACAAGAGATGTCGACGGCATGACAGACATTTGAACCCCAAACGTTGGTTATTTTTCCACAAGTGGGTAAGACCCCGTCTGCAGGATTGTCTTTGTTTCTTTCACATCTGCTGCTCTAAGTGGAAAACGCTGAAGTGAGAACACAAGGATATGAAGCTCACTTAAAGCACTCCTAAACTGTTCTCAAAATGAAAATGACAGTTTGCTGATTTCACGTCCACTGTCAATCTGACAGCGGCAGGTCTTTATGAAAATGATTTGTCCAGCAGAATTCAGTTCAGCTTACAGTGTCCTTCCCAAAATATTGATACTCCAAAGCGTGAGGCTTAATCATTACGCCTCTCCAAAACTAGATAAAGATGAAAACCATACTATCAAACATTCCTTCCAGGATCCAATTCTGTTTGAAAAACCTTTGAATTAAACAAGTCATCTCCAAAAATCCCCCGCAGAACTGGTGCAAGAAGGTCTTGTGATACCATTTGCCCCCACTGCCATCAGAGCTGTGATGTGGCCCAGTTGCAGCAGAATCTGGCAGCAGCCCAGCTAATCTGACCCAAACAACCCAAAGGCACAATCATTAGCCTATCACCAGTGACCGTGGCAGGATCACTAATGACAAACTGCCCCGCCAGAGGCGGCAGTCGGAGGTCACCGCCATCTCTGGTCATGCATTTGGAGCTGCGGTTACACAACCTACCAGATCTGAGCGGTACAGACTGTCCTGCATCCTGCACCGTGCCTGGGCGTGCACGTTTGTGTGTGCGTGTGTGTGTGTGGACTAATTTGATCTCCACAGTGGTTAAAAGCAGGAGCACAGTGTTCCCAGTCATGCAAGGCAGCGGCCGGTGCCAGCTGATATGGAGCTTCCTACTCATTTGGTCTGGCTGCTTGTGTTCAGTCGAATTGTTTGAACACAGAGGTGTGTGTCGTTTTGTGTTATTGCACTGCACAATCAAAGATGCTGATCGCCGCTTAACGATGCCTCAGCCTCGCAATACATGCATACACATGCATATAAATACTCCGTGGATTAGAAAAGTAACTGCAGCTTACTGCCATATTGTGCGCACACTGGGCAAATATTGTCTCTGGCGTCATTAGCCCACGTCGCCTCGTAGCCATGTTGTGAGATCAGAGAAGAAACATCAGAGGAGTTATTGGAATTGAAATCCATGTTTGCTAATCCACAACATGGCCCTTTACACAATGGCAGGACTTGTGTACAGTGCATACCTTGGATGCCTGCAGGAGAGGTACCCTATCAGTCACTCCAGCTGTTTTGATGTGTGGCACAGAGGCCTCCCTGTCCCCCCGCACCGGCGCGGTATGTGCAGCCTTTGAGATAGCCGACTGTGGGAAAGACCAGCGCCTCCTCGCTGCCCTGCTCCTCCCCGGCCGCTCCAGCCGCCTAATGAGCGCTGGCGTTTGTGATCTCTTCAGTGCAACATGAAAGCCGTCGTTCTGACAGCTCCTGCTTACTGTCACCCAGAAGGCTTGTCACCGCATACCCGCTACTTCAAGGCCGTCCGACCAGTGGGGGCTAGATGCTGTGATTTACCCCCAGAAGATCAGATCTTTTTGGATTTGTTTTGCTTTGTATGCAGGTGTATTGATCCTTTGCTTTTTCACATCTCACACCGTTGTCTTTAGCAGTTATTTCCACCACAGCGGCACCCAAGGGAGCCACGAGAACTTTCCAGGGGCGTCACAAGCATTTCATTTTACTGACACATGCATGAAAGTGAAGCTGATCAGATCAAAGTGAAAGAAATAAGAAACGTGCCTGGGGAAGCAGGTAAAATCACATGTGGCACGTGTCAGTGCTAATTAGCAAACATTAGCAGGCATAAATAAGATCGTGAACATATGTAAAAGTTAAACCCGTTTAATGTCGGCATGTCAGCATCACCACTGTGGGGAAGCAATTATCCCAAAGTGGGTCGGGTCAACTTCAGATGCAAAGTTTCAAGGTGGAGAAATGTGTTTGGGCCGTACAGAAACAATAGATCGATTGACCTACGAGTTGTGTAGAAAAGTTTTTGATGCTTTTTTTTTTTTTTTTTTGGTCTCGATGTCAACAC
>JAOXYL010000030.1:6360808-6370898 GCA_028564955.1 Terapon puta
TAGAGGTTAATAGTAATGGAGTATCAAAGCAAAGCAGCTATCATCAAAGTGGAGAGGAAAGCATCAGTTCCCTTGTCAGTATCTGTTCGCTTAGCTTTTGTTGTGCTGTCTTCAGCGTAAACAGTCAGACCTGGCGTATATTTCTGTGTTCTTTGTGAAAATCTCGGATGCAAAAGCTTTTCTATCTACAGTCTAAGTTTCTGGTTGTGAATTCATTCGGCGGTGTCGTTTTGATAAATGTAAAAAGAGCTCACATGATAATTGGTTCATTAAAATGATGGCGTCTTTGAACACTGACAACACAAATTTAGGAAATGTGACTGTTGAATGCCGGCTTTTTAGAAACACAGATGAAAGAGGATGATGGTGGGCCTCGGTGGTGCGTCCAGGCCATACGGGATGGATGGGAGATATGATAAATGATGAGTCGAGCCGGGCTTCTCCAGTGCCCCCCAAGCTGTAGTGAAAGTAAAGCAAGAAAGACCATATAACTTAAGTGAAACTGTAGATCAAAGGCCAGTCGCAACATCTGAGAGCAACAAATTGGTCCAGTCGTGAAGCTTCTTTTAAAAAGTAAATCTCTTTGCATTTAGAAGAGATGTTCTTTATCTGGAGCATTCATCTTCTGACATGTCTGGGGACTTGTTTCCGCTCATGCTGTTCAGCGTGTTGTGTCTTTTAATGTCTTTAAAAAAACCCTATTTTTATGTGTGATTGAAGCTTTCATTACTTTTTACCTTTAGTGCAAATGGTTTCCGTGCATCATGCTGTTTTTATGGGATTTTGTGTCTGGAAATTTGTGCCGCCGCTGACTCTCTCAAATCTCGAAATGAAAAGCTTTGAACATCACAAACAACACGGCATTCACCTGTGTTGCACTGCAGGGTGAAAGAAGTCCTAAGCTAAACCTAAAATATCCCCATTAAATAGATACTTTTTTCGGTGTGTGTGTCTGATTTTGGGAAACTCACCCTTTGAAGGCTGCGGTCAGACTCTTAGGAGTATCGTCCGTGCATTTCCTTACAGCAAAGCCAACGTAAACACAGGCCTGCCTGTGCATGCAGGCGTGTTCGGGGCACATTTGAACAGACAGCTCCAAGGCAAATTATTTAGTCTAAAGTGTCTGCTTGATGTAGAAGGACACGGCGGCGATCATGATGATGAAAGGTCTGAGTTTGAAAAGGAAAAGAACGGCAATCAAGCGCTGATGTCATCACCAGTACCACCAGCACACTGTCTTATACAAAACAGACCATACTGGAGCATTGGAGCAGATGTCCTGTACATCAAATATTATATATATTTATAGATTTTTTTTACTCATAGCATGTGCTTTCCAGAAAAACACACATCTTTCAGTTATTGCACATAAAATTGATCCGATGTGTGTGTGCAGTCAGATTCAAAGGTCTTTGTTTTTACCGACTGTCATCTGTTTGTTGTGTGTGTGTGTGTGCGTGTGTGTGTGTGCACGTTCTCCAGAACCACATTACGTCAACGTGCTCTCCCGCCGTGGGCCCGGAGGCGCGTGATTTACGGCGTTCCAAGGTTGTGACAGATAAGGCACGCGTACAGTAAAGCAGCACTTTTGGTTTTCATTTGAATATGGTTTACGTTTGATTGACTAACATGTCAGCGACGTCGCCCTCTCCGGTCGTAACTCTTGCTGGATGGCAACAGCTGTGCGTTCCAGGCGAGCAGGGACTATTGTTGTGGATCGACGAGTGATGGCTATGATTACACCGGTGCTGCTCATGTGTTGGGAATTAGCGCAGATGACGGGCTGATTGAATTACATGTGTGATGGAAAAACGAGTGCCGGATAACCGCAGTCGGAAGAGCGCTATTTCTGTGTCCATCAGTTAAAAGGAGAGAGAGCCACCTAGCAACAGTCAGCAGTCGGTTGGCGTGTTTTGGTGGCGGGGGGTGGAGGGGTTGCAGTGTTCCTTCCATTGGAGACGGAAAACGCTTGCATAAATTGTTCTATTCATGAATGTTTGTAGGAATCCTGTACAGGGCTGGTCCCGGTCCAGTATTCCAGTATCCTCCGGTGTTCCAGTCCTCCGCTGGCACGGATGAAAAGTCACTAAATTAAGAGCTACATCAGTGGAAGCCCCAACGTCTCAGCCTGTAATGTGATTTGTTTCCTCTGAGAGCGAGCTGCCGCTACAGCGCATCGGTCTAAACACGTGCTCATTCACACACACGCTGGGATGCAGGACATGCTTACCTGCAAACACACACAAACACACAAACAAACAGATCACAGTCAGTAAAAACAAGACACACACATTGGATCACTTTGATTGCTTCTTCTTCTACTTTACTTTGATACTACTCTCTACTACTTTGATACTGCTTGTGCTACTTATACTACTACTTCTGCTTCTTTTCCTACTCCCACTGCTCCTATCACTATTTCTCCCCCTACTACTACATCTGAATATGTTTACTATTATTGCCTTTACTTTTTTCTGCTTCTTCTATCATCATTGCTGCAAAAGTAGTATTAATATACACATATACAATGCAGTGTCAGTACAACATATATTTCTACTACTGTGCGTAATAATAGAGTATTTAGCCTTTTAAACAGACTAGCTTTTGTATGAAAACCAATTAGTTGCTAATAACGGCGTCATAATCTTCAGCCCCAATTAAGTGCTCTGCTTAATGACTAAATTATTTTAGTTTTTCTCCTGTTTGATATCAGCCCCGTGCAGGTGACCGCCGTTGATTGTAAGCCCAATTTTCTCCTTGTAATCCTGGTCTTGATCACCAGCTACGCGCCTGCCCTTTGTGGCCCTGCACGGCGAGATGTGAAAGCTGATAAAAAGGAATCAAGGCGTAATCCCCCCCCGCTCCCACAAGCTGTCTCATATGATTATTTCAAACCCGCGACTCTGCTGAGGCCAGCACCACTCAGCCACGGTTTACTCTCCGGCTTATTGATCTTCCCGGTTTTACCACACAGGCTTTCATCCAGCATCAACAGCCGATGCCGATGCTCTCAGTAATGTGACTATTGCGGCGGATGTGACAGTTCTTCAGATTTGTAATGGGTTTTGGGGTCTTAAATTCAAAGAATAACCCTCTAAGCTGGTAAAAATTGGGATGCGTGGCTTGATCTCAGTCCTTACCGCAGTAGATTACCCCGTTACTCTCTCTGTCTCTTGTTGGTGGATCAACAGCAAGCGTGACTGGAAGCCTAATTACATGTTTCTAATCAATCTGCCGCAAATTACAGGTTAAGCCCCTGGAACAACAGCTGGACTTTGATTTTCTTGCACGCTGCAGCTCACGCATCCGTGACGCTTCTTTCATTTTTAGACCGTTCTTCTCTCTGATGCACCTTGAGGGACAGTTGAACGTGAGCAGTGTTGTTGTGTTCTCCATGTGCATGTCTCTAATTTATGTATAGTGTGCACAGTAAAGAAAAACAACTTGAGGAAAGGCATCTAAAATGCCATTTTTGTCCCCCTCAATTTTATATTTTCACACTGATTTACTTACTTTCCATCCACTACAGTGAAAAAGGAGATGTTGACTAACTCATGAGATGCTTTCAGTTCAAAGCGATAAGCAAAAGGAGACCCAGCAACTGGTTCGGCAAGTGCGTGTGTTTTTTTTTCCGCAGCGGATCTCGCCTCTCAGGCTACACGCCGGCTGCCCGATCGTATTGCTGGAAGTTGCTGTAGTATGAATTCCTGCTGACTCTACTCAGGGCAGAAAAAACGATATACATTTAATATCATCATCAGTAAAGCAATCAGTCAAAAATAAGACTTGCAAAGCACAGTTCAGTAAGTGTCTGGTATCCACAAATGGGCCTTAAAGTGATTTTAATAGGGTTATAATACAGGTTTATATTAACACAATAACCGACTGTTACGCAGTTTGTTATTCATTCATTCATTTAAAGGTTTTTTTTTGTTTTGTTTTGTGTTTTTTTACCATAGCCACAACGTATTTCATTACAATAGTCCCATTTCTAGCAGTGAAGCGTTCTCACTTCGTTCGCTCCTTGCCTCTGGGTGTAAGCGCCACTGAGGGGACAGCTGCTTGTTTGCAGAAAGAAGTCTCTCTGAAATTACATACAGTAAATATCCACCTTCAAAGTTGCTCTAACCAAAGTGTGGAATTTAGTGCACTGGTGAGCCTTAAGGGTAAGCTATATTTGCCTTTTTTCTTTCCTACAGTGACACCGACTGCCTCACTGCCTCGGCTTCAGAGAGCGTTTGAGCGCAGAGGCCGGGGAAGCTGGCTGACTCTCACGCTGACATAAATGGCATCCTCCACTGAGCGCTGCAGTTATCGTAATGATCCCACATCTAGAACTTGACTCTGATACATCGAAATAAAAAGCGGTGATGTGATGAACATGTGTTATTTGCTAATTAGCACTGCAAACTTTTATTTCTTTCCAAATCCAATGCAGCGTGGATACAGCTCTCAGGGCTATTAATAACCTTTGACTTTATGATTTGATTTGCAAGTTCTCTTACAAAAGAGGCTATTTTTAAAGTAAGGAATTAATTATTTAAGCTATGTGCTGCCACAAAATACTAAAAGACAACCAGTTTAAACCCCTGGGGCCTAAAATGATGTAGTCAAAACAATCTAAAACCCAAAGTTTTACAACAATATGAAACAGAAAACCATAAAGTCCTCCCATCCGACAATCTGGATTGAGTAAATACTTGCATATCTTCCTAGATTAGTGATGATTAATGATACTTTGCTAATCAGGTCAACAAATAATTGTTTCTGCTTCAAGTCAGAGATAAGGCAGCGTTTTTACGTCTTAAATAAACAATTTTAATGTCATTTTCTGTGGAATAGTAATGCAGAAATGAACTCCAATAACTTTGTGTCCCGCCTCTCGTATCTGACACCTCCACACACCCCCGCCCAGCTCGGACTTAACCATGCAGTGGACATATGTTTACATTTGGTTCCTCTGTAGGCCCTTCCAGATGCTGCTGCTCTTTCCCCTCACAGACCCGGCTTCACTTTCCACCCGCCGCTGAAATAAGAGACCACAGAGGAAGTATTCGAGCATGTCTTACTTGGCATTTCCTGGTCAGGGGCTGGACAGATTCTTTCACTCCTCTCCCTGCACTCTCTGTCACATGTCCGGCCTTCGGTTCGCGGCGTTGTAAGTCCCGAGCGACAGCATGCCGAGGATTTTCAGATGAGCTTTTTTTTTCTCCCATTTATTTATTTATTTATTATTTTTATGCACAATGTTCTCTCTGCCGTGCTGTATTTAGATTTCTTTTTGCAGCTGTAAATACACACATTCTTGCCAAACTCTTGTTGGTGCGCCATCCTCATGAGTATAATGACAGACTGGGTAGATTTTCTTTTTTTCCCAGTGCAGAGCAGGAATATGAAAAATGTCATTTGCACTGCGCACTGTGTTCAGAAAGCACAGTTTGTGCTTATTAGGCTTAATGGGAACAAGATGGCAACACAAAAGAGAGACGTGTCAACTTCAGACTGGTTTAGTTCATTAGCGAATAACACAACACTGATTTAGCTTCATTTATATCGCTCTGCTTTATGAGTTCTTTTCTTAAATAACAATTATGAGCTGTTGCTTATGAGCCCATTAATCATCCACCCCTTCATTTACAGCTTGGTGGCATAGGTGATTTTCCATCCACAGAGCAGACAAAGCGGGCGGATATGTTATATTTAGCGAACAATAGATTGTGACATTACCTTCCAGCACCCTCGCTTACATAAGCAATTACGTAACATGGAGCAACAAGTTTTACCCAGAAAAATGTATGCTTACTACTTACCGTGAAATATTTCTTTTCAACTTTTTGAGATGACAGAGCAGACGTGTTCGTAAACAGCTGCATATTAAACATCCGGCAGCGACATTATCATTCAATCTGAGTCGTGTTTATGACCGCCTGATGGATGTAAGCCTGAAGTGAACTCTCTTTTCTGCCAGCTCCTGAGGGAAATATCTGCCTTTTTAAAAGCTAAATACTCCGCTATGTTCCTCAGTTTGTCGACGACTGTCTGCAATATGTCTGTCTGTCTGTTGGTGCTGAGCTGATAGTGTACTGTGGGTTTTCAGGGTTTTCTTTTACTGCCACTATAATGAAATGAAATGAAATGAAATGAAATTAGAGCGGTGACAGTGAACTAAAACAGTAAATTTGCTGCCAGAGGTCAACAACAATGAGCTGAAATTTGCTATAAAGCTCCATAAAACCAAGAGTGGAGCTGCATATTCGGGTGACGGTGACAGTGTAAACTGATAAAAGTCCATTGCCGATGCTTGCAATATGTGATAAATAATGAACAAAAGCGTAGCGACAAACTAACAGAGGTAATCAGCCAATACGTAGACCACAACTATGTGTCTCAGACATTTTGTTGATATGCAGAAAGAAAATACCAGCGAACAAAAATGCAAAAAATGTCTGCGACGCAATGTTGAAACAAGATGGCCTGTAAACTTCACTGAACTTAATGACTTGATTTCTTGTGTAATAATGTCTAAGAATGACCAAATAAGGCAAACAACATCCTGGTTTTGCACACAAACTTCTCATATCAATGAAAAGACAGAGGAATGCATTTATTGAATCTGAGCCGGGTGATGTAGTGTGGTGAGCGAAGCAACTGTTGCAATGATAACAGTGACTTTAAATGAACTCTAAATCCACAGAGGATTGTAACGTTCACACATCAAGTATACAATAAATAGGCCTGAAACTGAGGATGTTTATGGGAAGCAGCGTGTGCAAATGTTTGCCTTCCCTCATGTGTCGTACCAATCAGGAGGCTGCATTACCACCCGACAGCTCAGATGCTCTCTGTTGTCCGACTGGAAATTAAGCTCATCTATTCCTCTGTCACAGTCATGTGTAATCCAGCGTGTCAGACCTCACTCTATTATGCCGTCAAAATGGGAGGGCGGTCAGAAAAGACTTAAATTGCAGCGGTTGTTGCAATCCTTCCAGTGCAGTTACACCACAATTATTGTAGCAATGCAGATAATATTGCTTTATTGCTAACCCCCTGGACAAAAGAACGAGCTTTTCCTTCCATTTCTTTGTTCATCCCAGCCATTTTTCACTGACATTCAATAGACAGTTGATCGTGGAGAAATCCATCCCAGAAGATTGTGGTGGCAAAAGGACAATTGTTCCCGGCCCATAATTCAGTGCTGTTAAAAAAAGGTTTTGAATAAGTGAGGGTGACAGAATAGACAGCACGCACACACCGGGAGCACAATCGTTTTATGCGCCTAATAATATTCCCCTGGCCGCATGCTCACCTCCACGTGAAGACAGGAAGATTGTGGCTGCTCTCTGGGAGACGCTGTAAGGGATTCAGGGAAGTGTCAGAAATCCCTAATTGAAGTGGAGCACAGCAGACAGGTGGAGAGAAAAAGTAGACTGTAAAGCTTTGAAGGCAGTATTTCTCTGCAGCTATTTAAAAAAAAGGCACAAAGAAGATGGAAACGTGCGACAAACATTGCTTTTCGTCATGTTGCGTAATGGCGAATAATGGTGGCGCTGAATAAGTGTCGTCAACAGGCATTTAGGACCTACCTGCGTAATCGCTGATACCCACTCCGCCTTTAAATCTTCCAATTGATCAGCCACACTGTAATTACTGGCTCCAGTGGAATTACCGTCCTTTGAAGGAGGAGGGGTGCACTAATTTGAAGCCCTCTTTTTCCAGGCAGGTCTGATCCGGACTGATAATGGGGAGTTTTTCATCGAGCCCCTGGAGAAGGGCCAACAGGACGTGGAAGTGAAGGGGCGGGTCCATGTGGTCTACCGCAGGTCGGCCATCAAACGGGAGACGGGCCAGCGCAAGGAGGACCTCCACAATGAAGGTAGGCGAGTGGAAGCAGCACGACGTCAGTGGAAACAAAAAGCGCTGTGTGTGTTTTCTCTGTGTGTGTGAGAGTGTGGGTGAGCGCCTAAGTATGCACACCAGAGGTTCATCATAGCAGGGATGGTATAACAATACATCAAGTACAATCATTGTCCTCCAGGAGGGAAACATATCCTAAGGTTAGCGCCTCATGAAGTAGAAACAAACAGTGGAACAGCAGAGAGTCATTTGAGGACAGCATCTTAAAGAAATGGGAATAATACAGGGCCGTTTTAGTTCATTTATTTCAAAGCAAAACTCAAACTGTCTTTTGATTCTTAACTTTGTGCAGTCCCTTTTTTATTTCAAGCTCTACGAATCAATATTTTTTTCATCGACATCTGATCAGTTTTGGTTCAGTCTCACTGCTCTCATCAACCTACTTTCTAAGCCCTCTGAAAAACTGATGAACGCTACTTGCCTTGCACCGTAAGAACCAGTTATTTTTCTTAGAGTGTTGTAGTCATCTGGCAACCAGAGACACAACTTAAAAAAATGCAAATGTTGTCAAAAGATGTCTTTTTATCAACACAAGCAGCTCTATGATGACAAAACGTTTTCCCTTAAAGTTAGCGAAGACTTTGACTTAAATCAGGAAGCATCAGAGAATAAGAATAAGAATATAAGATTACGAATTAGAACTCAGCCCTAATTAGGTGTTACTTACTGAAACACAATGGTAATCTGACAAGATTAAATGTATGCTCAATGCTCACTTAGATGGCCTCAGTAATTTGAAAAACATTCGAATATATTGAAATAAAAGATAGTGGTGAGCTGAATCTTCATCTTCTTTTCCAACTGTTCCAAGTCTCCTTTGTTGTATTTTTATTTATTTATTTTTTATTTTGAATCTGTCCTTGTGAGTCCCGTGCATTGTTATTCTGTACCTTGTGTGACGTATGTTAAGTATCAGTCATATTTTTGTGACCTTGTTCAAACTAAACACAAACTTGACTGTTGTTAAAGGTTTCCTTACTTTTGGGGGGCTCTGTGTGAGCCAGTGCACCAGTCTTTAAAAAAGTGACCCTGGAACAATCTCACTACCACAGTCTGCAATTACATTTACTAATTACTATCACTATCTGTAAATGTAAGAATAGAAAGTAGTAATTACAATTGCAGCTTTTCAAAAGTTGTGTTGTTTTCTGCTCATTAAAATCTGTTTTTGTTGTTGCTGTATACGTCTTTTCTTGATTTACTCTATCACAACTGCCGCAAATTAGTTTTCTGCTGTTCTGCATTTATCTCTTCATGACTTATTTATTCTTATTTCCAATAAACAGCTTCTTCAGAGGTTTGCCTGTAGCTGGTTGTTTGGATGTATTTTGCAGAACAGTGCATTTATCCTTCCTTTCATTTGACTTCATTATACTTCTGAAACTACCTTGTCCAATGGATTTTCTGGCATGCATTCATTAAGATAATGTGTTATGTCTCCATTTGTATCTGGCAGGCTTGAATGACGCCCGTCTAAGTGGGAAATTATGTGGAGTCTTCTACAAAAGCTTGCAATAATTCATGGCTTCGAGCATCATGCTTTGAAAGAAGGCAATTTTCTCAGTGTCAGAACATTTGGCAATTACATTTTTGAGCGTTATTACCTCCATCAAGGAGATTATGTATCAGGTTGTGTATCTGTCAGCTTGCTTTGTCAGAAACAAAGCATAACATCAGAAACTTGTGTTTGAAATGTGGTAAAAAAATGAAGCATGCTATTTTAATGACGTTTAAAGATGTTTTATCGCCATGTGTGTTCTCCTGCAGATCCAGATTAAAAAAGAACTGCAAAGACTAACCGATGTGCGGCTTTGGCAGTGACAGAGTCTTTCTGCTCTCTATTTCTTGGCTCTTTAGTGTTTGTCTCACATGATATCAATTCAATTTTCAGCTCATCAAGAGTGCGGTTCAAATGTGCGAATGGCTGCCTCTCACTTTTTTATTTTGTAGCTTCAGCTGTGGGCTGAATCTGTAAAATGTGAATTCACATTCACACATATCTTTCAATCAGACTTCGGGTATAGACAGATGACCCTCTGTAGCTGAAGTGCTTTATGACATGGATGAGTGTTGTTCAGACTTGCTATGACTCAGCTGGGATTTGTGCTCTGAATGCACATATAATGTTTAGGTTGAACATGGAGCAGAAAGGAAATACATTTATAACTCTGTAGAC
>JAOXYL010000030.1:6377045-6409035 GCA_028564955.1 Terapon puta
TCTGTGAGTTTAATTACTTTTGGCATAAAGCAGGCAGAAGTTTTTTTTTTTCATCCAAACCTTTTGATGTCAGTGGAGGCCTCTGGTTTGCATTGTTAGAACAGCCGTAATAAGCATCTTCAGTCCTTTTCACTACCCACTTTCAAATAAATGCCCATTTATCACTCAGTGCCGTATCCAGAAATTAGAAATGAAGGACTTCTATCAGTGCGTCCCACCTGAAGCCTGCATTCCTCCTCTTACAGACTGCAGTATGTTTGTTTTAATGTTCAGCCTTAAGGACCGTCATGTCCTTGATCTTGAAAAGGGCCTGTACGTGTTCTGCAGCCTCAATATTACGAGACGTTCTCAAACACCTTGATCAAATGCATCCCGTCTCTTTCATCTCTACGATCGGTGACAGACACTGTTCATTTCCTTTCAGGTTGATGAAATCTACCATGATGAATCTTTGGGGACCAACATCAACATCGTCCTTGTGCGGATGATAATGGTCGGGTACCGCCAGGTGAGTTATGTCACAGATTGCCAGACATTATGTTATGTTATGTCATACTTCTGAGTGCATGTTTATCGGCTCACCTGTAGACGTGTAACACAACAGGGGCTTAAGTTTTTTATATGTGAGGGAGACTTAAAATAGGGAAAGTATTACTAGTACTACTAGTACTTTGATGTCAGAGTTGCTAGGTGAAAAGAAAAGATTGCACCATTGTGGTTATAGTCATTTTAGAACCGAAGACTTAATATTTGAAGGTTTTGAAAATTCAGACACATTTGGTTGTCCCTGTAGCGCAAATTAAGAAAAAGCTTGAAAATCAATGTTGGATCTGAGGGAAAACTATTGTTTCGACCTGCTGCTGATGCTACACTGCTAAATTGTGATTAAGTCAGAATTATGTGATAATTATAACAAATTGTGCATTTTGGGTGCAGGTCCCTAAGCAGCGTGTGATTTCACTTTGGCTGACATTTTCTCATCTAGAAGAAGAACCACTAGAGTGATGAGGTTATTATGTACTTTACATTATATACCTTATATCAGACGTGACTCACTCAGTCATAGCTGCCCTCTGTTGTCGATCTGTCCTTGACTGTCTGATGCTGGAGACTGGACATTTTGCACTTGGCTCGTTCTGTCAGGTTGCCAAAGCAGAGAGATGCTGTGTACACTGCAACAATTAGATGGGCTCAAACATGCTCAATCTGTCACCAGCTGTGTTCGGAGCGCACAGCCGGAGAAGCAAGACAAAATGTTTTGCCTCGCCCCACACACAGAGTGAACATTGTGGTTGTCAATCCCCACACAATGGCATCCCAGACTGAGTCTTTTTTATGATTTTTTTTATAACATTTACAACAAAACTACAATTTCTATCTCTTAGTATCCACTCAGTGTTAGTTTTTCTGCTTGCATCACAAGTATTTCACTTGGAATTCAGTCGTAATTCAGCTGTGACACTGAAAGTCTGAGAAAATGCACGTTTACAATAAATATAAATATTTGCCACCACCATATTAAATACATATTGAAAAGAGTTTATATTGAGTGACACCATGAGAAAGACTTAACCAAAGAGTAAAAAATTGTTAAAATTGTTTTGAAATAATTATTAACCACATTTCTAGCTTTCAGTAAAATTAATAACTATAATGCAAGAGGTCGCCATTATTTTTTCTTAGAATGTCACACCTGCAGCTAATGGACTCCCATTGCCCCAGCTTTTATTCTCAATGTGATCCGTTGTCACTGAGCTGGAGTGGAGGCGTGTGTGAAGTCGATGACTTAAGTCTCACTTTCGGCTATCGGCTATGTGTCAGGCGGCTGGTATAGCGCGAACGTAATCTTGCCGTGCAGACGTTCCTGGGGAAATGACTCTGAAAGTGAGCTTGCTTCATGATTTTCAAAGGGAAAGAACAGGCACACATAAAGCAAAGGTGCAATCACTTTGTGCATGGTTCTTTTCTGCCTCCCTGGTGAGGATTCACAGTTTGAGAGGTGAAACCTTTTCCCCCGGTTTCTTGTGTTTCCCGCAGTCTATAAGCCTGATCGAGCGTGGTAACCCATCCCGCAGCCTGGAGCAGGTGTGTCGGTGGGCCAACACGCAGCAGCGCCATGACCCTGACCACGCCGAGTACCACGACCACGCCATCTTCCTCACAAGGCAAGATTTTGGTCCCGCAGGTATGCAAGGTACTGTATTTTTCTCGATCGAGGCCTGTGCAGACTGAGTGCTGATATCTGCTTCCATTCACAAAGGGGTTGGCTTCAAGTCTCTCCCAGGTAAGGTCGATGGAAACTTTAAAGTGGAGACTGCATCTGAGGTCACAAACCCAATTCTTCCAGCAGTGACCTCACAGGAAAATCATTTCTGAGTCACTTTCCAAAACCTTGCTGACTTGATATTGATGCCCCCCTGCGTATGAAAAATTAATACCGTTGAAGAAAGTTTTTGGCATGTAGCGAAAAACCAGAAGTATTTGTTAATTTGCCATTAATACAAACTAACTGTTGTTCTTTTTGTAGTCTTTATTCAGTTTTGTAAAGTTCAGCATGAACTTATAACGAGTAGATTAGTCTAAATCCTAATAATACATGTATGCAGTCTTTCGGAAGAGTTTTGCACCATACATGTTGTTCTGTCAGTTTGTCTCATGCTGAATTTCTTCTTTTCAGCCCTTCAAAACAAAATTTGAAGTGTGCAGCCTAACCGCCAGAGAAACCGGGCGCAGAACGAACAAACATCCTCTGTGCTCAAGTTCAATATCTTGCACTGACCTGTGTGTATTTTTAACTTTTAAAGCACAAGTGTCATGTTTAGCGGACGACCCGAGGCTACCTGGTTTGCTTGTCACACCCCTGGATGTTGCCACGGCTGCCGTTGTGTTGTGTTCATAACAAGCCCGGTTTCTATGGCACCTTGCACTGTGCTGGCCTGGACCCGGCGCCATGCCTCGGGGTCACGGGCAGACATCGCACTCTCTTGTAAAAGTTTAGCCGTGGGATGGTAGATTCTATGTCCGAATACACATATCGGGGCTGTCGGGATAAGCAGAGGAAAATCGGAAAATTTGTGGACTAGCTGCAAAGCGACATTTTTGACTGTTGCTGCTGCTGCTGCTGCTGCTGCTGCACCTTTTTGCTCTTGTGTGCAAAGCTCCCAGTGGCCTCTTCATGGGAATTTAATCTGCCTTCTCCTGAATGCATTTTATCTGCCTTTCAGATAAAGGGTCAGCTGCTTTTTCATGTTTCACTCGCAGCACTGAACGTGAAGACAACCATCAACTGCCTGGATCAGAAACTGGCAATTGATAAAGCACCGGTGATCACGGTGTGGCAAAGAAAAACAAAACGACACCCTGCTCTGACTGATGTAACTTGCTGCAGATGTCTCGCTTTTTCCAAAGCCACCAAATTAACCTGACATACGCGCTTCTTTAGTCTTCGTCGCCGGCTGTCTGCCTGCTGCATTTTTCTGCTTTTTTACCTGCATGCCAAAAACCGGTCTTCTGATGGTCAGAAAGCATGAAAATTTCACGAGAGCCGCCAAGAGAAGGTCGGAACGAGCGTGCTTCTGAACCAAACCAAAACGCGCTAAGCTGAATCGCTGCACACCTCTTGATCGAGTCATGTTCAATGTTTGTGCTTTGCTTAAATGTTTGGTGAACTGTGTGAAATGTTTGGTGGATGCCTGCTGGGTAACGATGACGACTCGCTGTTTGTTTCAGGCCTTTCTTTGCGCATAGGGAGGAGATGTTCAATATTCAAGCTGTTGTAAGGGAGCTTATAATTTCCTCATACAGACACACACACACACACACACACGACTCCCATGTACTTTATAATCACCAAATGGCATCTAGCTCTGTATGCAGGTTAACTGTCAATATCCCTTTTACACCACATTAACCCTGAACACGTTTGCGTGCTCCACAATGTTACCTTCATTAGAGGCTTTTACTTTCCCTTTAGTTTGCCCTGAATGATCATATAGGAAATAATGAATGTAGACATGACCAACGACATCAGATCAGAAGCCATGCATACGTATAGATGCACACATTTTTCCTTGAACGAGACATAATCTGAAGTCTAGCGTCAGTCGGACCGTCGGCGCAGCACCAAGAAAAGATCAAAACCGTCACAATGGCTGCAATTACATCATATATAGCTCAGTTCAAAATGTCACATCGGGGAATAATTTTCCACCTCGATCATCAGCGCTGCTTGAGAATGTGCCGACCTTCATCCTGGTACTTGATTATTAGGGTTGTGTGGTCTTTTTCTGTTGCCCAGGTTACGCTCCAGTGACAGGGATGTGCCACCCACTGAGGAGCTGCACTCTGAACCACGAGGACGGCTTCTCCTCCGCCTTTGTGGTTGCTCATGAAACCGGCCATGTGTGAGTAATGGCATGAGGATGAAAGCGCAGGAGTCTCGCAGGATCTCGCTGCATCCAATTAAGCCAATAGTTTTGCATGGTAACTGTAGTCTGTAATCAGAGTGCCTTAACAGGAGCATCTGGTTGCCTAAGCATGCAGGTAATCAGCCAGGCCAGATGAGCTTATTCAGCTTTGTTGTTGGACAAACAAATGACTAACTAAATGTGTCAGTACCACGGAAATAGCAGCGTGTGATGTAGGTATGCACATAAACCCCATGTATTAGAATACATTGCTGTGTTATGGGTATACCTGTACAGTCGACCATATAGTCTGATCATGTGACGCACACAATGTTCACTTTGTGAGGAGAACTACATTAATTAATTGATTTAATTCTGCTATTTTGTTAAGATACAACAGTGCTGTTGTATTGGATTGCAATAAATTGTTGATGATATATGAGTATTTGTCATACAAACTACCTATAAACTACTTATAAACTATATATAAGAATGATGTTTTTAAATGATTTTTCAATAATTCCCCCCAAAATAGTAGTTGTTCTCCTTGAGAATCAAACCTAGTAGCAACTGGAATGTTTCCATAGCATTTTGTCCAATAAATGATCAAGTACTGAAAGTTGGCTTTAGATGTTTGGGCCTATTCTTAGTTTTGCTTATTTGCCTGTGAAAGAGTGTCATTTGGACAAAGTTCATGTAAAGCTGCTGTTTTAAGAGTTTAAACAATGATGCATTGCAACGTTTCATATTATTGAAAAGTTTTTGGTCTTATTAGCGAAGAGTGAAGAAATGAATCATCTCTGCGTGTTAAAGCTGTGTATTTCCTGCTCTTGACAAGAGAGCCGTACTTGCCGATAATGTCTGTATTTCTTTAAGGAAAGAAGATAAAAAACTCTGTACGTGTGAACTTGGCGATCTTCAGTCTGACTCATTAGGAGATTTCTGCCTATGGTCACAAGGGAGAGTTATAATGTGTAACTATCGGTCCATTTCACACAGACTTCCTTTCTTCTAATGGATCTGAAAAAGGCTCCCAAAGAAAAGGGTTTGTGAACAAAACCGCCACCCACCCGTCCCCCTGCTGTGGCACCGACATGGAAAAATGGTCCAGATAGGTTTGATTGACTGCCACTTTGCACAAAAGACCAGCAGAACAGGTCACTAACCTCTTCGTCGCTGCTTGGAGACCTGGTCAAAAAGCATGACTAACTCAATGATTGAATTAATTGCTTTGACCAAACTGGACGACACCAGCGCTATAATGGTGTTTGTGGTTCAATGAAGTAGCAATTTCTTTCTTTTCTTTTCATTTTTGCCGGACCAGACAGTGTAGCCCACAAATAAAAAAAAAAAAAAAAAGTGGCTGCGACACACAGTAGAAACACATGTGCTTTTCTGTCAAAACACACCTTAAAATCCTGTCAACCATATGATGAAATCGATGGTCAATCGAAGTTTAGCAGTCCAAGAATTTTATCAAGCTTAATTTTATGGTAATTATAATGTGAAACTTTGATGATAAAAATATCAATATAATCATCAAGCACAGTAAAATAGTTTCCTTTTAAAATGCACATGAACATAAATCCAGACAAAAAGTTTGTTGTTTCTTGGAAACTGATGTCCTGACATCGCTTTTCTCTCCATCCTCTAATCACTAATCACAGGATAACACAACAAAATGTCATGAAGTAAGCGACAATGGACGCTGTACACTTTACACAAAACACCATCATAGTTTAGTATCTATGAATTTAAAGCATCGCTTAAATCAAGATAATCTTTTTGTCAAACAAACTAAACCGGAGATTGATTGACAAATTAAAGTACTTCCATCAGCCTATTGTGGATGTCAGGCACGAGGCAAATGATGAGCTGAATTATCCTCCGTACGCACAGGAAGCAGAGAGAGACTGAAACACTTTGAGAGGTTGATGTGTGTTTCATGATTTACACGTGCCCCTTTAATTGTAATTGCACCAGTCACATGCTGGGAGTGTGCACGAAAGAGGAAGAACACCTGTGTAATCTGTAAAATCATCGACTTTTTGATCTGTTTGAATGATGAGATTTCATTTCAAATGTATTTCCTGCTCCTGCCTCACCTCATGCCAAACAAGCTCTGAGCATTTAAGAGAGATTTATGTTTGAAAAGAAAAAGTTCCTACTAATTAGGCCTCATCCACTGTTTAAAACCACAGAATAGGTTTTGCTTCATGTCCATTAAAGCGGCATATTGTTTCGCTGATTTGAACACCTGTCTCCTCACGGCGTTCACTTTTGGGTGACGCCGGCATGCCGCCAGCTGTCCCCTCACGTCTGCGTGGGTTTCCTCTGGGCGCTCTGACTTAGTCAGCCCAAACACATGCTGGTTAGGTGAAATGAAGGCTATAAATTCCCAGCAGGTGTGAATATGTTCCACGCATTCTTGCTCTGTGATAGACCGACAGTCTCTTTGTGGTGTTCTCCTCCTGTTGCATGCTGGGGATGAGCTTGAGCGAATAGAGCTCAGACTGATGGATGTTTTATTGTAATGATGTCATCCACCAAAGAAGGAATCTCACATGGTTTTGTTAAAGTAAAAGTTATAAAGCCTTTATTATTGTGCTTACATTTCTGCACAACAGGGCAGGTACATGCTGAGGCGCACAGCCACAGTACACCTGCACTTACTGCACAAATAAACTGTTAATAGATCACAGTAATGAACATGTTTAGATGTTATTGACACTGTGACAGTTTATTGAGTTAAAGCTGCTAAAATCAGTAGTTATGATTAACAATGTAAAGGACAAAACAAAAATGATAGGAAAGAGGAAATTATACTAATGAAATGACAAGAAAAGTAGGAAACAAATATATGTGTATATATATATACTGTTAATTATATACACACATATATAGTAGTAATATGTAATATAATTTATGTATCGTATTATGTATTGTATTATGTAATATATATATTTGTTAGTATATAGTATATATAGTAGTTATTTCTGCAGATGCACTGATTTGTCTAATTGGCAGGTGACAGGTTTCATAATAATAATAGTTCATCACAGAACCATCACTGGATATTTGTGCTCTGAGATCTGTGCAGCTTCTCATGTTCCACTGCTCCCTATAGCTCAGCGGGGGCTCTCGTGAAGGACTTCTTTAATAAGTCTCTCTGAATGACTTAAGCAAGTTCCTGTGGTTTTCTGTCCGTATACGTTCGAAAAGCACAAGTACCTCCAGCCGTAACGGCGAGCGAGACTTGGAACACTTCATCATTTACGAAGCGAAGGGGAAAAAAAGTCCATTACTTTGTCGGCATTCAACTACTGCAGCTCCTGTGAGGCTTTGTCAAAGAGTCACTGGCTAATGCTCTTCCGCTCTCCATCTGAATGGGTTTGGCGATCGCATTGTGTTTGGAGTGGATCAGTCCACAGAGCTGTTAGTGCGTGAAGCCTCGCAGCGAACAGAGAGCTCACATAACATGTAGACAACATTTTCACAAAGACACTGCAGATGC
The DNA here is from genome assembly GCA_028564955.1 of Terapon puta. NCBI lineage: Eukaryota > Metazoa > Chordata > Actinopteri > Centrarchiformes > Terapontidae > Terapon > Terapon puta. The sequence goes on from JAOXYL010000030.1 coordinate 6,384,966, forward strand.
TGCTTACACCACAGGGAGCCACAGTCCCGCCCCCTGTCTTGTTCTACTTGCATGTAATTTTTCATTGATGCTTTATTTCATCTCTCTGTCTGACAGGTACTGGTGGTATTCATATTTGCCATTTAAATGATAAATCCTCCGAGCCCTTTGTGATTTCAGTAAACAACACTTAATGTATTTATTTAAAAAAAAAAAACATACACCTCCTGTGAAATGATCTCAGTATGTCAGAATGAGTGATGCATGTCCTCCTTTATCCATCATATCCAACTGTGACTCTGACTGGAAAAGTTTCTGAGATGTGAGTTAGAGGAGAACATTGAAACCGCTCTCACGTCTGCCATGTAAATATGTACGGTAAATAATGAAGCTGTCGACTTAGCTTTGCACAAAGGCGGGAAGCGAGGAGAAGCGGCTCGCCTGGTTCTGTCCAAAAGAAAATAAATAAACCTTCCAGCACCATTAAAGCTGGAGGGTAAAGACTCATTTTTTTCTTGCTTGTTAAATCCAGCATGTAAAAAGTCTGAATTATTTTTTTAAAGGGGTTTTTAGGCTATTACCGTTTCTTGGCCAGGATAATTTGCCATTTTAGTACACAGCCATTCACAAAATGGGAAATTGGAATGTTTCTTTTGAAATAATGAGACTTATTATTATTATCCTTTTAGGGTTAAGATTATTGAATTAAAAAGTTGCCACCCCTTTGATCCCACATGTTTATAATGTGGAAACTGGGTGCCACGAGACTGCAATGCATCACAGGCTGGGCGGTGCACACTTCTGCACCGAGGTTGATACCCCGAAACGTCCCGAGCACATCACAGTAATAAAATCTTTGCAGAGGGTCAGAAGTGATAATTGAGTGGGATTATTTTTCTAACAGTCATTTTTTTTCTTATACTACTTGTACTCTATAGATTTTTTATAATAATTGTATTGTATATTTTATTGTCACTTAGAGCCTATATGTATATATATATATATATATATAAAATAAGACATCTGAGCAGCTGTGGCAATGTTCCTATATCTTTACTACCTTTCACTGAATTGCTTTGATTTTAAATAGACGAAACTTCTCAATGCAACAGGTGTACTATGCTATGAATCTGATCAAGATCAAGATCAAGATCAAGATCAAGAAGATCAAGAAGATCAAGAATCCTTTATTGTCATTGTACAATATACAACGAAATTTCGTTTGGCAGCATCTCTTTTGTAGCAGCACCAAGCATAAATAGTAAAAAGGGAGAGAAAAAAGATAAAAATAAATAAATAGATAAATCAAGCATTAAGGCCAACTCTCAGTACTGGACAATTTAGTTTAATTTGTACTTACAGAATAAGTATTAAGTACTAAGACTTCAGGACCTTATATCTCCTTTACTTTGTTCTCTCGCTTGTTCTGCGTTTTGACCTTGCCAACCTGGAAAAAGCAAGACTGGTCTCCAATGACTTTTCTTTGTCATCTGTGTACATTTCCTGTACCTCCCGTTCAATTCAATTCCCTTTTTTTTCCACCCCATCAGGCTCGGCATGGAGCATGACGGCCAGGGAAATCGTTGTGCTGATGAGACCAGCATGGGCAGCATCATGGCACCACTTGTCCAAGCGGCGTTTCACCGCTATCACTGGTCACGTTGCAGCAAGCAGGAGCTCAATCGATACATCCAGTATGTCGCCGTTCTCTCAGTCCAGGATTTCTCATTTTCTCCTGGCCACATGTTGGTTAAATGCTGCACAGGTTATGTGTGAAGCAGCTTAATATGTTATTGATTTTTTTTTTTTTTTTGAGAACTTTCACGTCATCTTGCCTCTTCTCTCGTCCTTCTTCTTCTTCATGACTATATTATTCTCAACTTTCCCTCAGCTCCTACGACTGCCTGCTGGATGATCCCTTTGAGCACAAGTGGCCCAAGCTTCCCGAGCTCCCTGGGATCAATTATTCCATGGATGAACAGTGCCGCTTCGATTTCGGTGTCGGTTATAAAATGTGTACTGCAGTAAGTCCCCATTATGTTGACTCACTCAATTGAGTTCTTGTATTCACCCTCACATTGACAGACATTTACCACAAGCTATCAGGGGATTACAGGTAATATGATAAAACAATAGAAAAAAACAGAATATATGAACCTGTAATAATACGCAGCCTTAAAATAGACTCTGTGTTTGATGCCATGGTTTATTCTTCTGTGCGAGAAAGTAGCTCTCTTTGGAATTGAAAAAGTCTGGCAGCGATCTGTAGTCGAGTTGAATTTTCTTCCTGCAGCATGAATAAAAGCCGGTGAATTTGCCTCTCATCGGTAGCTCCAGAAAGAATAACTGAAGCACAAAATTGCTGTTCCCTCATTTAGTTTCGAACCTACGACCCCTGCAAGCAACTGTGGTGCAGCCATCCTGACAACCAGTACTTCTGTAAAACCAAAAAAGGCCCCCCGGTGGATGGAACAGAGTGCGCCCCAGGGAAGGTGGGCGATGAATCAGCTTTTGTTTAGCAGAAATAGCAATTTGGAGCTTGAAAGCAGAGAGAAAATCAAGAATCATGAGTCACTGCTATTAGTCTGGAATTTTTACTTTGCTCCCCTTTTCTCTTAAAGCACTGAGTTGTCCTGTTTTTGTCTTTTTTTTTTAGTGGTGCTTCAAGGGCCATTGCATTTGGAGATCTAGCCAGCAGCCTCAGGGTCATGATGGGAGCTGGGGCTCCTGGTCAAAGTTCGGCTCTTGTTCAAGAACGTGTGGGGGCGGAGTTCGCTCCCGCAGCCGACAGTGCAACAACCCTCCGTGAGTTCTGTGGCGGCGAGAGAAAAAAGAGAAAAATACAGATGAAAATGAGTTTTTTTCTTCAGCTAAATAATTGATATGATCAGCATGTTTCTCCAGCAGATAACGACACACTGTACAAGTACGACTGGCGAACTGGATAGCAGGGCCGGTCTTTGATTCAAACTGCCTGTGGTTATGCTGAAAAAAAAAAACTTGTTTTCAAAGTGTTAAAGTGTCTTATTTTTCAGGGTCAAAGTTCAAAAAATTCAAAGTTTTAAAACAGAATATATTTAACATATTTAACTTGTGGACACCAGCTTTGTTAAACAGTTTTTCATATTTTTTCTGACATTACAAGGACCAAACAATGACTAATTTCTTGATTCATTTGAATTACCCTCACGTTAGTCAGTGATGAAAATAGTCGGTAATTGTGGCACTACAGACATCATCATTCTGCACACACACACTGTGGGGAAACAGTCGTCTGGTGGTTCATGACTAGTGACCGTACCTTTTGTGTTTATACCAACATCAGTGAGGTATGTCAGGTCTATAAGCAGACTAAAAACCGAGCGCAGCATCTGTATCTTAAATCTATATCACATGCTAACTCTAGATGGTATGTACATTACATACTCTTATATGAAGTCCTAACTGGAAACGATAAAGAATGTATGATGCAACTAAACAATTAAACATAAAAGTGTTTTTTTCCACCTCAGATTTAATCCTTTTTTAGCTGTCTTACACCCACACGCATTGTTTTCCACATGTCAAATACACCGCACCATTAATGCTTAGAATCAGAATGTAATGAGACTTGACGTACGTGCTATTGATTTTCCACACAAAAAGCAGATGGGCTGGTCACAGCTGGCAGAAGATAAAAACCCCAAACAGCTCAGAAAGTATAAAATATTCGCTTTTTTGAAGTTTGCTTGTGCTTTGTAAAGTTTGTTTTACTTTTTCACTATTGATCATATTGCGTGATACAGGGAATTAGAGGAGCTAGTCTGCAAAAAAAAGAGATCTCTGCAAAAACAATGATGAAAAACGTCCTTAAAGGCATCAAATTGTTTTTGTCATTGCTCAGGCCTGCCTACGGTGGTCGAGATTGTCCTGGCTCTGCTTTTGACTACCAGATGTGCAACACGGAGGAGTGTGCTGGCCCCTACGAGGACTTCCGTGCGCAGCAGTGCATCCAGAGGAGCAACAAATATCACAAAAACATTAAGCACACCTGGCTACCATATGAGCACCCAGATGGTAAGTATGTAAAGAGCAGTGAAAAGTTGGCTCTCGCTTCCAGAAGTTAGATTAAAAGTTACTTGCAAAGCAACAAGTGACCAGATCTGATACACGGGAGGCTGATATCTTTATCATATGTTGATGACACTTGGATAAACCAAGGTGTGTGTGTGGGCGGGTGTGTTTTTTTTTTTGATCTCCAGAGGCACGAAAGTGTGAGCTGAGCTGCAAGTCGAAGGAAACAGGAGAGGTGGTGTTCATGAACCAGGTGATGCATGATGGGACGCGCTGCAGCTACTCAGACCCCTTCAGTGTCTGCGCACGAGGAGAGTGTCTGGTACGTCTGCGCCAAAACAACATAAACACAAACCTCGGCATGTTTTTGATGCCCAAAGAAAGGGTCTGCTTTGAACAGTAAGCTGTGTCCTACATGGGTTTTCCACAGAAAAACTTCAGCCAAATAGTTAAAAATTCTCCTGTTTTTTCAGTGGGGGAAAAAATGCACTCGGGACTGATTTTAAATATAACGCTTCTCTCTGCAGATTTTCCATAACTTACCATTACGTAACATCTTAATTACCATTTCAAATTAGTTAGAGAATTTTGAAATATAATTGTGAATGATGTTACAAATAGTTTCATAAAATAACTTTCTAATGTTCAGTTTTCCCTAGAATATATGAAAACATTACAAAATAAATAAGTAATTAAACACAGCACCCTTTGAAGTCATTTCTAGTTTTATCTCAGCCATCAGCATCATCTGTTCAGTGAAGCAATGAGTAACAAGAAATATCATCTGACAAAGAGTCAAGTTTGGAAATGACGTTTTCCTGTAACGCCTTAACCTTCACTGTATTTTAGTAAGAGTTATGCGATGACTAAACTGTAAATGATTGTGAAGGATGTACACCACGCCTCTGCACTCTGCTCCAACAGAAACACTCACAGGCATTATTTTTTCCTCAGCATTCACCTTGGACATAAAGTTGGGACTGTAATTGTTGCAGGCCAGCTGCTCAGTGTTTTGGCTACGGTGCTGTTATGTCTGGGTGTGTTTTCAACATGCATCATCATCACCACCAAAAGCTTCCAAAGGGTTTTCCCATGGCATCATTTTCCCACTAGAGTAATCTCAGTCTGTGTGAAAAATCAGCTGATTTGATTGACTGTCTCTCCCCCCCTCCCTCACAGCATGTGGGCTGCGACAAGGAAGTCGGCTCTTACAAACAAGAGGATAAATGTGGGGTGTGTGAGGGGGACAACTCCCACTGCCGCACCGTGAAGCTGACGCTCACCAAGACGCCCAAAAAGACTGGTAATTATCTGCAACACGGACAGGCCAGTTATGAAATCAGAACTGTATGAGACACTGTCATCATATAAGTTTAAAATCATGAATCCAGAGGCCTTAAACGCACAATCGTCTGCTTTCATAGCCCAGAGTGGGTTTCCACTGTTTGAGGCACTCTGCCGTACCATGCTGTCTCTCTGTGCCTCGTTAGGAATGCTGAAAATGTTCGACATCCCGATAGGAGCCCGCCACATTGTTATTGAAGAGAACGAGACCTCCCCGCACATAATTGGTGAGTGTGTCTCGCGTCCCTTTTTCCAGCATCGATCCAGTAACAGAACTGGTTTGTGAATGTGACTCGATAGCTCGCCCACGACCGCCTTTAATCCACATGATACAGTTTTGTTTTTTTTTTTAAATCTGTGTTTATGTGTGTTTATGCCACGTCCCATGACTGTTTTCATTAAAAAAAAATCATAATTGAAATTTAAGTCAACCGAAAGAAGTCTCTACTAAACTAAGAGCCCCATTCAGGAGCCACTCATACGAGCAGGTTCTTCAGTGGCATGTACAAGTGATTTATGAGAATCATTTTCTTGTAACTCTTGTTTGACTTTCTAGACTTCTTGGTGCATTTGAAGCAGTTATTTTCTGAAAACCCAACGGAATCACTCGCTCTCAGCTGGTCAGTCCAGAAAGAAACTTCTGGCCTTCTGGTTATAGAGGTCTAGTGTGCTTCTGTAAATCTGCACTACACCAGCATGTTATGGATGAAATCTTATTATTCACACAGAAATGGGAAACACATATGGATGAAAATGCCAATGTAATCATGAGACAGTAACAAAGGTTAGCAGACATGGAAATATGAAAGAAAATTTGTAAATTCTTTCCACATCTTTTCCAACAAACAAACAAATTTCACCAAACTCTGCTGTTACGTGCATGCAAAGTGGAAAACTGCGCAGACAACCACGGGCTGAGTGCATACCAGGGAAACTGCATTAGAAACTTCCTTTGATTTAATTTTAATAGACTGACTCCGTGTCAGAGTTGAAATACACAAGCTATAAACTTTCCAGAGACGGCATTAAAGCTTTCTTTCCTTTGAGAGATCAAACAGTCCGCCAGGGCACAGGCCTATACATAATTAACATACAGCACATACAGCCAGGAGGGATACCCCCCTGCTGTGCGTGAAAAATGTTTGCCAAAATCAAGCTTCTATCTGGAACAGTGTGAGATGAAGAAGCTTCCACTGGGGAAAAAGTCTGCAAGTCAATGTTCCTTGTCCCTGAAGCTGAAACAAGAATAGTCTTTACAGCAGCTTTTCTCATGTAACGCAGAAATCAATGGTGCGCTGTGTCTAATCCTTCTTAAAAACACATCATCAGTGTGAGAACCTTTTTATCCCCCCAGACAGAGATAAATAATTACGTCTCCCATAAAAGAGCACAGTGTTAACGTGAACTTCTTGGTTGGGTCACATGGCAGGTCGATTTTTAGTTTCAAGATTCAAGATTCAAGAGTTTATTGTCATTACACAACAGTTTACATCAGCAATCATTGGCAATGAAATTCTTAAATCCCGGGCTACCCAAACAATGCTTTTAAAAAAAAAACATTAAATAAACAAGAATAGAGACGCTCAGCAAGAAAATTAAAACAGATTAAGAAATAAAAAAATGTAATAAAATCTAAAATAAATGATAAACAAGGTTAATATAATAAATAAAGACTCACCCCGCCACTCAGCCGAACCGCCCCCCACCCCGCCACCTCTCCCTCTTCTCTCCAGCTCTTTTCCTCTCTGGCTTTTATTAGCTCATGGGAAGAAGAGATGACACACAACTTGGAGAAACGGCTGTTGGCTAACCACAACGCCAAGCATCTCAAAATACATACTGACACGTTCCCTGCCCCAGAGGAAAATCTCACAGTTGTTTGGCGGGCAGAGGGTTGATCGAAAATATCTTACTTTTGAGATTTTTAATGAATGAAACTAAAACCTACGAGCTCGCACTCACGTTCTTTCCCAGCACACAAACATTTTCTCTCCCACCGCCCCCCCCACCCTTATTACTGACAGCTGTGAAGAATCAAGTTACTGGAAACTTCTTGCTGAATGCAAAAAGTGAAGACGCCGAATCAAAGACCTTCATCGAAAGTGGTTTGCAGTGGGAGTATACCCTCGATGGTGAGAAGGAGACTCTTAAAACCGACGGTCCTCTGCATGAAGGCATCGTCGTGCTGGTGAGTAGGGGACTGGGCGACTTTTTTTAATGCCGTCCATCCCTCGGAGGGTGTTTCTCACAAACTTCCCTCGCCTCATCGCAGGTCATTCCCCAGGAGGAGGACGCAAAGATCAGCCTGACGTATAAGTACATCATACACGAGGACCTGTTACCACTTATTACCAACAACAATGTCCTTCTGGCTGAACTCGACACCTATGAATGGGCACTGAAGAGCTGGTCGCAGTGCTCCAAACCCTGTGGAGGAGGTCAGTGAGAGTATTTATAGAGAAAAGAGCAATTCAAGCTGCCAGTCACGGCTTTGTGTGTGTATGTGAAAAAGTCACAGGCCTGAGATGAGTCGCAGGCCAGGAAATGAACTGACCACAGTTTGGATAATGATCTCACCCATTAATGTGAACTTCTGTGTCTTTTCACTGAAATTGGCTTCTTTTTTTTAAAACAGATGACAGCAATGGTAAAAAAAAATCGTTGTTGCACTATATCAAGTAATATGACACTAGTATTAGCATGAAGAGAGCACAATGACATACATATCTGCAAAAAATCTGGATCTAGATTTTGGTGGTGTGCACTCAACAATGCTTACTTTGCATGACCTTGCAGGAAGATTAATCATCTACACTTTCCTCAGGCATACAGTACACAAAATATGGCTGTAGGAGGAAGGGTGACAGCCGTTTGGTGCATCGTAACTTCTGTGAAACCAGCAAAAAGCCAAAGCCCATCCGCAAGCGCTGCAATGTCCAGGAGTGCAGCCAGCCCACGTAAGAGTTTCATATTCCACTGACCAGTGTAGCATTAGGTTAATTATGTGTCCGTGTGTCCCACCCTGACGGGATTTATGCATTTTCGAGGGATGTTCTATTTTTGGGTAGGAAAAAATGATAATAGCTATGTGACGTTGGAAGCTTTTCAAAGGGTGCTGCTGTGCTGACAGGTGGGTGGTGGAGGAGTGGAGTCCCTGCAGTAAGACCTGTGGGAAGCTCGGCTACCAGACCAGGGTGGTGCAGTGCATGCAGGCCCTCCACAATGGCACCAACAGGCCCGTCCACAGCAAACACTGCACCGAGGACCGTCCAGAGACCAGGAGGGCGTGTAACCACACCACGTGCCCCGCCCAGTGGAGGACGGGGGCGTGGTCTCAGGTGAGCCGGGAGGAAGTGTTTACTGACAGTTTTCAGCAATGGCGAATCAAAACTGCAACCATTAACCTGCCCAGTGATATTGGCTGTGCTCTTGTCCTTGTTTTTTCCAGTCGCAGCTCATGATGCCAGATGATTCACCATTTACTGCTTTTCGTTGGCAGATAGTAGTTACCTGGCAACCAGATTTAGGAAATCGGTTTTATAGTTTGAAATTTGCAGAACTCAGGAAGTACTTGTACAAACACAATGAAGTATTCAAAAATAGCTTTCATAGTGTGCAACCGAGTCCTGGCGCCAGATCAGTCAGTGTTTGATAGTGCGGTACGGTAGACAGGTTAATCGAAGATAGACAGAAGAATGGTAGATGAACTGTCAAAAAAAATCCTATAGCAAGGGATTAGTAGGTGTTTAATGTTTTAGATTTATTTAGAATTTATTTTGACATATTCACTTGGTATTTTCATCAGCAGTTTACTTCTTTCTTCCTGTTTCTTATTGAGAAAAAAACAGTAATTCAGGTCCTTTAAACTGAAAGTCAATGCAATGTGCTCATACCAGACATACACTATGTCAGAAAAATGCATTGTTTGAATGGGCGTGCATCTTCTGTCATAAATATGCAAAAATCACACCAAAGGACTGCTGTCGTGATGATGTTGTAAACATGTAATGGAACAAACAACAAAGAAAAATGTGTCAAGATGAAATTATTGTATAACATGGTCGGACCTGACAGTGGTTGTAAATAGCTCATAAATATTTATAGTTGCACAAGGCTTTAACGTGTGCATGTTTGTGTATATTCATGTGTGTGTTGGCGGTGGCGGCAGTGTTCGGTGACCTGTGGTGAAGGGATTCAGCAAAGGCAGGTGGTCTGCAAAGCCAGCGACAACACCATTGGCGAATGTGAGGGCGAGAAGCCGGAAACAGTCCTCATCTGCAAACTCAGTCCATGTCCAGGTGAGATCCACGTTAATGTTTTATCAGGGAAGAGTATGCATACAGTGTGCTGGCCTGGCACTGCTAAAGAAACTGCCTCTGAATAGTCACATTATTTCCATTTCATTATGGATGCAGAAAGGTTGACTGTAAAGACCTGAGGTTTGCGCGTCTCTGTTGAAAACTTGGGTGGGTGGTTCATATTTGCTGCGGGTTAGCATCTCCTGAATCCTCCACAATTAGTCAAAAGGTTCTGGCAGCAGATCAAGGCAACAAGAATATTTTACATAATATGTGATTCTTTTCAGACTCATACCAGCCAGAGCAAGCTCGACACGTGGTGTGGTCTTCTTGCATGACAATCACGTTGTGAAATAAATTCGGCCAGCATGAATAGTTATAAACATTTCTACAGCGAAGCAATTAACTTGCTTACTTCAGTTGTGTCAGAGCGGCCCAAAGTTGAGGGTTAGATGATGTGACTTTCATTTTTGATGAATGATGAATTGTGCCAGGTGCTCCAACTGCAGTTGGTCCATTATGTACCTTAAGGACAAAGAAAAAGAAAACTGTCTTTTCCGTGTCAAAACATTGTCCTGACGCCTTCTGCTGCTTTTCTTTCTTGTTGTTAGCTCTTAAAGGAGGTGGGAGCCACCATTTTTTCATGTTTCCCTGCACAGGCAGTGAGTGGAAAAAGGGTTAGGTTTTTTTTGGTCAAAAGCGTGAAGAAGAAGTCCAGATTGCATCCTGCTCTCTGTAAATCGAGCCAAGCTTTATTATAGGTTCCTAACAACACGGCTCTGTTTTCTTACGGTAGCAAGAGCTTTTCTTGGGCCTCGTGGCTGCTGTTTAACATCTTCTTTGGGAGTATTTTTTTTGCCTAATTTTGTCCTTCCCTCCAGGACAGCCAGTGTCTCCTCTCACCATTGAAACAATGGAAAACTCAACTATAAGAGACGAAGCTGAAAACCCTGTCCACAAAATCTCTTCAAGTAAGTCAATAAATAATTTGTTTCGGGAAACGGTCACTTTCATCTAACAGTAAACGTCTCCAGTTTATCTTGCTCCTGATGTTGTCCTCTCTCTTGTTATTACCAGATGAGCCATGTCTGGGAGATAAATCAATTTTTTGTCAGATGGAGGTGCTTGCACGTTACTGTTCAATTCCTGGATATAATAAGCTTTGTTGTGAGTCTTGCAACAAGAAAGAAAGCTTCGGCACACACACTCCTGACCTCCTGTACACCCAAGGGGCCTCAGTTGAACCTGAGACTTCCGCTCCTTCTCACCCCTCGTCACCCAAGGCCCCGCTACCCGTTACGACCCAGAGCCCGCCGCAAACCACTAAAGCCATCGCCAGGCGGCCTCGCTCCACTCCCCCGGTGCCAACCACCGCGGCCGCTGCTCAAGCCTCGCCATCCATGGTTGCTGCTCCGCCCCAGGGTCCCACCAGCGATTCCTTCCTCACAGCTGGGAAGGGAGACTCCGACCCGGGGCCTCTTCTACCTCCAGGGCCACCGCGGCCCACAGCAGACTCCAGTGGAGGTGCCTCTAAAGAGCACAGTCCAAACAGCACTTTAGGCCCAGTCGCTGCCAGGTCAAGAAGGGACGATTTAGGATCCGAGAGGGACTCGAATCACAGAACCCTGTCAGCTCAGAAATGAACAGTGAGCGATGTCGTGAACGTGCTGCTCAGTGAGACGCTCTCAGTACATCAGCTCACCCTCTGCAGCATCTGACAGACTCGCAGTCTTGCTGCAGATATTTTTTTCTTTCTTTCTTTCTTTTTCTTTTTTTTTTTTTTTTTTACAAAGATTTTTCCATGCCAGTGAACTTAGACCAGACCAGTGGTGGTTACCTCATCAAAACACCGGAGTGATCTGCGAGCAGCGTCGCTCTGCCCTCTGTGCTTCAAATATGAAACGGAAGAAAAAAAAAAAAGTTGTCAGGTGCTGTAAACTAAAACGACTACAAGACGTGTTCAAAATGTGATGACTGCATTGCTACATTCATGTTTTTATCTGTGTACAGTTGTGTAAGCCTGTTTTTTTCAAGTGCATCAGAACTACTATTGAACTTGTATTGTGAACGTGAGGAGAGGTCAAAGGCCAAGGTTTTGGAGGTGCACGTGTCAGCTGTGGAGAGTAGAGTGTGCCACTAGAATAATTAAAAACGTAATTTATTGCCAAGTTCAAAGATACATATACATGAACTTGTTAAATTGTAATTTCTTTGAAGATTTACCCAGAGAGCAGTAAGCCAGCTGTTGAAATGAGACTCCAGATGGAGCTTATGTGGTCAGCAGAACGTGGCAGCACTGTGAAGTAAACACTCTTTGAGTTTGATATTTTGGGGAATATGCATTACACATTATCAGACTGTGATGAGAAGGTCGACACCGTTCTCATAGCTGTGCTTAACTATGGAGCAAGAACCAGGAGGCTGTTAACATCTGTGAAGTTCAGTTATTGAAACATGTTATATCTTGTTTAGTCTATACACAAACACAAAAATGTAAAGTTTTTGGTTTTTTAGAGTTGAGTGCTGGAATAATTTCTTAACGGGGCGCTGTGACCTTCTGGAGTCATCACCATGTGGTTTACAGCCAAAATAACTGACAGGGAAATGGTCCATCAGAAAAAATCTACTGCCCTTCAAACCAAAAAAAAAATCTGTTTTTTTAAGTTTTTAGATGTGCTGATATATTTCTTGACTTGAGAGAGAACTCCTCCATCCTGTTTTTATGTTAAACAAATAACCTCCTAGGTTTATCTTTATCTTCACAATGCAGACATGAGAGCATGATTAATCTTAACATTTGTCAAAATTGTCTTTTTATTGATCCTTTTATTTACAGTCTTTTTACTTAGATTTAACATATTCATAATTTAAATGTTACCAATCAGTTCATTTAACATGCATCCAAGTGATTATAATAAAACACCTGTTAATAATTATTTCAGTGGCACACTCCAGGCTCCACAGACATCACTCCTGGCAGGGAGCCTCATGGTGTCTCTGCACTCCTCACCTCCCCGGTGCTCTTTTTATGTTGTTTGTTCCCAAATCCAAGGTACTGGTGATAATCCTCACTGGTAAAACAAATCATGACTGTTTGTACGCGAACCCCACTGTAGCACACCCTCTGTCCACCTTTGTGGAAGTCACTTGCGCTTTAAAAACAGAAAGTTTCAGAAAAAAAAAACAACTCATTATGTTATTATTATTTTTTTGTAACTGATATATTTTTCAGATAATAATGTATATAGTGTAAATTTCAAGTTATGAAAAGAAATTAATAACCAGGAGTGGAACAGAGAGCGTGTCGCAATTGGAAAATACAGGCGATGCTGCGGGTCTCCAGACTGTGGTTGGTCATACTGTTACACCATTCCTGCATTGCAGTTCATAACATCATTATGTTTATTGTATAGTTCTTGTATATACGTACGTGAATGAAAGCTTTAAATGTTAATATTTATTGAATTTTTAAGTGGTATGGAGAACAAAGTAAAACATGTTTGAAAGAACTGAGATTCTGGTTATTTCACCTTCCTCTATACAGCCTCCATTGACTGACATTACATTCAGCTTAGAGCTCTTTCTTTCTTGGCTCCCATGTAGAGGCTACCTACACTTGTATTGTAATAATTGCCCTGATTTCGTCCTTGACTCTTTTCCATCCACTGATAAAGTCTGAATGGAGTGACATGCTTGAGTTGATAGTGGTTCCTTATTGAATATTTTTATATTGTGGTGGATGAAGAAAAACCAGGCAAAAAAGGCACACTGAAGCACTTTTTATTAATCTTGTCCAGTCAAATGCACGGACTCGTCTGTGTCAACATGAGTCCAGATCAGGAAATCTTTGAGGTTTGAGTGGCTCGCCCGTGACATTAATTCCTATTATGAACCAGCTTCCTCTTTCCAGGCTGGCACCTCTGCCAGCTCTGGAGCCGAGCGTCACCTCCAGGCAGCGTCTCTGCTCTTACTGAAAGGGCAGCATTTTGTCAAGCACCCAGGCTGTCACAGTGCCTCTTCCTCCTCCTCCCAGTCGTCCCCTGAGAGTGATGACAGGGTGCTGCTGCAGCGTGGGTGGTGCACAGACTCGGTCAGCCTCGGGTGGCGCTGCCTGTGAGACGTCTGCGGAGGTGCCTGGTGAAATCCAGCTGTGCTCGGGGTAAAGCTTGATTGACAATGGACTTTGGCAGCCAGCCCTGGTAACGACATTGTTTTTGTCAGACCTTTGAATTGTACTTTGGTGGCTGTCGCTCTTGGTAAACAAAGGAGAGTGAGCTAGCCTATTACTGTACAATAAACATGTATTGTTCATATGCAAATACGGCTCCTCAGAAAATATGTGCTTAAGTCTCCAGAAAATCTATATGCATCATTGTTTTCCCTTTCAACTGCTTCTTATGGTCTTAATCATATTAATTTGGTGACTTCGCAGACTCCATCACCTGAGAAAGACTGGGCTGCAGTTGAAAGCATCAGAAAAACAAAGTGGACTTCAATTAATGGGATAACTGTTCCAGTACTGGACTTCCAAAAAAAAGTGGTGCTCAAAGGAGATTTTTATGTTAAGTTCCAAAAATGATGGATTCTACATTTTCCATGATACAGATTGAAGGTGTCATTTGTGCATAGACCATTTCACAGGCCTCTTTTGATAAGTGAGCTAAATTTAGTGCGTAAAATATGTGTGGATCTCTTCAAAGTACTATTGTAAAGGTCATGAATAGCAGCTGTGGTAATAGGGAAAAGAAGGAATGAAAAGACCAGCCAAAAAAAGCTGTATGTAAAAGCTGTATTTTACATATATACTTCACACATTCTGCAAAATTTCTATGCAGTTTTCTGTCAATTGAGGCTTAGTCATACATTTACTCTCAGTCCTGTGAGTCCTCCAGTAACACAAGTAACTAAGTACATTTACTCAGGTACTGGAGATTTCACCCAAATCAGCATAAGATGAGATAAGTTTATAAATGCAACACATTGGTAAGAAATAAACTAGTGGCTTCTAAATTTTATAGGTTGTGACCCCTTGTGCTGATGAATTCTTTGAAAACTTTCAGATGTCATTCCTCGTTAAACTTCTCAAAAAACATCCAAGTGCTTATGGCAGGATAAATCTCAGGGTTTATCTTGTGAATCTTTTGAGGAGCCCAGCTCTGTAGATAACCCTTATCTCAGAAGTGGTTTTTTTTATAACTTAAGTTTGTATTTCTTATCGCAGCACTTTGTGTCTGCTGCCTCTGTGTTATTAAATATATACAACGTGCTCTGTGTTTAATGAGTTTACTACCTGAGAAGCGATCGGTATATATAAGCCTGGTAGAGGTGCAGGAGCATAGAAACAAGGTGCTGCTATGAGAAAAGTACGATATCCTTGACAAAATGGAAAATACCATACATGGGAATTTACCTTTACATCCATGTTAAGAAGCCACGTGAAGCGTGTTTTTCCTCTGTCCTCATCAAGAGCCTGAATGATAATGCAGGTTGGTCCATCCTCGGCTCTGTAAAAAACACAAACAAACTCATTAAGTCATGAGCAGTCAAACATTTATTATGGGTTATGTACACTTTTCATTTCCAAACTGGAACATCAACAAATTGCATTAATCGTACTTCATGTTTATCAGCGTGCAGAAATAGATGCAGATCTATTTGATCCTAGGGCAGTGGCAGAAAGTAGCAAAAGTATTTCCATTTTCTGCTATTTTTGCTTCCACAGAATATTGTACTTTTTACTCCATTTCATATATCTGATCACTTTTTTCAATTACTTTTGCAGATTCAGTGAATATCATTGAGTATAAAAACAACAAATGAATCACCATGTATTATCATAGGTCAAAATACTTTGTTGATTTTTGCCAATTGCAACATAACCAATAATCAAATGTTATGATAGACATTATGAGCATTCTTAATATGTGGTATTCTTAATTTTAAAGACTTAAAAAGTACTTCCTCCATCACTGTCCAAAGGATGGTAATGTTGGTCTGCTTGTCAGTCTTTTGGTTTTTGTTCAGCTACTTTTGGTGGACCGGCATCACTTTGGTACAGACATTCATTACCCCCTCTGGGTCTGGTCTCCTAACTCTGTTGATCCCTTAACTTCTCATCTAGCACCATCATCAGGACAGCATTGAAATCTAAGCAATGCTTTGGTATATTCTGAAATGCCTCCAAAACTACATTAAACTACTACACTTGTTAGCTGATATTATGTTACAGCAGCATGCTAATATAATAAACTACGATAGTTGATATAAAAAACATTATACTTCACCAGTGCATCAGTAAGTTGTTTAGTGGAGTGAACTTTTTAATTACAAATGGCCATAAAAAAGTGCATCTATTGTCTTCTTTTGTTACATTACTGTATCCTCGCATTCTTCAAGATCATCTGACATCCGTCTAATAAAACATTTTTATCTTGCGCATGAGATATGACTACAGACATTTAAGGCCACTTATATAAGCCGGCGCTCAGGACGTCACTGCCAAACAATTCAAAGAACATTTGAGCAAAATATGTTTTTTCCAGTCTGACATCTTAATACATGGAAGACTGATATTCCCCTGCTCTCATGTATATAATTAGTGCACATGAAATAAGACTGTAGAACAATTAATTCATTTAATTCATGATGATTAATGCCTTGTTGAAACAGAGCTGCGCCTGGTCTGCATGTGATAATACCTCACAAAGCCTGTCTGGGGTGGGAAGGAATCCAGCTGAATTGCTGCTCCTCCAAGATAAATACTGGATTCTTGTTTGCAACTGTGCCTGACACTCAGGAAATCCCTTTGACCAATCAGATTTCCTGCCGTCTCAGCTGAAACCTCGTGAGTGACAATTGTCTCGGGTCCGACATGCTTCAGAATCTACAACATGAGAGACACAAAAATCAAATTTAGATTGCAAAACCACACCAAGTGAGAATACATTTATTGCTGCGGATGCAATCATCGTAATATCCAATTATCAACAGCAGCCCCTCGTGTATTGTGTAAAGGTCGGCAGCTCACCTTGATGCACCGTATGCTTGGGTTCCACTGGTGCATCTCCTCCACCCTGATAAACAGGAGGTCGTAGAGCTCGTCCACGCTGGCTTCCAGCACCGCCTCCAGCCTGAACACCTTCCTGGCTCCCGGCATCACTTTGCTGCGGATCACATCCCCGTTGCTCTGAAACGAAGCAAGCACGCAATGACATAATGACACAACGGCCACTTATGAGTTCAGCTCAACTCTCAGCTCGGAACCTGGAGGCAAAAGGACTTTGTGAAAGATACGAGGCACTTTAATCAATCAAGTCAGCACAGCACTTAAATCAATCAGGCGTTACCTCCTTGATCTCGACCTTCCATCCTTGTTTTTCCTCCAGCATACCGAGAGCCGCCCTCATCGCCTCTTGGCCATGTTGCACATAATACTGCTGATCCTCTTGCGATGATGCAGGCTTGAAATCTTCAGGTCTGCTTTCTGCAAAAGATTCCCGTTAGCAATATTTAAACAGGAACTACACCTAAAAAAATATGAAACTGACAGAAGCAAGTTATTTTACCATTAAACTTAAACCCAGCTTGCGTTCTCATGCTATGCTGGATCTGTTCCCATCTCTGCAGGTGTGCAATCTCCTGGCCTATCACTGCCACAGCTGCGCGCTGAAGTCCTGCATGGTTGAAGGGATGCGAGACGCGAAAGGAAGAAAGGCCAGAGGTGTCAGACTGAACAGCAGCATTTGCATTGAAAGGAATGAAGAGAAAACATCCACCTTCAGATTACCGAGAGCGTTTACCTGCCATGCTCCTCAGATGTGGGTAGGAGATTCCACAGCAGAGCTTTACAACAGCAGGCAGCATATTGTCTGTCTTGGGCAGTGACAGCAAATTAACAGAGAGTATCTTTGGGCTTTATATGGCCTGCGAAGGACGCTCCGCCGAGATAAGAGCCAGAGAGGAAGATAGGGCCAGCTCTGAATTCTGCCCTGAAGGCCACATGAATTTTATTAGCTAAAGCACAGGGCAGAGTGGCTATAGAGTAGAGGCTAGAGAATAGATCTGATTAAATAGTGCATTTGTCATTATGTACGCCATTAACCTATGTTGCAATCCGCGCTCAAGTAGCTAATTATGACCTTCTACTAAAAGTCGGTTTTGCAAAGCTATTCAGAAAATAAACAATTATAACTCATTCATCAGACAGATTTAATGGTTTCATTCATTTTCTTTCATTAGATGACTGATTGTAAAGGAGGAGTGCTTCAATATAAGAACCTGTGTGAGTTACTACATTTTAAATTGTGACACAAATGCACTCAATAATCATACTGTCCTTTATCGTCTCTGTTAAAAAAGCCTTTCTGACCTCCATTAGAAATTAGAATTACAACAAGAAAAAAAAAACTTGCCTCCCGGGGCTGCTGTATAAATTTGTGATGCTATCAACCACACATGTTCACACTTGTTCTTCCATGACCTGAATTTTTCCACCAAATTTTATTTTTCAGATATGCTGATTGGCAGCCAAAAACAGAGGAATATATGCTGTTTGAAGGAGATGAGGCATTCCAAATAAATGAAGTTGGTGCACAGTTGGTGATACCAGGGCTCCTTAAAAGTACACAGAGAGGAAATCATTACACACATGATAAACATATCGATTGCCCATAATGTACAGGCTAAATTCAGCCAGCTGATGCAATTGACATGACATTTTTTACTACAAGCCCTTTGCACTAATTGGCAGGAGGCACTACCACAGGATGTGTGAGGGGTTGTAGGTCCCCAAGGACCCGAGGGAATCTAAAAAAATATCAGTTCATTTTGGTCAGAGCCCTGAAATGTGACCGTGACGGACAGCAGAGATTAGATCCACTCCACACGGACGACTGTCGCACTGATAAACCAGCTGTGTTAATGTAAAAAGGTGCAAGCGTCCTACTATTTGCTTACAGTGGTTTAGTCAGACACTGCTGTCAGGGATTGTGGGGTAGAAATGAACAGACTGGATAAGGATGACAATGAAAAGAATAATTTCAACTGATAAGGCTTTAGAGATTATCTAAAATAATCATCCTAATGACACATACCATGCCGTGACACAAGTCTTCTAAATGACCATTATGAGGTTCGTATGACAGAAAACATGCTGTAGATGACACTGAGTTGGTGAAGTGCTACTTGGCTGTCAGAAGAGTTGTAGACCGAAATCATGAATGTCATGCATGTGACATGTACCTCTTACATATTTATCTGCATTTGTCACAGAAGAAATTGGAGGGAGGGGCTGACTTGTGACTTTGATCCCTGGAGGGTGTGATCATGTTTTCATTTCTGTTATCTCCTTTTCTTCCATTTTCATAACTCAAGGTATAGGGGGAGGTACAGCAGGTCACCTTTGGTGATCTAATCATGGTTCGTTCAGTCACCAGCTTTGGTGTGTGTCTGTCAGTGTGTGTGTGTGTGTGAATGCATCTTGGAATAGATCTTGATGAGCAGCCTCCTCCATCAGCTTATGAATGTGTGTGTGTGTGTGTGTGTGTGTGTGTGTGAATGGGGTGGATGCCGTGTAGTGAAAAGCATATTAAGTAGTTGGAAGGCTGTTAAGGGGCTGTGGAAGTGTAGTCTATTTACAAACAGGATTGTGACAGTGACAGACAGTTTGATAAATTATATATAAATATATGATAATAGCAGTGAGAAAACATTCAATTCAAAGCACTGACAAACTGAAAAAAATATGAATAAAATAGAATTTTAACTATGTTTATAATAAGAGTATAATACCAGCTGCTGGTAACATTTCTTTTTGCATTACAAGTTATTATGGTTCTGTTTTTTTCCCACTTCAATAATTCAGTCATTCACCCATCTTTTAACTGACTCTGTTTCAGGGTAATCTAAGATATTTCCACCCACCTGACTTGCATATCTCTGCTCCACTTTGCACGATATGAGGTACACTGGTGAGGTTGCTGTGCTTGTATGTGTGTGTCTGTGGGTGTTACTCCCATATCTGCAAAATACTTGGTAGAGGGCCCAGTGCCGCTCTGGTTTCTCAATGCTGTCTTGCAGAATCGTTGCTGATAGAGCACCTCGAAGCAGCTGCCTCTTATCGCTCGGAGCCAACAGGTGTCCTTGTGAGAAGGATGTGTGACGTGAATGCTGAACTTCACCTGTTGACCAGGCCAACTAACCCTAAACTTCATTACAGTTTGTGCAATGAAGTATATTCAAATATTCAGAAATATTATAAAACTGGAAAATCAGTTTTATTCATTATATAATGAATAATGCATCCTGTAACAGGGTAATGTGGTTCAAAATTGTTTACATATCACACTAAGAACCTGATTTAAAATCATATTAGATAAGTTAACTGTTTCAGAGGGAGGAAAAACAAGAGAAAAGTCAAGAAATTAAAGGTATCATAAGTTTACAAATTTCTAAAATAATATGGGTTTGTGCAGCAGCAAGAAGTCAGTAAGCAAATGACTGTAAAGATAAAACCCACACATGAATAAATTAAGAGGAGAGCAATACGTACACTGCCCTGTAAGACAGCTTACATAAAGGAAAGTTTTTTACTTTTCAGGAGTTGATATGCAGAGCCTTTTTAGAGACCTGAGAAAAGCACTAACACTCCAACATCTTTGGGGGAAGAGTATATTCTGAGATGGTAATGCCTGATTTGTTTCTTATTTTTTTGTCTGAATGTCACTGTAGTTCCGTATGTTTTTACTACACCAAGATAAGCCACAAGCCACAAATGCATTATTTCAGTCATTGAATATCTTTCATTTTTCATTGTAGCAATATGCAGAAAACCATAATTGTGTGTTGCACACATTGCAATTTAACATAAGGCATTCATTGTCCATGAGATGACTGAACAAAGGGTTGTATTATGGATTCATTGAGAGACAATCAAATGGACACAGACAGGTAAAAGGTGCACACGTCCTTTCTGCATGGGCTTAATTCCTTTAGACTGCAAGAGACAGAAAATAACTAACCACCACCACGGACTGGCCAAATAGTTTAATTTCCTGTCTCTTTATGGTCATTTTATGTTGGTTTCTAGTCATATAATGACTTCTTCTTCTTCTCATTTTGTTGTTGTTCCTGTCTTTATGGTGTCAGTTTTCTTCTTTGTAAGGTCATTTTGCATCTCTCATTTTGCCGTTATGCATTGCTTTGTGGTTATTTTGCATTCTTATGCAGCAATTTCTGTACATTTTACATTGATGTGCAATTGTCTTTTTGTGGTCATTATGTGTTTTATTTCTTTCTCTTTGTGATTGTTTTGTCTCTGTGTAGTGTTTTTCTATTTCTTTGTAGTCATCGGCATATTGACAGCTTGTAGACGCTCAATTTCACCCATTCTGGTGCGTTGTATTTTTATGTGCATACCATTAGTAGCTGAGCCCACACACAAATTCTTTTTTTGTGGTGAGAATTGTTGATTTACAGCAATAACGCAGACACATATAATGTGGGAAAAATGTATTATTACACTCATAGTCAAAAAGGAATCAGCCATTAATTATAGCCATGGATAAATGGATTAATGGTTCATTTTAATGCTTCAGTATGTTGCACTCAATAACAGAGCAGAGGCGTGTGACGAAAAGCAATTAGCAGATTCCTTCAAGGTAACCCTGTTTAAAAGGGTGTTTAATTAAATTATTAATTAACCATTATCGTTATGTATCTAACAAATCTTTAGTACTATTCATTCTTGTGTTTTACCTCAGCAATAATACAATTTGTTCACAAATAAATGGTGTTGAAGATACATGCTAAAAATCTGGTAAGAAAATTCAAATTAAATGTTAATTTCAACTGCTGTAGACACGGTTTGATACCTGAGGTTCCTCTTTGGTTAATGGCTTCAGTAATGCGTTCTCTCTTTCTTGTGCTAACAAAGATGATAAATCCATTAAGCAGTAGCAGCTGTTGCTGGGCGAACTTCCTTCACTTTTACCAAAATAGGAAAAAATTAAAAAATAGTCTCTCTGGCTCGTCATGCTCATCATGCTCACTAGGTTTTGCTTCAGTTCAGACTTTGGTACCATCTGTGAAAAGCTCAATAGGCTTCAGACTTACTTGGGGCTTGAATCACGTCACAATCCAGCGAGTTCAGTGAGTTTAATTGCATTTGATAATCATTTCCTTGAGGTAAAATGAAAAGGGCAGGTTTAGAACAACGCTGTTTTCTTTAAGTTCATGAAAATACCAAAAACTTATCTTCATGTAGGAGTTTGGAGTTTGGTACACAGTTAAGTGTTCTTATTAATGGGCAAGTTTGGTTGTATTGGTGGTAAATGTTTAATGATGAAGGGCTAAAACAACAACTACACCCTGCAACAACTATACCACTTTTTGTTAATTAATGCAGTCTATGGCTTTGCAGGAGTTTGCAAAGTTTATCTAAATATGGTGTCATACACACATTTATTATTCATAATTTTTTTTTCTTATCCAAACTAGAGTCTCAGGGTAATGGGGTAGTCTCTGATTAGCCTATATAAATGTATTCCTTTTAGTATGTATAAAGGTAATAACACCTTTGTTACAGCTCTCAGTAAAATAATTTGCATCGAGGATCATTGGCATTTGTTTTGCCTTGAGAATACATAAGAGCCTCTTTTGTCAGTGGGCTGTGATTAACTTTGGCTACAAACACCTCTTTTTTTCTTCGGTGCCAGTGTTGTCAGCGAACAGCGCTTTGGAGACATTAATTTATATCTCTCCATCCTGAGTCTGCTCTTCAGATGTTTTGCATAGAAAGTTTGTGTCATTCAAGGACAGGAAATGTATGCAGCTATCAATCATACTCTGTTTACAGGTGTGGAGTTGTTTCTTGTATTTCATGGTGGTCTTATAGTGTTTACGCTTGTGTGCTTCTCCTTTATTGGAGGCATATTAACTCACCAGCTGGGTGTCTGGTTTTCTTATTGAAGAGGGCATTTTATTTGTTTAGTAGGCCATCAAATCAGCAGCCCAGCATATTACTTTAAGTTTGGACAATTTCACATTGATTTAGTGTTTTACTCTGGAACTGTAATTTTGAGACTGTTTTCAGTACATACTGATGTCCCTGGAATTATGCTTGTATATAAATAATTTGCAACAGCAAATAAGGGAAAAGTAATTCAGCTCACCACACGAGCGAGGATGGAAACAGTGATAAGCTGCCAGCTGTTTATAAAGGCAAGCTGGGCAAGCTTTACATATAAACTCACTGAGCTAAAAAAAAACAAAAACGAGATGACTGACTGTGTATTGTATATCTTGATTGTATACTTTAAATAAAAATGACTATATAAAAAAAAACTCACTGAGCTGCCAGCATGTTGATAGACTTTTAAAAGGAAACACTGGCAATGTTTTAAATCTGTATTTATACATACTTTTGCATTAAAACATCTGCATGTAGCAACAATATTTCTTATGGATAACTCTCAGCCTTATTGTAAAGTTTTAGATGGATCACACTTTAGTTCAATGCAGAAAAAGCCCCCAGTGACTCAGTTAAGTAAGACAGTTAAGTTACGTTTGTTGATAAAGAACAGAACCACCATGTTAATTTAAAAAAAAATATTAACTTAAGTACATCCTCTGCCTCAGGATTTTAAACTTGTTTCTCAATCCCACCACTTGTATGCTCACCATCCAAACTATTTGATACAGTATGAAAATGCCCTTAAAGAAATGTTGCCTGTGAACACAGTCATGGACGACCTCATGGTGCTCATAGATGACCACTGACCAAATGCACATCTAAGTTGTAAATATGATAACAGTTTCTAGTTTTACTAATTTAAATAAGGAGGGTTCTCAACTCTGTGCCCGGGGTTAAGTATTTATCATTATAGCAGTCCACTGACACAGTGTTAAGTTGCTTGCTTTTTATGTGAGCACTGAAGAGACAAGGCTGTGTGTCCTTAAGTCTTTTACTCTTTTATAAAACCAAGTATTCCTGCACTTAGGTCGTCCCTGAACACAAAGATAATAATTCATGTCCTCCTTAACTACTTGAGTCAATCTGGTCTCCACTTCTAATTGATTTAAGGCTTTTATCCTTAATCTCAGGAGAGGATCCTGCTCTCATTACCATAGTACACATTCTGAAAACGCTGTTATCACTGCTACTTCCATATTTTTGCACCTGGCCTTGACCATCAGGCTCTCATCAAGCATGCTGGACTGATCATTTCTGTCTGAAATTTAAGTTTACATTTCATTTGTTTCCGTTCTCAGACAGGGGTAGACAAAAGCTGACTTTTACTTGTGTGTGTGTGTGTGTATATGTATATATATATATATATATATATATATATATATATATATATATATATATATATATATATATATAGAGAGAGAGAGAG
>JAOXYL010000030.1:6417561-6434185 GCA_028564955.1 Terapon puta
ATTCATCCTCAGGTTGGTCCTGAAATACATCGACAAAAACATGCTCTTTAGTGCAGATGCACATCAAAAAACAAATCCAGAAAAAAATGCCCTGAGGGTTAACGTAGCCCTGCATAGGTGAGTAACAGAAATGCTGGTTTTATAATGGTTTTGACCAAGTTTTGTCTCCCTATTTGACTTCTTTTTCACGTAGTCATGGTCATTCCAGACACTGACATACATTGTTGAAAATTCAGCTTTGGGCAATTTCTGCTGCCAACTGTTCAGTGATTTAGGAATCCTGAACAAACGTAGCTGAAATGACAGCAGCGCTCATACCTCTTTTTTGTCCTTTTGTGCCTGAGAAGACACACTGACTTTTGCAGCAAGTTCTTTGAGTTCGTCCCTCCAGGCTTCTGAAAATAGCACTGAGCAAAAATAATAGATGTTATTTCGCAGCTCAGTGGGATCATGTAAAGGTAAGTTTTAAGAAGAAGTAATGAGAAAATGCAGGCCCGACGTGTGACTGCAAACATACCTGGTTTGTTCTTGTTACCGCCAAGTCCATGGCGATTCTGAACGAGCGGAGGAGCGAAAGACGGATCCGTTGCCTTTCTCAGGACGTGGCTCTTGAGAAGTGGATGGGGAAATAATGATGAGGTGACAAACCAATCATCTCTCACCATGCAAACGGGCCTTCCATTTAGTCCTGTGGGAAAGAGAGGGACATTTACAGTTCCCACACACTCACACTCACAAATACAGAGACTATGTAAAGTTCTTCAGATGTGCTGGGCAATCAAAGGAATGCCCTGAAGTGTAAACCCTGTCGAACTCCTGCTGAGACTAAAGATGACAACTTCATGGGAACCTCAGAGATGAAACCTGCTTCTCTGCCAACGACGCAGTCATCTCTTTCATGTATCATATTGCTATTCCAGGGGCCTGCAGAGCTGTCTATGAAATATTTCCTATACAGCATATATAAGTTGCGCAGACATTTTAAGGTAAATTAATGCATTAGATGTACTTTGCGCTTGCAAACAATTGCCTGCAGTCAAAATTGATGAGTGCATAAACAGACTGCTGTTTTTTCAGCATTACTCATGTAACCTCTGTGAGAGCCAAGAGGAAAGGGATAATGACAGTCAGTGGCGGGTAGCACAGGAAAAAAATTGACCTTGAGAAGCCTGAACAAGCTGTATGAACATGTAACATTATCACCATAACATTACAGTCTGCTGAAGAGGTTGTCTGTGTCTTGGTCTGTCCACTTCTTTAATCCTGACAATGGCTCACATGTAGTTTGGTAAAGATATGTTTGTCCGCGGATGAATCCTTATGAGTACAGGACCTTCACTGAATTATATCAACACGTACTTAGTGGATGGGTATAAAGAAACTGTACAAATTGTCCAACCGTTCATGGTTGCCAGATGATGCGTCTTCTTCTACAAACCTCTCTTTTTTGAAAGTATCTCCACAACTTCTGAAGGGTGTGCTGTGAAATCTGACACAGTTCATTGAGCACCACCATCAGGTCAAATTTTCACATTTTGAATTCTTTGGTTAAAGAAGCTCTATGGAGGTTTTAATTGGCTATGTAACAGACCCAGTTTAATACCACTGCCTCTATAATATGTACACAAGTTAATGAAGGTCTTTCTTTGTACACCAAAGTAGTCTGCTTGCAGTGAGGAGCAAGGCAGAAGGAATATGTGACCTAATGTTTGGTGAAACACCACGACTTTTAGCCACATTAAAGCCAAAATGAAAAAAAAAAAAAAACGCACACGCACAGAATAAAAGAGCTGCTTTAATGACCAATTACAATAAAAACACCACAGTGATATTCCTATCACCCTGGGTTGTGTTTTGTCTGAACTGTTAATTATAAAATGTTAAAGAGCGTTTTTAGCTGTGAGCTGTTCTTCAGGCGACTCCTTATTTACTGGAGTCAAATACTCAGGGAAATTAAAAACACCTGCTGACATTGACGTTTGAACCATGCAGATGAACGAGAAAACTCATTGATTAGCTAGAATTAGGTGTATATAGCAAGGATTGATTCATCTTTCAAGCTTCCTGAAAAGCAAACAAACAATAAACAAAAAAGGAAAGAATAAATCAATTTCATAATGCACGTCAACTTCTATTGCAGAGAGGCCATGCCTATGTGCTCACCTTGAATATGTCTCACTCTGTGTGGATGGGGATTGTGCCGGGAGAAGAACGAGTGGTGACTCAAGGCACCGAAGCGGGCACTGCTTGTCATCGGCATCTTGGTAAATTGAGCAGTGAATGGTACCTGATTACCGTGGCTCCTCTCCCCTGTACCCCTGCGGGAGTCTGGACTCTGTGCTATTGACATGTCATGGAACGAAAGCTGGTGGTCTTTCTTAAATCTGAAATAATCAAAAACAAAAACTTTGATGAGATAGTGTGATATAAATACTTAACCCTTAATATTTAAGCCAACTGTGAATTCAAAGTTGTGGCCACACATGTGAAAAATATGGGCTACAAACGTAAAGAGAGCAAAAGAGAGACCGCTTAAATCTGATTTACCCAAAGAATCCAGAGACTATTGCATTTCACTTCAACCAAGAAAAGTCTATTTTAGTCTCTATCAAGAAGATCAGGGAAACTAAGTAACTCTGAAGAACCACTTTACCTCAGAAAACAGCCTCCGACTCGAAAGCTTCATGGTCTGTGTTGTCCCTGTTGCTAAGAAACCTGAACTACGCAGGAAACAATGGCATCTGTGCAGCATGAGTGACTGGCATTTTCAGACAGCTCATTTAGACCAGATTTTCATATGCAAATCCACTAAAATCGAAATGTTTTATTACAATCAATGACAAAAGGTTAGACTGAGGAAAAGTTTCGAATTAAGTTGATGAAAAGTAAAAGAGGGGAATATTTTTTGTTTACCAGTTTACTGCAGCATCTAGTGCGGCACATGGGTGTGATTATTTAGAAAATGTGCTCCAACTCAGATCCTGCTGCCTCTGGCTTACATCATCTATGGTTCTCAGGTAAAACTTCTGACACTTCTTGTTAGTTAAGAAGAGTGAATATTCCCTTTTTGCTGCAGGAGCAATAGGCTTGTGATCAATGGGGGACGCTCAATTATGAGGTCTTTTTTAAAGACAATGTTAACTGTAGAAGTGACAAATTAATTTGCACAAAGAGATTCAACATGCACAAACAGATTCTTAACATGAATGAACCTGCAGCTGTTTGTCTGTTTGTCGCTTGACTGCACAATAAAACACATTTTAGGAAAACGAGACATCTGTTTTCGCAAAAGGGCAGTTCAAATACAGACAAAAACAAAGAGCTGGCCAAAAATTATTCTGGCTGATTAGCCTGTATGTAGACTGAGAGGACAAACTCAAGGAGAAAATGTGATCACCCACTCCTGCTCATTAAAACCATTTCTTTGAGCTCATGAAGATAAATGAATACAAGTATCAACTTACTTCTCTGGTAAAAGAACTGATGACCTGTAGGAGGACTATTTTCAAAATAATAAAATGATACCTTTAAAGTACACTTAGAGTTGAGAAAGAGGCCACTATACAAATGTATTCTTGAATAGCTAAAATGAGAGATGCAATTGAAATAATCTCCTTCAACTACATTTGACGGTGCGAACGTTATTTCAGTGAGCTCAGCTGAGCACAAACATTGGACAGAAAACGTGGAGCAGATCATTATTCATTAATTCATCAGATCAGCTCACACAGCACTTGTTATGTTCAAAGTTGAGTAGACCACATTGTAACTTCGTATTATGTCCCCCTACATTCTTTCATTTGTCGGATCAGGATCAGCCTGAGCAACAGCCGGAGGAAGTCATTTCTTTACAGAGGCCACGTTGATATTTCCCAGCTCTCAATCACAGGAGAGATGGCATGAGATGCTTCGATCCATGAGAGACAGTGCTGAACATTGATCAAGTACCATTAATCAATTTAGAACAGCTTATAGGCTGTTTACATAACCAGGTCTCTACTCTCATGGAGGCAGCTATTTGTGGAATTCTAAACAAATGAATTTGAAGTCAGCCTTAAAAACAGCTATTTAGTAGGTATTTTAGTATGACTGCACAATGTATATTCATTTATTTAATCATATTTGTTATATTTTTAGATTAATCCATCCATCCATTTATCCATCTATCTTCTTCCACTCATCCAGGACCAGATCACAGAGGCAGCAGTCTGAGCAGAGACTTCCCTCATCTCAGACACTTCCTCCAGCTCTTCTGGAGGCACTCTGAGGCATTCCCAGACCAGCTGAGAGAGAGAGAGAGTCTCTCAAGTGTGTCCTACGTCTTCTCCTGGGGCCTCCTCCCAGTGGGACATGCCTGGAACATCTCCCTAGGGAGGTGCCCAGGGGGCATCCGAAACAAATGCACAGGCCACCTCAGCTGACTCCTCTCAATGTGAAGGAGCAGGAGCTTGACTGAGATTCTCACCCTATCTCTAAAAGAGTGCCCAGCCACACTGCTGAGGAAACTCATTTTGGCCGCTTGAATCAGTAATCTTGTCCTTTCAGTCATTCTCCAAAGTTCATGACCATAGGTGAGAGTGGGAGCATAGATTGGGTGTTAAATCGAGAGCTTCACCTTTCGACTCAGGTCCTTCTTCACCACAACGGTCTGGTACACCAATTTCATAACTTCACCACCAATCTACCAATCTCACACTATTTTTAGATTTAATTTAGTCCATTTAGTTATTACATATAATTTGACCTTTTAAATTGCACTTGCCTCTTAACTATCTATCAAAGCACAGTAATAAGAGCTTTACTAAAATGGGTTTTTGAATGCAGATGCTTGGCATTTAAACCACATCCTGACAGACAGTTAAAAAAAAATTAGGAGTGACAGCAACAGTGTTTGAATCATACCAGATACATGTGGGCATATGGCAAGAACTCCCCCACATTCACTTGGGAAATCTCTGCACATTTTTGACAAGGTGCCTCTGAACTAGAACGACATGCTGCTGCTGAGAGCACATCTCTCTGCTGGAATTTTTCCTTAATGTCACTTAAAATGTCACATATACTGCTGTGGATAAAGATACAAGAGGGAAACCACAAGGCTGCCGGTAGAACATTGTTGTTCATTCCCAAGTTATTTTCATGAAAATTATATAAATGCCTCAGCAGTGAGTCAGTAAGAATGAAGTGAGTATGTCTTGTTTGTTTAGTGCATACAGAAAATTCCAGATTTGTGGTTTGCAAGGGAGTTTTGGGTTCTTATAACAGCTCCTTGAGTCACGTCAAGGTAAGCAGGGAATCGCCAGAGGGCAGATGGATAAATTGCTATTTTTCAAGAAATTGTTTTGGATAAGCCATCAAAGCCTTATTTACTTTTTTTGCACTCTCACAAAAATTACTTTACAAGCCTTCAGTCAAAACTCCCATTTGACTGTTTCTCTATGCTGAAAAGACATCTGGTCATGGAATGAATTCTTATTTGTGCTGTTTCTTACAAACTGTGTGGTATGGCGAACCTTTTATGACATAAGGTCATATCGTAAGCTCACACACTGAAACACCAAGTTGAACTGTGTTAACTCTCTAACTGACAATTACTTGAAGTTGTATTTGCACAGCGCTCCAGTGGCTTCAGCAAAGAAAAAAGAGCCATATGTAAATCTGTTCTGTGAGTTTACACATTTGTGTTGAGCTCTTTGATGAATGATTCAATTTAAATAGATTAAATTTAGATCTAATGCTGTATTTTGGTTTTCCTTGGACTTTTCACAGTTTATTCAGAGTTTTATTTACTGTGCTTCACAGATTTATTGTGCTGTACAAACTGCAACTCCATAGGAACGGATTGCAAAACCATGAATCTGGACAGATTGCCAAGAAATTGTGTTGTTTGTTTGACATTCATCATCTCTAATTATATTTTCCAATGTCAGTGGAGATGCCCTGATTTTTCCTGCAGCACCACTATGAGGTTGGCATTTGTGGTTTGGAGTGAAAAGTACTTGTGTGTGTACTTTCATGTACAGTATATGTGTGTTGCAGTGTTTATGATTTGGCTCAGGCCACCATGCACCTGTAGCTCTTTAATTGACACAAGAGAGTGTCAATTTACTTGGTCATCACTGACAAGCACAAAGCTGAATGGACTATGTCATTTGGTGCTGTTGCAAGTCAATGCAATTCTGTCATGAAAACATGTCATCTTGGCGGACCATTTGGCTGTGATAGTTTGGAGAAAACATGCACAATACAGTGGACAAATCCTTATTGTATATGTGTGCAGTGTTTGATGTGTTATTGCTTATTCCCTGAACTATCTATTAGAACCTCTGATTTTGTTGTTACAGATTTTGTTATATACAGTATGTGTCCTTAAGTCCTTGAGAGATGATGAACCGTAAGTTTAGGTACATTTTTCAGGTAATATTGTCTACACTGTGAACACTGTAGTTAAAATCTTAAATGTGGGTTGCTGATGTGGATGTACATTTCCTGATAACACCTAAAGATTCCTGGTTCCTACCTAATTTCTATTATTGTCACTCCAAAAAAAGGAACTAATGTGGAAATGAACATGATGTTCTACATCTAAGTTTTATGTGGGAGTCTTGATTTCACATCTCAGCATAATTCCACCATCTTAAAGTCTAATTTATTTGCCATGACAACAACCATTCAGCACAACAGACACAAATGTCCACTTGGATGTGGGATCAGTTGATTAGAATTTGGTGGTCAAAGGTCACAGTGGGAAAGAAAATCATATTAAATAAATAAAAATAACCTCAAGTGGTTTCACAGCCTGTGCAACAATAACAACCTTGATCCTCACTCTCAACTGGGAATAACTGTTCTTCCTTCTCTGTTACTGTTTCTAAAAATGTAAGAAACCTCAGGAAAAACAGTATGCTCTGTCCTTTCCTGAACAGGACTCAAGTGTTGTGAGTCCAGTCCATTTTTCTAATTGATTTGGTGAGGACCCATGTGACAACGCTCTCTTACTGTCCTCTGTGATCCTTTGTAGTGGTGAAGTGAAGACAGCACGTTTCTCTTTGCAAACCATTCACTGTAATCATACATAATGTTCTTGTAATATTTTGGGTAAACATACACATAATACCTTTTCCTTTACATTGTATGACAGAATTGGATGGAAACTACAACTTGACCAGTTGGCGGAGGCATGAAGCCACAGGAAAGTAATGCTAGTTTCCTTCAGATTTGGTGCATAGCTACAGGAGATCTCAATTTGGCTTGCACTGAGAGAGAGGCAGAGAGGACCCTGTTCAGGTAACCGGTCCATCACAGGGTCAACATCACTGCAAAAAAGGGGGTCTAAAAACAAGATAAAAACACTAAATCGGAGGGAAAATGTACTCAAAGCAAGTGAAATTATCTGTCTATGCAGCAAGATAATTTCACTTGATAAAATTTGCTTGATATACAATTATAGTGTAAAGTTGAACACTTAAAATAAGAAACTAACTCTTAAAACAAGACAAATCATCTAACACTTCTAAATCTATGTTTTTTTTCTTGGTAAGGACCAAATAATTGGCAGCACAGGGAGAACATTCAGCCTCCCCAGGTGATTTTTCACCTAGAAACCATGTTTGCAGCTGCGCCTCCAACCAGTAATTACTTCTACTACTTTTTTCAGCAAAAGTAGGTAATGTATTTAAAAATTACTTTAAGTGAGTATTTGCTAAAACTGCTCATTTGTCTTGACTGTAGCTGTGCATGAGGCAGAAAACCCGTGCAAAATAAATCGGGCTCTTCCAACTCCTTTATTTGAGAATAAGAGAATAAGAATCCACCACACCCAAATCAAAGCAACCAATCAGATATCTGTGTGCAGCATCCCTTTACTGTGCACGAAATGGACGTAATGGCAGATGAACAACAAGCAGACAACTACACAACAAGAAAACAACAGTTTATATGAAAGATAAGTGAACAGGAGAACATCATTGAGGAAAAACATGCTGGAAAAAAAACTTTGCCTTGTTTTGTGATCTTACAGATTGAGCAGTGTTTCAGGAAGAAGCTGTAGAGTTAAGTCAGAGTGCACTGTAGAGAGAAGATAAGGGATCTTGAAGTTGGACTTACTTAATTTTTTTAACTTCAGTCTCCTATAAATCTTACTGACCATATCTTTAAGACCCCAATCTAATCAATGCTAATTTGTTCTGTGACTTCTTTGACTCTGATTAACTTAAAAGTTTGGCTCCATGTTTTTTATCATCTGTTTTGTGGGTGAGAGGCAGACAGCATTTTCTTTATACAAAATTATCCCTTTTTTTCTTTCTCCTTTTTATTCAAGGTTGCTGAAGTGTACTTATGGCTTCATATTCTCCACTTCAGCTGAATAAAGTCTTGGCAGGATTTTGTCTTGTGGCTGGAGGCTGTGTGCCTCGATGCCTCAGATAGTTTTTAAAAAAGTATTCCACCACCAGCACATATAGTATATTTATCTGAAAAGAACAGATGCTCCGGGGCATTAAAGTAGTATTATGAAGGTTTGAGGTACTGTTCACCATTCAAGGTTTTCACATTCTAGATAACAAAACTCATATGCACTCTAAATGTATAACATTAGCATTTGTTTCATCTGCTAGAGGAAGCAACAATTTTGTTGAAAACGTTTAAAAAAAAACAATTTGGTCACATTGAACATTTAAACCAGTATGTATTATTTTTCTGATGTTTTTTTCTCACATCTGTTCTGTATATAAAGTTCTGCCTTTGTCTGCTGTTTTTTTCATCTCTTTAATGCTCTCAAATGAGTTTCCAGTTTTTTTGATGATGATGATAAGTAATCATTGTCTGTTGAAGAGAAATGTGTGTACCAAATTTCATGTTATTGCAACCAGCAGTTATCAAGACATTTCACTCAATTTAACTACCGTGAACTTAATACTGGTGCTAAATGAGAGGTCCGAGTGTCACCAAATACATTCAACAACACATTCAGATGACAACGCCCTCTAATGGTGGTAGAGGAGTCATTTATTTTTTTCTGGGACATAGAAGGACGTCTTGCAAACATTGCATTGCTCTGTTATAAATCCTGTCTGTAGAGTCTGAAGGCAGAGGAAGCAGATGGGTGTGTCAGTAAAACTTTGGAGCTTTGGAGCAGGAGATATCTGTCCGTAAACACTGGCTTCTTTTAACTTTGACCACAAAGGTTCCCAATATTCACAAAGCAAATTTTTTATCCCTCAATTTATGACCTTTTCCAGAGCCTGTACAAGTTTTATTTTGTGAGCAAAGGCAACCAAATGTTAACCACAGCGGCATTAGATCAGGAAAGGATAATCTTTTTCAAATGTGCTTTGTAATGGTTTTAAAGGATTGTATATGTCATTGCACATGTGGTTTCAAAAGGTCAGTTTTATTTATTCAATTTATTTACCTATGTGATCTATTTATATGCCTCTAGGATACATATTTTTTATACTGTGTATTCATGTATTTC
This sequence comes from Terapon puta, assembly GCA_028564955.1. Classification (NCBI taxonomy): domain Eukaryota; kingdom Metazoa; phylum Chordata; class Actinopteri; order Centrarchiformes; family Terapontidae; genus Terapon; species Terapon puta. Next base: position 6,427,037 of record JAOXYL010000030.1, read on the forward strand.
CACTTCTATGCTGATAACACAGCAGTATGTCACTGTAGAAATCTGAAATCAATTACATAAATTTAATCCAACTCTAGATCAGCTTGCCTGCGCAGAGCTCTTTTTTGGTTGATGTTCACATGAATTCATGCAATATTTCATCCATCCTCTCTCACAAATATTTCACACAATTAAGTACTAACACTTTGGAGATCATATCTGTCTTTCCATTGTAAATAACAGCTCTAAAATATACAAAAGATAGGGTAATGCCGTCGTTTTATGGCGTTAACTTCTTTTCAACTGGTCCCCTTTACTCTCCAGACTTTTTCACAGGACAACCGAACACATTAAAAGAGACAAGGTGATGAAACATCACAATTCGCAACCGCAATCTTAACAGGTTCACTACCTTATATAGTTCCTGTCATTTATATTGTTTTCAGCGTAACGGTTATGTATGTGGTTCGTATTTAAAATGACACAAAACAATAAACCTGGAAGTGCTAATTCTAAAATGAACATACAGAAAATAAATCTCATCGTACAATAGCTTGTACAACAGATGGTGCAGATGCATCTCCTCCTCTTCCGTGTATTACAGTTCTCAGCAGCCAGGCCTCAGCTCACGGTCAATCTTCGACCTCCAGTTTATCCAAGATGCTTGTGTTGCTAGGCTTTGTTTCAACAAATTCCAGGAAAAGAGAGTACATTACTCTCATTCTTGCATCCCTTGTGTGGCACCCTGTAAGTAATGATTTTGCTGAAGACATTGCACCGCATGCAGGCTCCTCCTGTATCCACGGTGAGCCTGAAATCCTCAGGCAGCCGTCATCTGGTCCTTCCTAAGAGGGTGAAAGGCCTTTTCAGTCAGGACTCCCTGCCTTAACATCTCTGGGTGGGAAGATCAGTAAATCAATTGGAAGTTGTTTTTATTAGCATTTTAAAAGCTCTTTGAAAGTATGAAGCAGCTCTGCCATAACATTTTGCTGGGCTGAGCCACAGGTCTCTTTTGGCATGAACTGGCAGTTAGAGCTGTTGAATTAATTTTGCTTTAAGCACTCGCACATTTTAACTGTTACAGCTCTGCAACCTACAAGCAGCTTATTAGCGAGTATAAATGAATCCATCTGTCCTCTCTGTGTGGTTTAAAAGCACTCTCACACTGCAAACTTCAGTGTGAGAGTGTTGTTTTATGTGATGGGTTGAATCGGCAGCATAAGCAAGTTTATTGTCTACCTTCTTTGCTCATTGAATAATTTTCAGGCTCTCGGTTGGTTTATCTTTAACTCTTCTGTTTTGCCTTGAGAGTTAACAGTTTAATTTGTATTTGGTTTGTGAGTTCTTCATCATTTTCACTCCTGCATCAGCGTCCTTCCACCTACCTTTTGTTCGGTTTGATGTGTTGCCATGGTAGCATCAGCCATGTGGCTTTGTTTACATGTGTCTGTTATACTGATTGAATTTTTTTGCTTTCTTGTTGATTTAATTTGCTTATAATATGCTACTAATTTGCATTTTGGAGCTCTTTCAGATAAGACTAACATTTGCTGACATCTGTTTATCACATTTATATTTACAGTTGTGTTCAAAATAATAGCAATAGTGTGTTTAAAAATGGGAGTAAAGCTCAAAAGCCTCATAATAGATCTTATTTCCATGCAATGGGAACACTGGACATCCTATTCTAAATCAAAACAGAAAGAAAAATGTATAAATTTGGACCATCTTTGATTTTCCTGGAGCTGATCATTGGCTGAGTCTTTACCATTCTGACTATTGGATCCATTTGAATGGTTGTCTTCCGTTTTCTTCCACGTCTCTCTGGTTTTGCTTTCCATTTTAAAACACTGGAGGTCATCATCATTTTCTGCACCATACATGTGCATGTACATGTGCTGGCTTCATCCTTGAAAAAGGACCACCTGTTTCACGCCTGTTTTTTTCACAGAATGAACAACCCCACCAATTGAACTCCAAACTGCTATTATTTTGAACTGTGTAATTATTCAATTACACAGACTCAGGAGCATGCATATCATTAATGTTGGGTCTGTTAGTCTTCTGTTACACCTACTGGTAAATTGTTTGCCATGTAGTAATATAACTTCTACCAAAAACTGTGAATGATCTGATTAGCCGTGTTGGACAGCTATTGTTATTAACATAGCATGTATATAATGAATAAAATTATTTACACAATTCTTAGTTTCCTTCTGTGTTGGTCTCCCATTTGCCTATGTCAGCCATGATGTGTTTAGAGTCTCAAGCAAAAGAAATTTTCCGAATCAATCTGTGTCTTTCAGGTTCAGTCAATTCAATTTATCCTGTTAGCAGGATTTTCTATTTCTGATCTTTAACTACGGACAAAAACCGCTGTGTTGATCTTCAAAATGCAGTAGGTAATTACATTTCCACAACAGATCAATTTAAAGATTCAAAGTAGCACACATACACAAACTACAAACATAAACGTTTGAGGTTTTTTTCTGATAGATAAGCCACCTGGATGATTAATACGATCCAGCAATTTTCACCTAAATCTAAAAAAAAGTCTCCCTTCGTGGGGTGTTTATACTGTGCAGAATTTGAGGTAATTCTCGTGTAAGCTTGTGGAGCTTACTATCAATGTGCTGTGCATAAACTGCTTGACAGTTTGATGTATTCATAACACCACCACCCCATCCCATTTACACACCACCGATAAGCACACCAGTAAGCTTGATAAATTTATAGAATATTATCTCTCTTTCACTTGGTATGCACCATGTTTCCCATGAGAGAACGTAAGTCTGGTTCCTAAGCACTTTTTGCAGTCAAGGAGAGAACGTGGACGAAATTCGACTCTGACAGAAGCGCAGGTGTATTAAAAACTGTCCAGAAGGGAGGCTTGTCAGTGAGGGAAAAGCAGAAAAATAAATCATTAATAATAATCATTAATAAGTCTGAAAATAGCTCTTATCTGTCACAAAAACATGTAACGTCTAGCTTTTTCTGTGAGTTTTGGCCTTTCATCCACATATAAATATACATTTTCAGACACTGAAAAATTATTTCCTTCCAAATATTCCTGAAGATTTTCAGAAGCTCTGATTGTTATTAGACATGTAGACATGTAAAATGGAATTTTTGAGAAATGGTGATGACATCACCTCAATCCACACGCAAGCCTTTTCTGCTTTTTCTAATAAACGTGTGCCTAAAACAACAACAACAATAATGCAAACAACCAGTTGATTTACATTTGATGAGAACTTGTGTCTAATTACAAGTTGTCAGATAATATAATTACGATATAATGAAATCATTAAAATATAATTACTAATTCATTTGAATTACTTCCTCAAAATCATTCTTCTGTGGTATTCGATGTGTCGCTGACGAAGATTTATTGCAACCTGTTTCCCCCCACCCTGTCTTCTCCGTGGTCCTGTTTGTCTCCCTTTATCAAGTGTTTTGTGTTGTCTGTTGCGTTTAATTTCCCTGCTCTTTCTGACTTGTTTTTGTCTGTTTTACATTTAGTTATGCCCTTCTCCTGTTGTATTGGGTACACTTAGCTCTCCTCTCATGTCAGACACTTGACTTCCTGCCCTTGTGTTTCTGAGTACCTGTTCTGCCTCGATTAGCTTCACCTGTCCCTCATTGGTCTCCTCACCTGTCTCCACTTCGCCATCAGCAACACTATATATATATATATCAGTACCTTTCCTTTGTCCTTTGCCAGAAAGCCTACATACTGATAAACTGCTGTCATCTGCTCCAGGGCTGCCTCTTTTTGCTGTGCTGCATTTGGGACCACCCTGCACCACATAATAGAGTTTGGGGTTGTTTTTATGTTAAATAAAGGGGTGGGTGGGGGCTGAAGCTAAATGAAGAGTATTTTGGCTTCAAGGGAAGAGCAGAGACAGGGAGCCTCTGGGGTGACAGGTGGTGGGCAGGTGGTGGGCAGGTAGTGGACGGCTACGATGGGACAGACAACTATGTGGATTTATCAACCAAAACCAGCAACAGGAGGGAGGACATCTTGGTGCTTTGTAACATTTGGATCAATGGATCAAATGGTGTAATTGGGACAGAATGGGTTCATCCGGTTTTGAGGGAAAAAAATACATGTGCCTCTCTGCTCTGCATGTTGTTGGACGAACGCCTGTTTTAGAGGTCATAAAACCAGGCACCTGCCTAAAAACTTCTTTTACTTTGAAATGTACTGATGTTCTTTCCATTTATCAAATATCTGAGCCCCAAACAGTCACACAACAGTCCACGGAAGTTAATTGAAAACAATTATGTGAAAGTGGACACCCCACAGATTCATGCAATTGAATTAAATAAAAGCATATAATTTCATGTCTTACTGAGACATTTACGGATCAAAGCTAATTACGGCTCACAAATCACGTTAGTGCTTTTTACAGGGCTTTAACAAATTATAAAGCAGAGCTGCTAGCATTTAGTCCTGTGCAGCTCTTCCTTTTATTCGGTCATTATTAAAAAAATAAAGATGAGGTTGGTAATGGATGATGGGTGGAGTAGGGAGTTTGCTCTATTTTTTTCTTTTCATTATAAATAATCTGTTCATTGTTTGAATTCATTTAGCATCTATTTAATTATTTTTTACATTCATTTGCATTGAACATTAACATTAAAGACAGGATTGCCAAGCAGGGAATGTAAGTAAAGCCTTGGTCCTTACGAAGATGTAACTTTTAATTTGATGTGACAGATGGAAAATTAGTTTAAAGAAAGTTCTCCTGATTAAATAAATTAGTGATGGCATGATGCTATATATGTATATGTCTATATGTAACAAACAAGAGCAATTGAGGCTTTCACATGTCTACTGTTTCTGCTTTAACTCATTTCTATCTAACTAGGTCACCCTGACCATAATCACGGTTCGCTCTATTCATACTGTGCGATGAGCCTGTACATCTCTGATGTAATTAGTATTTTTATCTGCTGGTCATGTTTTCTGTTTGTTTGTTTGTTTGTTTGTTTGTTTGTTTGTTGATTTCACAGCCCATAACAGTGACAGAGACAGTACAAAGGTCACTGGCGAGGAGTTAGTGGACCTTCTGAGAAAGCGAAGAAGGACGTTTTCTTCCAACATCAGAGACCGTTTTTGAACAGAGACAGGGTTGCTGATGCCACCCCCCCCCCCCATCCATCCATCATTTTATGCTTTTCCGGGGCCGGGTTGCGGAGGCAGAAGTCTCAGCAGAGATGCTCAGAGTTCCCTCATCCCAGATACTTCCTCCAGCTCTCTAGCAACATGAGCAACTTTATTTCTCAAAGCATTTATTCTCATCATGAACAGACTGTTCTACAAAATGCAGTTTAGCACACACCCACACATGCACTCCACTTGCAGGGCAGCTCATTAACAAAAACATATTGTTGTTTAAGGTAATATGAATATATAAGAGCAATTAACCTTGATATATCAAGATTTACTTCAGATATTATTTTATCACAAAACAAAAGAAGCTCACACATCATTGTTAACAAAACTGTATAAAACCTGCCAGAGGGATCATAAGGTTCTTAGATACTCATCAAAATGCTATGGAGAACAAAACTGATGATTTCTTTGTGATATAATATATGTACCTATTATGGTTGGTTATTTTAATGGGTTATTGCGCACAAAAATCTAAATCGACCAACAATATCTGAGAGCAAGTGCAAAAGTGGAGAAAGCAGGGGACCGTCTCAGGGCAGGATTTAGGGAAAGCATTATCTGAACTTGAAATCGATAAGTCGTGTTCTCCATTTTGAAAGACCACACTCTTGAATGAAGATGTGATAAAGGCTCTATTGATGGAAAGCTGTTGGGTGTTTTTTTTTTGTTCTCTTTCCTGGAAAGTTACAGTACACAGCCATTGTCAGCAGCAGATTTGATCTTGCTTTCAGTCCCTGAAGGTGAACAGCCATCAGCCATTATGTAGTGTCTGCGCTGTGAGTCTCTGACAGGTGGTGGAGTGTGCTATGTACAGCCATGTGAAGCTAAGGAGAGATCCACGCAGAAAGTACACAACCCCCCCCCCTGCTTTTGTCCCTGGTCTGCCATCATTCCTCTCATCATCCCTGAGAGGAATATCTAACTTAGTGGTATGGACAATGAGAAAACGTCATTGAGTTCTCAGTAGCTCTGTTGAAATCCAAGAAAAAACTTCAACCTGTTGTTGACTTATCACTGCAAACTTAACGCTTCATATCTGATTAACTTCATGCCCGCATGCCCAGCAAATTGACCAGACTTAATTTGAAGTCGAACAGCTTGATACGGTCTCACTTTTACTCATTAGTGCTACTTTAAAGCTTTTCCCAGTGGACCACTATTACTGAGCAGGCACATCTCTCTCTCTCTCTCTCTCTCTCTCTCTCTCTCTCTCTCTCACTACACACACACACACACACACACACACACACACATTTATTTATTTATTTATTCATTTATTTATTTATTTATTTAGCTATTTATTTATTCATTCATTAATTCATTCATATATATATATATATATATATATATATATATATATATATATATATATATATATATATATATATATACACGCAGGGGAGAATAAGGGTGTGTGGGTGTATCTATATTTTCTTGATTATTTTGGGGTAATTTGCACAGTTGGTGTTTTGTTTTTTTTTTTAACAATAATAGGCTGGTGTTTCCAGGGGTGATTGCAACACCTTCCAGATTGGGAGCAGCTGGGACCAATCCTCACAGGATACTTAAATGGCAGTTTTAGTGGGCCTCGCTCTCTTCCCTGCACTTCCCCAGCCAGCACCAGCTTCTTGAGTTTCCTTTGGTTTTGGTTTTATTTTATCCCACTCTACAACACTGCACACAACGTACTTACACACATCCACAGGAACACTACTGATTTACTGATAAACACACCTCATACTCGTTTTTACTCTTTATATTTGTTGTTTTTGTTATAATAAAAATTATATACTTAAGTTAAGCTTGTGTCCTCTCCGATCTTCATGGCCTTCATGTCATGGCCTTATAAATAAATAAATAAATAAATAAACACACAAATAGAGAGAGAGAGAGAGAGAGAGAGAGAGAGAGATGTGTGTGTGTGTGTGTATATATATATATATATATATATATATATATATATATATATATATATATATATATATATA
>JAOXYL010000030.1:6476166-6488158 GCA_028564955.1 Terapon puta
CACACACACACACACACACACACACTACCACCAATCCCATCATGCTCTCTCCCTCCCCCATCCCCTTGAGGAATAAGAGGGGATTATGTCAAAGCAATTCAATTGTATGAGTGGAGGTAATGAACTCTTCCTTTTATCTATTCATTTGCGTATTAAAGTATTTATTTGTGGCTGTTATCTGTAGATATTAATCAGGAACGTGAGGATGTCAGGATAAGGCACTTTTGATGACAGACAAATTGGCAGCTATATCAGATCAGGAGGCGACTTTTATTTGCCCATTGATGTATTTTACAAAGATTCGCTGCCTCTGTTTTCCCGCGTTCTTATTGAAAATGTCGTCTTGGAGGCCTTCGCAGCAAAGTATGTTAATTGTCCACGCACATAGCGGGCGTGTTTTCCACTCCAGCGATAAGACGGCCACTCCTTGTTTAGACTTGGCCCTTTCCTATTTAGGTCAGTGGTCTCCAGTCCATTTCATGTTCTGTTGCCTCTACAGTGCCTAAATTGCCCAGCAGGCAGGTGCCATTAGAGCAGTTTGTTTGCAAGGTAAGCAGCTATGAGAAGTGACAGCAGTAGAATTACTAATGCACTTTGGCTGTCATTTCTCTCTGAAAGCCCCTGCAGGGAGGGCCTGATTAAATTGATATTCAACCTCCTGCTTGTTGTGGGCCCAGGCTTCATTAGCATAGGGTTTAGATGACACAGAGAGAGGGATGGCATTAGTGTTGTAGGAAGCGGTTAGACACTGTGCTGTAACTAATTTTCCAATTATAATGGGTGCCTACAATGTAGCGTATTAATGATTCAAATCGCATTATTAACAGAGCATGTATGTTTAAAAATCAAGGGCGAGCGAGCGAGAAGAGAGGAGGCATTTCACACAGCGGCTGTTCACGGGGAGGTGTCAATTAAAAGGGATCAAAACAAAAGTAGTTCGTGCATTCGCCACATTATAATAAGACTCTCCTGTCCCCGTCGGCCGCAGCGTTACGTGGTGAAGGCGAAACGCCGTGAAAAGGTTGAAGCTGAGGGAAGTGACGCAGCATTGTCACTTCCTGGAGCAGTTGGTGAGCTGCTGCAGCTGGGAACGTGCTAACACTAATAGGTCACAATAACATGTATCATTTAATTCCTTAAAGAGCGGAAAACACCTCTGAGCTTGCAATCTGTTAACTGGCTGCTTAAGGGGAAATCAGCACCGTCAAGATGGTTTGTTGTTGGTAAACAGTGCAAAATTCACTAAGAGTTTCCAAATTTGAACTTGATTAAAAATGTATTTTGCCCATTTGTGCAAATCCTCCAATCCTAACAATTCTACTAAGATATTGGCTATTTCAGTGGTACAGCATTATATAAGATGCACAAATTTGACAACATACTGTACATCAATGAGCTGAAAATCTTCTGATCAGCTATGACTCCTAAAAGACACTTGACTTGTGGCTCACAAGTCCAGAAGTTTGATCTTTATCTTCATAAAGGCATTTTCATCTTTATTCCTCAGTTTCGATGTAACCTCCAACATTTTCATGTAAATCCATTTCTGCCACTATTTATTGCTGAATGATGCGACACAATGCTGACTGAGCCCATGTCCTGCTGATGAAAGCCGTTGTATTCACAGTGTTATGACCCAGGTGTCGGTGGCGACTTTCCCAGAAAAATCATACGGGGCGCACAGTTCGGCTTTTAACAAGGCTTTTAACGCAACAGACTCTCCAGCTCACCTGTGTGTGAAGCGACGTCCTGTTTCTTCGAGTCTCTGCTGGTATTGTGAGTTAACGGTTGCCAGGACCAAATAAACAGACGATGAAACTTGAAATTGAAGTAAAAGTGAGCATTGTGCAGTAAAAGAGAACAAAATGAAAAATCCTTTAAATTATATCTACTTACAGGAAAAAACAAGGAAATAAGGTAAAGTAAAAATAAGATATTTCGCTCATTAGACCAGCGTGAACCCTGTACCATTGAGTATTGAAGCTGGCTGTGTCGCCGGTCATACAGTAAGTCCTTTAACTTGATGCTCACCATGAACAGCAAAGCGAAACCCATTGCTCACTGACCTCTCTTTAACCTGAGTGGCTGTTTCACCGTCCACACGCTGGGACAAGCTGTCCGTCAAGTGTGCACTCAGTGAGGACAAACGCAGCCTGACCCACGCTGCCTTCACGGGCGGACAATGTGCAGGTGAGATCGGTCTTGTTTACCGAGGACTTAGCGCTGCTGTTTATCCAGTTTCCTGACACCGCGGGTGCACAGATCAGAGGACTTATCAAGAAACCAAAAAAAAAAAAAAACACTTGGGGTGTTAATTTGCATTATGATATGATATTTCATGCAAATGGGCTTAGACTCTGTTTGCTTTGTTGATCTATGTTATGTTGGCTGGCATGTAAATAATCTCTTTGACAGCATCATCTTTTACACATGCAGTAAAAAAAAAACCAAGACATCCTAGGTGCTCCCTCCAGCATTAACCACAAAACTGTGGTGAAAGCTGTGGTTAGCACTGAGCAAATACTTAAAGTCGCTGCTAAAGACATCATCACCACTGCAAATAAATGAATTGAATTCTGCTTATAGACACCCCCCCCCTCCTCTTACCTAAATGGATATTTGATCCCTGGGGAACACCTAGTGCTTTGCAATCTGCGCCGGCTTCCTGGTGGCGCTTCCCCATCTCTCCGAGAAGCAAGCACTGACTTTGAAGTCTGTGAAGCTGATGATAAATATGCTAATGTGTCTGGAGGTGACTCGACGTCGCAGATAGCGCTGTGAGGGGAAAGTGCCACCCATCGTTTAATATATGGAGAGGAGGAAGGGGAGAGAGTGAGGAGGGAGGAGGGGTGGGAAGGGGCTGTCGAGGAGGAAGCATCGCATCGCTGATAAGGCGCAACAAGGATAAACAATGGGAGTAAAAGAGCACTTAAATTGTTGTTTTGTCTGATTCGAAGAAGGGGGGGGGCGATGTGTGGATATCTGACTGTAGAGCGAAGTCATAAGCGGGAATAGTTACATGAAATTTAAACTGCAAGCACAGTTTGATCATATTTGTTGATAACCTTGTTCAACCGACGCATGCATCATTCACAGCACAGCACTGAACTGTGGTGTATTGAGGGGTTGTTTTCATAGTGTTGGCCACCATCCCCTGCTCGACTAAATGTTTTAATGCAGAACAATTACTTTTAACAGAGAATTTTTACACTCTGTATTTGAATTTTTACTTGAGTGAAGGTTTTTCCTAAACGAGGCACAAAATGAGCAGTCAAATGATCTGACAAGTTGTAAACAAACAGTTCAGCGAGATTGTCTAGAACAACACACAAGCAGTCAAACACTACAATAATCAACAGACACAGGACGCAAAACCCAATTTTTAACGTTTTATTACTTTGAGTGCCGAGGCCGATGGTTTTAAAATACTCGCTGTAATATCTGCATATCTCCAATTGGTCGTCGGCAGGGGCCCCAAAGACAAGAAGTTTGAAAATGAAAACTATCTGAGGGTGTGGTGTGGAGACTTACCATACCACTGCAGCCACTCCTCATCAAAACAGCCCTCAAATCACAAACTGCATTGTGGGTAATGTAGACAGCAAGTTTTGAATGATTGATGTAAAAAAAAAAAAAAGACGTCATCTCTCTTTCTGCTGCACCGGTTTTAACCACTGTCCATCGTTGGCTCGCTACATAGGTGAAGAACCCTTTTAATCATCCCTCAGATTTATCTCGACTCCTGGGAGGGTCTCGTCCCCCAGGTTGGAAACTGTTGTTTTAAAACAATCATTTAAAAAAAAAAACACATCACTAAAATCATATTAGGGTGACGTTAGCTCTCAGACTGCCATGAATTATTTAAGTGTGTGAGAGTGAATCAGATTGAAAGAGATGCATATTTTGAAAGATGAAACTTTCACATCAACCTGAGGCTTAAAAAAAAAAAGAAGTACAAGTGCCCGTTAATGGAATTCTGCAATTCATATGTTTTATGCCTTGGGGTTTTTTCTTTTTTTTTTTTTTTGCTTTTCCGTACGCTCCTTCGACTGTTTACTTCTCTGAGTGAGATCCTCTCCTTGGTCTCCTCCTTATGTCCTCATGTCTGTTCCCCTTATGTCTGTAGTGCAGAGCGCGCCGAGCTGCCGTCTCTCAGTCTGAACACGGATTTGATACCCTCAAGGTGACAGCAGCAGATCTGTTGCAGGTGTCGGAGGCAACATCAGGGTTGTCAGAAAGCATCTCGCCACATGACTCAGATCTCTGAGCGGCTCAGACATATTTAGGATACAGAAAAACAGGTAAACACTCAAAATTCTTTGCACACGTCTGAATAAAAATGTAAAAGTAGCAGTGTTTTTTTTTGGCGTAAAATCTACTCGCTGTCATCCGTTCGCCGCCGCGATCTCGTCCCTTATCAGCTTGCGCATCTCAAGGCGGTCTTTGATATTAGTGCCACAAGAGGAGCTTTTCCACCTCAAGTGCGCGAGGACAGGCTGTAGGTGTCACTGTCGACGTGGCTTTGAGCTCCGGCGGCCGTGGCGTGCCGGAGTCCAGAGCGCCACCCAGCCCCCTTTTGTAGGAGACGTCGTAAGTCAGATGTTCAGAATGCATGGGGCATTGTCTGCCTGGATGTTCGATGGGCTGGCAGCAAAAGGTGACATCTGGTGACTAATGTGCTCAGATGTGAATGCTGCTCCCTCAGTTCTCTGGGCAGCAGCTGCTCCGCAAAGGCATAAATGAGACAGGGGGAGCAGGCGAGAGAGGGAGACAGCCAGGGAGAGATAGTGGGAGAGGGGGTGGTCGGCGGGCCGAGGTGGGGGGTAGGGCTCCGGGTTTGAGGAGCGCGTTTGTGTGTGAGGTGGTGTGCGTGTTCACCGCGCCAGCCGTCTGACTCTGAAGGGGTGTGTTTTGGGGGGTTGGGTATGTCATGGGAAAATCAATGACTTTCTGTCTGATTTTCGAGGAGGTGAAACACAGCGGCCTTCCCCCCACCTCCGCTCCCTGCTGCCTCTCTCCGCGTCCGCCGCTCCACAAAGAGGACCACACAGATCAACCAGGGCTTGTTTTGATCTGCTTTGTGTGTGTGTGTGTGGTTTTTTTTTTTCCCGCAGCCAAGTGCCTCCTAGTCACCGTGTCAGTGGCCATTTGAGTCACATCATCTCCTCAGATCCCGACCGCGCACGTGTTTGAGTCATAAGCCTCGTCATAAAGAGGTTAAAGATGCGATCTAGCCGTTTAACAGCTCCCTTCGCCCAAATTACAAAAAGAAAGTCTTTGTTGCCGTGAAGACAGTTTCATGTGTCCATGTTTTAATTTCTCAGATTGTTGTTGTCAGCCCAAACTAATGAATGTGAGTGGGATTATAATTTGTGCAGGTTAAAGATATCATCTCTCTTTTATCTAAATAAATTCATTTTGCAGTATTGCGACTCAGGTGGTGACAATCACAGGCTGTGCACAGGCTGTTGAAGAGGCTCACCCTTTTCTACTAATCTGCTGTTTTTTCCCATCTCTGATAGCAATCAGAGTAAATGGTTACTATGGCCGAACAAACAAAGAAAATATTGACGACTGCAGATGATGGTGCTTGAAACTGAAACCAAAGTGACATCCAAAAACATGTCTGCAATCACAGATTATCGCCGCAGGTGCCACAAAAGACAACCAAATAAAAATCTCTGACATTGTGAATTTAAATGAACAGTTTGATATTTTTGAGAAATGCACTTGATTGCATTTTTTACAGCATGTTAGATGAGAGCATTGATACCACTATCTCAAGCTATAGTCAGCAACATGAAATAAACACATTTCCAAAAATGTCAAACTATTACCACCATGAAACAATTTTCAAAAGCTCTTGTTTCCAGAAACAATATAGTGTTTGCTTTGAAAAACCAGGAGACCTCACAGACACCAGTTTTGGTAATGTTTTACTTTAGTGATCCCATTGTTTCCTAATAATTTCCTAAAAAAGAAACAGATGTAATTTAACAGGAGGGGCTGTGTAATTTGGTGCCAACTGAGATCAGCTGAACATATGAATATGTAAAAATTCATCTTTCTGTTGTCGATGTGGTTTTTCTGGTGAAGGGCCCCTTTTAGGGCACCCTGGAAAAGCCACAGAAATTCCTCAAAGGGATATCACATCGCAGATAAAAACGACATCCGAGTAACAAGACATCACTACATCCATCACACTGCGGAGATTTCCCATGAGCCAATCGGATTTGGGGTAAAAATCTTCCGCTATAATGGCTTCATCCCTCTCCTGTCACTGAAGAATTCGTGATGGCTGAGCGGCACGTCCCCACTCAAAACATGAGAAGTGTTTGGATGACAGACAGCTGTACGAGACCCCTTTCCCTTCCGTATGTGTGCGCGCGTGTGTTACCACAGAGGTTACTTGAGTGTAGAGGTCCCTGTGACCTCCGGCAATGAACGAGGTTAAAGCATCGAGGGGGGGAACGAGACGTGACAGTGAAGGAAAACAACACCAGAAACAACATGACACAAACATATAAAATAACACGATCGAAAATTACAGCTGCGCTTTGACTTCCGGACGCAATCGGTGAATCATCTCCCAAAGCGGCGTTTTTTAGCGGCACACGTACGCGTCGTTTCTGTCCCATAACCTTGCCAAAATGATTTGTATCCTTTCTTTCTAGCGAGGGGATCACACGAAACCGGTTGTGGATCAACACCCTCAAACATGTGGTCATTTGTGGCATTCATATGGACATGCTGCTTCTTAGGAGACACTTGAGCCCCACTTAAAAGGCGTCATGGGCTGCTTTCGATTAGGGAGGCGGCGGGGCTGCTTTAGATTTGATGAACAAGAAGTGCATATGCATTCCACAAAGAATGTTAATGAAACACATTCCTCCCGGTTTCTCATGGAAACCAGCTTGGATTTAGGGATAAGGAGGTGGAGAGAAATGGGGTCCCCCTTATACCCCTTCACAGGCAAAGAAGAAAAAAAAAGCTTACAAGATGCGGGAGGGAATGACTCTTCTGAGGGAAAAAGGGAAGGAAAATTGTGTGGGATGGGAGTGGGATTGAGAGATTGTCAATGTGTGACAAAGCGAGGTCCCGCAGGTCCACTTTGTGTTGCATCTGCTGTGACAAGTGAAGAAAATATACAGAATAGTTTGAGAGCCCCACGCAAATGTGGATTTTCACTCAGACAATAGAGCGACCTCCTCGCAAACAGATCGAACAAAAGCAGACAGACGTTGCTTGTTAAAGGCCTTTTAATATGGTTTTCATCTGTAAGCGAGATGGTCAACCTCAATTCTTTGATCAGCGAGAATGGATCCTTCGTGCACGTTAAACTCATTATTTCATTAAGCGAGTTTCCATTTGCTTGTTTTTTTCAGTTTGTGCATAAAATAAAAAGTTGGCATATAAATAACAAAAACTGATACGACAACAGATTCAGATTTAGTAAAGAACTTATGACTTATGTGAAGCGCATAATTTCAAATGTCACTTGTCACTGAGGAGACGTCAGAAGGTGGCATCAGATGGAATCTGTGCAGACAGATGACGAGACTGTAAGCTTCTTCAAAACAAAGAAACCAGCAGAAATGTTTTCCACTGGTTGGGTGTGACCAGTTCTCTTGGTAATGCAGTGGCTGGATAAAGTTTTCCCCATCAGACGGTCCACAGTCTCAAAAAAATGGACAAAACTGCAGTCTGTCCTTAGCACGTTTGTGGATGCAGAACTTATTTAAAAAAAGGCAAATGGGGAGATTTTCTTTCACAGAAATGCTCAGTTTCTGGACATTTATGTAGTGTCATCATTAATTAACATCTCCAAAGCAAATCACATTGATGCTTTAGCTTAGATTAAAAAGTGCAGCTATGAAACAGCTTCATTTCTACTTGTTTATAACTGACAGGTTGGTGGTTCACACGTTAAAGTCAAACTTTAGAAACTGAATCCAAAATTTCCCCCAATGACTGAAAACTCTGAGGAAATCTATGGCAGTATGTTTGTACTATGTATGTTTATTTTTGAAGAGTATGGACAAAATAAAAAGGCTTAATGTTTAATTATTCATGACTGGGCATAACATTAACATAACATCAATGTATGGCCAATTAAAATCCTGCAACCGGCCCAACTCTGCACATTCTGCTCATGCATGGCCATATGACTGCTGCAAAAGAGTGGGTCTCTTTACTCCGCTCTGCTTTTGGGCACCAGTTCTTCTTCTCTGAGGTGTTTTTCTCTCTCTGATGTTTTGCTAACCCTCTCTCCCTGACACTTTTTGGTGCTGGGTCAGTTTGAGCTATTTAATGGTCTTCCACGTGACGTTTGGAGTCACCTTCATTTGACTCCCTCTTCCAAACTGTCTAGTCATTGCATGAAAGCGGAGGGAAGCCACCAAAAATATTTATCCGAAGTGCACTCGCAGGAAGTGAAGGGAGGGCGTGTGTGTGTGTGTGCCTATTAATCAGTACAGTTTAAGTAATCATTAGATACATTCAGTAGAAATTCAGGGGCTCTAGATGGTGCAAGCCGGCTCTCTCGTAAATTTTGCCGTTGGAGACGTATTTTCATGATGGTAACAAATCATTTGCTCTGGGTTGCAAATATACTCTATGTGTGAGAGAGGCTCCCTTCATGTGCGTGAACTGCAGTACCTCTCCTAATTAGAAAATAATTAATTATTCTGAGTATGCATAAGAGAGAATCTTTTCAGTCATTAAATATTATTAGTCATGCAATTCAAGTTGTGCCTCCAAGCCAAAGTCAGATTGTTATGGAGTCTCTCTCGCTCTCTCTTTCTCTCTCTCAAACACACACACGCGCTTTTTCTGACTGTTTTATATCAACTCATGGACACTAAAGGGAAGTGACATGCCCTGCAGATGCACAGATAGTTTTAATAGAATATCTCATATAAAATGTGTTGATTTATTACCATTATTTATTACCACTGCCATATCACACATGATGTGGGAGGTGTACAATTACTGTGTGAATGATCTCTGCAGGCCAGAACCGGGGCTACGCATTTAATACAGTATTGACAAAGCATTTTCTGCTTCCAGACGGGCCACGCGTTGGTCCCCGACCAATCATAGCCCGCTGTCTGTCACGACCTGTGATGTCTGTGTGTTTGGTAAACGCTGAAAAGGAACAAGAAAAGACTATTTTCTCCGTCTCGCTGTTTCACCTTGCAGCACCAACAACACCATCCCTCTTCCGCCTCGCCACATTTAGGGTGGTTGGCGGACCGGTTTGTGTTTCATCAATTGTTTTGGCCATTTTCATTCCCGACGACCTACGTTTGTGTTTTCGGGCAATTATCAGGCTGATATCGTGGAGTCTGAACACTGCATCACAATGACACTGGCAATAAATAAAACTGCCCCTTAAATTCTAACAATACACCAGCAGCTTTTTTTTTTTCATAACCACAAATGAACAAATGGGAAACGTATCCAAAACTCCCCGGGACTGGCATTATGTTTTGATGATAATGGCAGCAGTGTTTGCGTTAAACCGCTCAGCATCCTTTTTGCTGATCGCAGGAGAAGTGTGTTTTCGTTACGGGCAGTCACGGGGGCCTCTATCCGATGCAAATGAGACACTTTGCCAATTAACGAATCACGCTATTGGTTAAAAAACAAGCTCGGCATCACCTTTGACAAATCCACCGGCGCACCAGCATTATCGACCCACTCTGATTTCTTTTCTTTCCATTTCACTGACCTTTTTCTCTGTGCTGAACGTACGCTCAAGCCATAATGCGCAGCTTTAGTGCTTCGGCGCATTAATCACGTGATCATTTATACAGTGTGTCCAGATCATAATTCTATTTACCGAGGGCACTGTAATGCTG
Organism: Terapon puta; assembly: GCA_028564955.1. Taxonomy (NCBI): domain Eukaryota; kingdom Metazoa; phylum Chordata; class Actinopteri; order Centrarchiformes; family Terapontidae; genus Terapon; species Terapon puta. Next base: position 6,486,030 of record JAOXYL010000030.1, read on the forward strand.
TATTGATTGCCAAACCATTAGCATTTATACACCCATCAATAGTGAAAAGCAGCTCTCCCTCTGCTCTCTGCCGCACTCTGCCATGTGGTAGCAGCTATAAATGGCCATGTTATTGAAAATTCCCTTTTCCTTTCAGTGCAAAGGGGGAGGGAAGAGGCTGGCCAGATCTCTATTAGCAGACTGGGATTTTCTCCCATGTGTCACAGTGAGTGTAATTGCAATGTCACACTTCAAGGACTTCATGTGGGCGGACGGGTGGTCTACCACAAGAGAGAGGACTGTAGTCAAAATACCAATTAATGAAGGCCAGAGAAATATGACCTAAAGCGCTTCAGGTCCGTACCTACCAATGACTGAGCCTGTCGATTGAAATTGTATCCCATCAGTCCTTGGTCGTGGGTCAGCGCTCAGTGTCAGCGCTGGCAGATTACACTTTCCTCTCGCTGGATCCCGGCTCATGCCCTTGAGCGCACATCCAGGAGTTCATCCCATACTTACTTCCTGATGATGAATTCACAACTTTAGAGAGAAAATGAACTGCAGCTCTTCAGAACTCCTTTGTAATATTATCATGCAAACCGGCAAAGTCAAGCTTTACCTCGACATTTTTTTCCTGTTAATGGGGTCACCCGAGGAAATACATTCCTCTTCTGCTCTTCTCTTCAGTTCTGTGCAGACCTGAGATCAAACCACTTATACCGAGGCTGCTGAATGAGCCCGTCTGAGGTCTTTCTGGCTCTTATAATGGTCAGCTGCAGCGTCATGTTGCCTCTGTAGCCCTGGGGTGCAGACTGTGGTGTAGTCTTGGAGTATCTGACCACACATGTGATCCCTGAGGGGTGGCACATCCCGGCCTTGGTGAGCGCACAACCCACCGCTGCCAAAATTAATTACCACGACGGGCTGTGACCTTGCCTCGCCTGATCTGGCCCCAGCACCATTTGGAGATAAGTCGCGCCAAATGAACCTCAGATATTGAATCTGCTTCATGTAAATGCCCCGTTGAGTGAAGGGGCAGGGAGGCTTTCTGCGTGGATTTCTGCCATGGGACAAATCCCTGTAAATAAGCCAAGGATGCATCTGGGAGTAAATCTCTCCCTGGTGTTTACCCTTGAAGTTTTATGTTAACAAAGAATCGAATGACTGTGTGCAAATGTGAATCTATCTTTAGAGTAAACAAAGAATTGACATAAAATTTAAAGCTCTACAGATCTTTTGGCCTCTTGTTTTTGTCTTTTCTCTTGGGCTTTGAGTTCCTGTAAGCTTGCAGAGTTCCTCTCTCACCTGGGGGCCATGGACATAAATGAATACAGCTTTCGTCTGCCCCAGTTCACAAAGTAAAAAAAATGATAAAATGGACGTTAACGATTTTGTGAAACTCCATGCCAGTGGTGGCCAAAGCTCATGTTCATGGTGATATTTCGACCTGGCAGCCAAAATGATATACAACACACAATGTGCCAAGTTGAAATAATTTACAAAGTACAAAGTTGAAATAATTAAAATAATGGCTGTTACATGAATATAGAGAGTAATTACATTATCTGGGAGAGTATTAAATAATATTGAAGAGAGGAATCTTTTTATCTGTCAGTATTGTTATGCTTGAACATTGTTTCTCACTGTTCTTGCCAACTAACAACTTTCACCTCTATCATCTGTGTTTTGCACAAAGTGTTGCAGCAAAATGTAAAGCTAGACCAGCTCATTTGTCTGAATGAACAGGCAGTTAAATATGCAACTGTGGGAAATTTATGAGTAGTCAGAATCTGAAAGTCAAACGTGTTGTTGCATCAACTGACTCTAAAGAGCAGCTAAATGTATTTTCCTAAAACTAACCCAGAACATCATCTCAGCCCTTTTTTTCTTTTGTAACCCAGGAGACATACACTTTAAATGAACTTTTCAAGCCAATTAGCCAATGTTTTTGCCATTAGACAAATTGTATGTTTAGCACTCATTGGTGTGACTTACAGTGGAGAGGAGGTGAAAATACATTTGTCGACAGAGTCTGGTTTCTGTTTCTTGCAGCTGGGCCCCATTATGACATGAAATCAGAGCCTCCTCGGGGTCCACTGTGAAGACTCTCGCACTGCCCACTTATCAAAACACAGCGTGGAATCCACTTA
>JAOXYL010000030.1:6510323-6520851 GCA_028564955.1 Terapon puta
AAAACAACCAAAAAATAGCAGATTCATCTTCTGTCAGCTGGCTTATTTACTTCTTTCAGACATGGATGGAACAAAAGGATCATCATTTGTTCGATTATCACTAGATTCAGATCACTATTAGTTTCAGTCATTTATCAGGCAAAAATGTCAAACAGTCTGGTTTTAGCTTCTCTTATTGGAGGCTGCTGTCCTTTGTCATTTGGTTTTAGACTGTTGTAAACTGATAAATGTTGACAGAATGAGCAAACTGAAGACCTTTGTCTCGGCTCTGATCTTGTGATTTGAAGCGATTTGCTCTCAAGTTGGCTGTCAGGCTCCCTTCAGATCTGGATGACATGAGATTGAATTGCAATTACAACACAATAATACTTTGTTTGCATGCTCTGTTGGCATCACTTCTGTTTGGGAATTGATTTTGTGATTAGACATAAAACTGATCCGCGAGTCTGAACCCAACATGGACATAATCTGAGCCGCATGCAGTCACGGACGAAGAAACGTGTGCAGATGATGTCACAGTGTGGACCACGCACGAAAGGTTCTCAATCCTTAATGACTTCCAACTTCTGTGAATCAAACAAAGGTCCAACGGCAGACACGTTTTCCTCTTAAATGTCAGCGCGGACTGAGAAGCTAGCAGCTGCTGTGGAAATTTGAAAACATCTCGAGAGGTGTAATCTCACTATCAAAAAAGAAGGGAAAAAAAACACTCCTGGAGGGGTTTGGTGAGGAATCGCAGCTCCATGAGCTCCGGAGGTTTCTCTTTTTCTTTAGGAGAGAGAGCGAGAGAGATCCACACCTCTGATGAGTAATGAAGGTGATTCTGAGCAAGTGGTGGAATTACATTCAGCAGAGCCCGCGGGGGTCCATATCTCATTGTTCCCTGACAGGGAAAATTAACTGGGATTTACTAATACACAGGGAACGTCCTCCCCCTCTGCACCCCCCCCTTCCCCTCCCCACACCACCCACCCACCTATTCTTTCTCACTCTCAAAGAAAAAGGTCTGAGGGTAATCTCTTTCCCCAGTAACACACCCCGTCCTCTCCCCCTACCCTTCCACTCCACCCTACGCGAGGATATCAGACGCTCTCAAGTTTGCTATCAAGATGTAAAACACGCGCGGGTGAAATCCCCGACATGTTGCGCATGTTTCTCCCTCGCCTGGCGCCGTATGTTGACACACGGGAGGCTTCTATTCAAATCTCGTTTTTGCATTTCACCTGTTTTCCTTTTGCATAATCACCAACGCCTGAGATGACCCAAAGCAAAGAGGGCCTCGGCGGCGGCCTCGCGCCCTCCGACGAACGCCAGCGGCCCGCCCCGCTGCAACAGTTTTGCAAAAACTCGTGCATGCAAGATCCGATCGACGTGACATAAGAGAACAATCCAGCGGGTGTCCTCAGATTGTGCGTCTGATTCTTGCCGGTTTTAAGCCTCTTAAATGAATGTGAGGATTTGCTGCCTTTCTCCGCTCTGTGTCGTCGAACACTGAATACACAGCTGTCGGCTGACTGAAAAACAAGCTATTGAAGATGCCACCTTGGGCATTTTTCACTATTTCCTCCCATTTCTCCATTCACAGACTACTGATGACACGGAAGCTGTAATAAAGTTAAATTCTGATAGATGCGTCGATGCATTTTACGTCCACTTTAAAGCAGCGGAAAATCACCCGTTTCATTCATGTTACCAGTATTTCAACTGTTTTTATCACTAAGATGATGATAACTAAGAGAACTTGGCCTACGTAGAGCTTCAACAGAGAAAAGTACTCTCTCATTTAAACCTAATGGATTTACTTCACGTGAATCTACATTTTTGCTCCCTCTTCTGACAAATCTAAAGTGTGTGATACAAACCCTTTTCCCAACAGCAGCGGCAGTGATTCATCAGACAAAGCTGCAGGATTTTTGTGTGAGATCGACCACAAATGCCTGTTCTTGTACTCTATCAAGTTTTTTTTTAAAACATTTACTTTTATAGCAACTTAGCCTCTAAAACGTCCCAAAATAGTGAAAAATAGCCTTCACAAGTACCCAGAGGCCAAGGTGACATCTTCGGATCGCTTGTTGAGTTCATTTTCAATATGTGCTTCCTGAAGTTCAGATTCTTTTTTTTCACCCCATCCTTCCCAAACAAAGCAGTCTAACTGATGATGAAGCGCGGGCAGCGGTAACGCGGCCACACCCACACATCCTGCGTGCATCATCTTTCACGCTGTGTTTAAGTGTGTGTGTGTGTGCGGTCGGTTACCCAGGTGCGAGCCATGCATCACGGAGGCCGGGGCTGACACACCAACGTGACAGCTGTGGGCAGCGAAAGAAGACCACGACACAAGTCTCGGCACGGGAGCGTGTTAATAAATCCCTCAGCGAACCCAGTCAGGCGGCTTGGGTCTTGCTGTGACCGGTGATGATATTTCTTCATAAAAGGACGCCCGTCCCAACTTTCCACTTTTCAACTTGTGTTTCCTTAACTGGCTGAACGCACTGAACTCTGCCTCATAATCCTCAAACCTGAGACCCCGCCCTCGGTGTGGGTGGGATGGCGTCCGCTGCAGTGACAGGAGCCGCTCGTAGCTAAAGCACCCTCAGGTGGAGCGCGCCAGCTGACTCGTCTTCTCCATGGCAACACAGCACTTCCTGTTTACATTACCCAGAGCATGATGGGAACTTAATACCTAAGCAAGTGCATAAAAAACAAAGAATGATAAAACAAACAAAAAAATTCAAGCTTTCTTTTTCCAGTTTACACACTTTCATTGCTAATCATGCAAAGTGTGCGGAATCCCTGCGGATGTAAAAAAATAAACAAGTTTGTTTTTCATAAAAAGCATCCTCAGATTAGAGTGTAATCTGGTTGTATTCTGAATTTGATAATATGCGTTAAGCCCAGAGGTCAGAGGGTTAACGGCTCAGGTACGGCGGGGAATGTGTGTCTGGGCGCTCAGGACATGAAAAGTGTGTTTGTGTATCTTCGCAGCGTGCAGGTGACCAAAAATATGGCTCGCCGCCACATGCGTCGCCGTCCCAGTGCTGACTTTAAATAACTCCTGTGTAAACATGTCCTGTCTGTTTCCTTATGCTCCCCCCTCCACCCACCCCCACCAACACCACCACCTACCCCCTGTCCAGTGGCTCATCCCATCCCAGCCTGTCCCATCCTCCTCCTCCTCTGTGGCGGCGGCGGCGGCTTGGGGAAGTGAACAGTGACGAGATTGTTTCGTGCGCTAATAGTAATCGCAGATATCATAACAACCACCGCTGCTGACGAATGCAAATTAATAGGGGAGGGCGACTGTGTGGATGTAAACACGCAGCGAGACACATATGCAGACGCACTTCACGCTCCTATTTATAGGAGCAGATTGCATAAGCTCCCTTTACTAACAACAGGGCGCTCTCACTTTGTCAGTATCAAACAGAGGGGCGCCGTAACTGACCAGATTATTTTTACACACACGTACACCGCTCACCCCCACCATCCCCTCCACACACCCCCAGCCCTCCCCATGCTCCTTCTTGGCAAACGGTGTGTGGCCCGACGGGTCCCACGGCTTACAAAAATGTTGACGGCGGACGCTATTTTTGACCATCTGCTCTAAAAGGAGGGCATGTTTGAGTCACAGACGCTGTGGTGTGAGGCTGCGCCCGTGATGTGCCTGGCATGTGGAGGGAGGGAGGGAGGGAGAGAGATGGAGGGAGGGAGGGAGGGAGATGGCTCACCCGAGGGCCCAGCATCCTTCGCGTCACCACGGGCGCACACAGCGCGCGGCTGGTTTCACTAATGTGTGTTACATTAGCATGAGGGGTGATGGTGAGGGGTGTGGGAGGGGTGTGTGTGTGTGTGTGTGTACAGGGGAGCGGGGTGTTGATGGGAGGGGCTGATCCTCCACATCTTGGACAGAGAACAAGAGAGATGATATCCTTGTGCTTGACTCGCTGGTGTAAACATCGTCAGTGAGATGAAATAGTCTGAGGTCAGAAATGTCTCAACCAAAGTGTCTGTGTCTTATTCCACCTCTCTCTCTCTCTCTCTCTCTCTCTCTCTCTCTCTCTCTCTCCTCTGTATGTGTGTTATTTGTGAGGTAGGAATGTGAAACCTAATCTGAGCTGGCTGAAGGGGCGGTGGGGTGGTGGTGGTGTTGAGGGGGGGTTGGCGGTGAAGCACAGTGGGTCTCTTTTGGAGAATTTGTTTACGGCTGTTTTTGGGAAGAGAAATCGGGCGACAGAGCGACTTCGTAAACTGCTGTCATATTTACACTCTTCTGTTTATTTATTTAGATTTTTTTTTTTTTTGCTCGTCCTTGAGGGTTAGTGCATCCTTACGAATGTGGACACCCAGTGTGTTTCTCCAGCGGCACACGTGCAGATAATCTTCCCATCAAGTCGGATTTTTTTTGCCGGCTCTTAAAGTCCCTTAGAGTTCTTAAAATCTGCCAGTGCGGTAACGTTATTTGTGAACAAGTTCAGTTTTTAGAGGAGAAACTGTAAAAATGACAAATTTGAAGATGACAACTTATTTACGATATTTGAAGGTTTGGCTGCGACTAATGATTATTATCTTTCTGGGTTCATCTGTCATCTGAAAACAGTGAAAAACATCCACCTCAGTTTTCCCAAATCCCAAGATGACGTCTTTAAATGTATTGTTTTGTGTGAAGGACAGTCCAAAAGCTCACATTTTAGAAGGTGGAACCAGCAGATTTTCATTTTTCCCTTTAAGCCTTCTCTCTCATTAAGAACTGCAGCTGTTGTCTTTGACCTTCGACATCCGAGGTCAAACGCGGCATCTCGGTTTTGGCTCCACGAGGACCGCCTCAAATCCGGAGAGCGCACCTGCTGTCAAAGACCTACTTCAAGAGGCGACCGATCCTCGACACGGTGTGGCTCCGTTGCTGCTGTTGTTTTGTGTTTTCATGGTTTTGGCATCAGCTGACTTTCGGGAGCAAACAGGAAAATAAAAATAAAAAAATCGCCGGGGGCTGCGGATCCCGCGTCCCCCTTGTGCAGACATTTCCTCTAGAGGAGGGAGGTGGAGAAGATCATGGGAGCTGTAATTATATTTATGTTGGGTCCCATTCAATCTGTCACAGTAAATTTTGCCTGACTCGTCATATTGTAAATCATTACAGCGGATTAGATGCTGGTTATGAACTCAAAAGGCCGGGGACGGATTCTTTTTTTTTCTCTTTTTGTCCTTGTGATCGCTGTATTTGTTTTGTTTCTGACAAGCTAGTTGTGATGATATTAGCCGCGCGGCGTTTCCTGGATGTTTTCAATAAATTTTAATTGGGGGGAGAATGGGTAATGTCACCGGCGTTTTTCGCTTTGAAGAAAACCCCTTTCAGAAGAGCGGGCAGTCTTCCAAGAGTGGAAGAATGCCTCTGAAAGCCTCCGTGTTCCACAAGCCTTCCTCCGCTTTGTTTTTTTCTTATTTGTCTGGGATCAAAGACGCCGAAGAGCAGGCGACAGAAAGTTTGACTCTGGCAAATGGCCCTTATTCAGACTAGAAGAGTAGAAAGGTGGGAAAAAAAAAAACAAAAAAACAACCAGCAACTTTTAATTCATCTCCATTGGACGTCGGGTGGCGAAGAGCCCGCGCGCGCTCGCCATCCAAACTCACGAACAATAACAACAACAACAACAACAACAACAACGCCGCTGATTGCGTCACATGATTTTTCAGCAGTCAAATCAACTTCGCCAGTCGTCGAGCACGTGCTCTGCCACCTTGGGCACAAAGGCCGAGGCATGCAGGGGGGGGCGGCGGCCTCGCATGTCTGAGCAGTTGCTTCATTTGTCTACAAAATCGCCTGTTTGGAGAGGCCCAGAATGTCGCATCCCTCGATTTGTATGCGAATCACATCTACCCAAATAATGCCTCTGAAAATTTCCCTAATGTTCGCTTCAGCACAATCACATTTCAGCCATATTTATGCCACTGTCTGTACCTGAAGACATAATTTCATCCTTAAATCTTTTATAGGTGCTCCGACGTACGACATATTATGGATTTTTAGCGTGGCAGGAGTTCTGAGAGGGGAAAGCGTGAATTATTTGTGTCATTACTTTTGCCGCTGATAGGAAATGTTTTGCATAGTAAACAGCCAAGACAACAAGTGAAAAATTAATGAGGAGAATATAGTCTGTGATGCATGTGGTGTGATGTCTGGTGACTTAAAGAAAAAAAAAAAACGCATGATTCTCTCTGGAATGATTGTCAACCATCAATTTCCTCAACGCCACCGCTCAGCCACCGAGTGCTTGTATTCTTTCATCGACGCAGTTTGGGTTGTCGCGTTAATTTACTCGAGAGGAGTCCCCGCTACAGTTTTAAAATTCGAAAGCCGGGAAAAAAAGGCGGGGTTTCGAGCAGGATATTGGAGAGGAGCCGTCTGCACTTTGCTGAACTCCCAGAGCGTCTTTTTTCCTTCTTCTTCTTCTTCTACTACTTTTTTTTTTTTTTTAATATTTAGTTCCTGTCAGTTAAAATCAAAAAAAGTTTCTCACTTTCTCTAAAGCTCAGAGAGAGAGGGAGAGAGAGGGAAACTGCTTCACGGGTGAAAGCCCTCGCACATGAATATTTAATGGTTGCATTTTAACCAGAGTCATAAAATCCAAGAGGATGTGGCTGAAAAGAGAGAGCAGTGAGGAGTGTGCAAAGTAGGCTACTTTGTTTCTGTATAGTCTGAGCTGAATGCCTGAAAGTCATGTAACTCTGTCTCTCTTTTTTCCTTTTTTTTTTTTTTTCTTCTCTCCCTGGGCTGCACAGTGAATCAAATATGTGGATTGTGTCAGGCTAATTTAAAGCCCGGGCCACGTTTAGCGATGTGTTGCGGCCTGTTTTTGCAGGGTAAGCAGCTTGTTCTACAGCGGCAGGAAGAAATCTTGGACCCTTAAGGGGCTAAATTGAAAAATGTTTCATTTTGACACTTCCCTCAATGCACTCAGGAAAATGGATTTGATACACTTAATCCATTTGGCCAGTTGACCAGATTCAGACGCAACATCTATTCAATACACATCAATTTTAGCTTAATGCAGTTTGAGCCAAAAAAAAAAAAAAAAATCTGTGGACATTTAATATGCAACCTCTCCTCTTCCTCTTCTTCTAGTCTTGTCATGCATTTTTAAAATTCTGTTCAGCCCTCCGCCGAGCCAGACTCGCAGCAGACAGACACTGAGCTGATTGTTGAGTTTGATAAAGCCCCGTGTTTGTGCGTGGCAGGGGTTATTTTCGTGTGCGTAAGCCTTACTTCCACCGGGGTGATCATTTGTCATCCAATATTGAATCTACTTAAATGGACTCATAAATTGCAATCACTTAACTCGGCCCGACTATTACGTTTAATATTGCTTTGTGGGAAAAGGTCAGCCGGCAGTAGATCAGGTTCCAGCAACCCAGATAATTCAGCCGCCTTTTTATGAGTCTTTTTAAGCTCCGGAAAAAATCAGCAGCGAGGCAAGCTGACTGTACGGTGCTTAACAGCGGGAGCGCACAGGATACGCGGCGGCTACTGTTTATGTTTTCTATCCTTAGATATCCCTAATGCGGTGTTTAAAGTGTGTGTGTGTGTGAATGTGTGTGGTTGGCAGCTTGCTGATAAAACCGCAGTGGATGCCCTTAAGGGGAAACAAAATAGAAGGCTTTCCCCGCTGAAAGGTCCAAAGTGCAGTTGTCCACTCTGCACGGCAACAATGGGGCGGTTGTGCAAACGGGGCCATCAGCGGCGCTGGCAAGCCTGGCAAGCCAGCTTATCAGGAGGCAGGGTGCGCTGAGCAGTGGGTGGGGGTGGGAGTAAGAGGAGGTGAGAGTGCGTGTGTGTGTGTGTGTGTGTGCGCGTGGCGTTCAGCGGCACACAACCTCTCAGTTCATTTGGGAGCTGCGTGCTCGCTCCGGCCGCAGAGACCCAGCTGGGCAGCACTCGGCGCTCGGCCCTCCTTTTCTGTTCAGCTTTTAATTGACAGCCCCGAGTGTGTGTGTGTATTTGGGTTTGCATGGGTGTGTGTTTATGCACTGGATCACGTGCAAACCGCCACACAAGTCCTCCGCTATAAATCGCCCTGAAATCAGTGTCACATTTATAAAAGATCTTTTTTTTTTGTTTTTCTCAAATGAAACAATCACACAATGGTGACACAAGGTGCACTTATTTTCCACTTCTAAACGACAGTGATAACACCGCTTTACGTGACACTTATGTGAAGGAAGTGACCATTTATTTGGTTATCACGTTGCATTTGGAAGAAAAGGCTCTGCTGTTTGATCTGAGGCAGTGATAAGGAAACCTGCTCACAAACTCATGCCCGTAATCATTTACATGACATTAAACAGCACCACACCTTAGCAAATAGAAGGAGGAGGCTGGGTGGCAGATCAGCAGAATATAATATATAGAAAGAAGTGGAGCCTAAACGATTAGTTCATTGATTGGTTGAGTGATAGTCAGCTGATTGTTTGATAGATTTTTTTCAGGTGAGAAGGCCAAACAGCCCCTGGTTTAAACTTGTGGGGATTTTATGCTTTTTTCAGTCTCCTGGTCATGAATTGAACATCTCTGAGCTAACACTGTACCCTATTGAATGACCCTCCAGTCCTTTCACCTCTCACAAGTTTCTCCTTTTTCCATTGGAATCAATCGGAGCCACCGTGAGTCCAAGTTGACCACAGCTGCTGGCGTCCTTGCTGGAAGAAAGAGTTCGACAATTGATTCTCAATCTGCTCGCCGATCGTCGACCGGGCCCAACTCTGACGAGGCAGCAATATTTACCCCGATTTTTCCCGTCGCCGTAACAGGCTTTGCTCGTCGCTCATCTTTCTAAACAGGCGAGCGACTCTGATTTTGAGCGTCGCGCGGTTCTGTCGGGCGGCAGATGCTTTTCTCCTTCCCTGAGCCGTTTGAGGTGCGGGAGGGATGCGTCGCGTGCTCGGAGGAGTCGGAGCAGTCTGTAGCGCTTTCGCTGCATTTCCTTTGGGACACAACAGTTCGGGTGGGGGGAATAGAGAGGGAGAGAGGGGAAAAAAGGAAGTCTCAAGGTGCCTGTGTTTGGCTTTAGATGTGACTCTGGGTTTGTAAATATTTAGAGAGCAAACATTTTGATACCAGCAGGGATTATAGAAGAGGGAAACATGTTTTTCTAAGAATGTAAATGTCAGCATATTGCAAGGCTACATATTCTCATTTTAGTGCCAGCACCCCCCCCCCACCCAAAAAAAGCAGTTTAGCGACTCAAATCCTGCAGAGGAAATCAGATTGTTTTTTACCCCGAGTCCGGCTTACTTTGATGTCGCCCACTGAAACTCGCTCCCTTTGTTCGAAAGCCGTTCAATTCGTCAGCGGGGATCGCTGCCGCCCACAAACAGCCAGCGTATTTGTTCTGCCGCTTCACCTTGTTGGCTTTGCAGCAGGAAGGTGCCAAAGGTGGATGTTCAACACGTCAAGTGCTATCTGCCTTATTTACTTGGCCGCTGAATATTCATGAGCCTCGGTAGCGGTGTCAGCCTTCAGCCGGCCGTGCAGAGAGGCAGAGCGGCCTCCAGGAGCCATCAGACGAGCCCGATCCCTCTCCCGCCACTTTGCGCCGCCTTCTCCTCGCTTCCTAACAAGGTGGTTGGCGACCCAGAGCTGACAATCGCTTCCTGTTCCAATTTTTTTAGCCCCCTTCGCCCTGAGTGAGTGGAGGCGGAAGGGGAGCCAAAGAGGAAGCGAGAAGGAGAGCGGGTATAACCCCCCTCCGTTCCCCGTGTTGTGCAGTCATGCCCATTTACTCCCCCTTACACCTCCAGGGACACACTCTGACCCCTGCACGGATCCCCCCCACCCCCCGCCGCCCTCACACTCCCCTCTTTGCTCTCACTCATGCGTTTCCTCCCTGCAGCCGAGGAAACCGCACCAAATTCCTCGCGCATTACAAGAGCTTTTCGGGAGGCCCGGTCGCCCGCCCGGCCTCGTCTAGACTGCTGGCAGCACCGGCGAGCTGCGGCGCGGGGTCGGGCTCGCTCAGTGCGGCGGCGGAGATTGCAGTGGTTGTCTCATTAAATATACGTTTCCTGTGTTAACACGAGACGCCCGTGCTCTTTGTTGTGCCTCGCCTTGGATGAACGACACCCGGCACTCTGTCGGAGGCGAACGCTGTCAACACGGTTAATGCTCCGGATTAATAATTTGCAGGGTTTTGAAATGAGATTTGGGCAGTGGAGGAAGAAGAATTAAGGTCCTTTCGTTAAGGAGAGGACACGGTGAAATACTCCATTATAAAGCCTACTCGTCCTGCACTCGAAACATGACTGGAGCCCAGCGTCATGATGCTTTATAAATTAATTGTACTGTCAAACAGTGTATACAGCCGGCCATTATTCATGCAAACTTCTCCTGGTTATAGACATTTTTTTAGTATAAAGTTCAAAGATGGCGCCACCACAACCAACTTAAATAAAATAAATAAAATGCTGCTTACACGTTGATGCATGAGTAATAATGATGGTAGAACAGTCAAAGAAGACATTTTTCTGAATTAAGTAC
>JAOXYL010000030.1:6526445-6549309 GCA_028564955.1 Terapon puta
GAAACTAAACACTATTTGCCGCTGCTGTTAATGTGAAGACTCGGAAATTAGTCCAGATTTGAAGATGAGCTTGTTTTAGGGGCCATTTGGGCACATGACACACTGCGCAAATTGTAATGACTGAATGGGGGCTGCAGAGGAGAGACGCTGAGGAAGGCAGACCGCATGTCTCTAAGTGGCAACGATCTTCTGAGTGTACGGCTATTTATTCCTGCTCTAGTGCGTATTAAGCAAATTGAGCTGCAAAAACATTTCTGGGTTTGCAAGAGAAGAGAAAAGCTGTTTTTCCACAAATTTTGGATGAACACTTGAAGGCAGCGTGAATGGCTTTAATAAGATAAGGCACCTCTTCGCCTTTCCTTCAACATGAACGGTGAGCGACAAATACTTACTCTCTTACTCACCCCCCCCCCCTCTCTCTCTGCCTACCACATGGGCGGTATTAGCCGATTTCCCAGAGATCACTGGAGGATGCCGTCGGAGCACTTGCGCTCCTCTTTCTCCCTCTTGCTCGCCCCGCGTAGAGTGGCCCGCTTAATGCATTGTAATGGTTGACCATTATTTACGCAGGGGATAAACAAAGAGAAGCGAGGAATTGATGGAGTAATCCACTCTCGCAGTCATTAGGCATTGAGATGGAGGAGCTGGTGGGAGCAGCCTCCTCCTTGTGCCTCTCGAGTCGAGCAGCTAATGGAAATGGGACTCATTAAGACACCTTATACTCCGACGCACCCAAGATCATGAGCAATTGCTAATTGATTGTCGTTAGCGCGCTCGCAATGAGACGCTCTGCCTGTTTTCTCATTTGTTATGAACGGCTTTGTTTTCTTCCCCCACGTCTCCTTCACTTCATTATTGATGTTGCTGGGTTTTTTTCCCCCCTTTCTCTTTCTCCTCTCCCTTTTTTTTTTTTTTTTCTCGAGAGCTCTCCGCGACTGAGTCATCCTAACGCCGTTTCTACCTGGCCGCCCGCAACAATCACCAACCAGAGGAATCCCACCCGCGTACAATCTGTGGCATTTCTGATAATTAGAAGGCGGCGATGTTTGGCAATCAATATCCCGGAGCCGCTAATGACGGCATGACACGCGCGGGCCGAAAAAGACTGTTGTAAAAGGGCGGATGAGGAAAATGTGCTTCTGCCAGCGCGGTCATGGTTGAATAGCGGGGAGAGGCAGGTCTCCCCGTGACGCTTTGATTATTGGCTCTGGAAATTCCTTCCCCTTTCCTCTGGAACCAGCAGATTGTGTTCATCTGAGCCTTTAATCATTTCCCCCCTCCCAATAGTAATGTGCTCTCCTTCCCCTCCCCGGATTCCTCTGTGTATATGTCCGCTCCCCACCTTTCTTCCCTCTCATTGCTTTCCTGTTTTTTTTTTTTTCCTCCTTATTATTATAAGGAGGAAGAAAAGATAAAGGAGGGAGATGAAGAAAGGGGCTGAAAATGCAAATACAGGTCCGTACTTCTTTCTTGTGACAGATCAGGCCTCATTACACCCACCTCTCCTTTGCAATTGGCTCAGGACGCCCCCCCACCACCACTCCACCAGCTCCCCATCCCTCCCTCCACCTATTTCTCTGTCTTGCTCGTCTCCATTACATTATGAAGTCTTTCACCTCTAGTAAACCCTCCTCCGCCCCCGGGTCGGCGAAACGTCGAGGACAGCCAGGTGACCAAAGAGGAATCTCTGGCCGCCGGGCGCACGATTTGCTTTGCAGATGAAGCGGGACAGCATCTGGGAGGCGGGAGGAGAGGGTGGGGTTGGGGGGTGAGGGCATCATTTTTATGTCCGCGGTCAGACGGTGCAGCATTTCTTTGCTTTAGCGCGCTGCCAGCAGCCCACACCTCTATCTCCATCTCCCCCGTGGGAGTTGCTACCACCTTCTCGCTCTGATAGGGAAAGACTGGAAACAAAGGGAGAAAAAAAATACAGGCGCCCTCTTGGGCTGCCGCTCGCTTTTGAAACAAGATATACTGTGGGGAGAGGAGGAGGATGAGGAGAAATAATATTGAAGCCATCAATTCGTGTAAGACCCACACAGGCATCAGCTCACTCCTTTGAAATAAAAAAAAAAAAAAACATAGGTATTTAAAGTGATGCTCAAGTTTCACGCTACTTGGGTTTTATTTTCAAGGTTTTTGGCCGCCATTCCTCCCAGTAATAATAATGAGTGAGCTTGCAACCCGCGGAGCTTTGTTCCACCCTCTTCGGTAACTCTTCAGTGAATGAAATGACAGTACCGTGAATTATATTTCTGCCACTCTTCCCATCGTGGCTCGTCTGGTGTCTCGTTCCTTGTCCTGCTGTAACAGTGATCCCACATCTTAGCAGTCACTTCAGTTTGTGTTTCTGTGTGTGTATAGAAACAATTTCCGAAAACGAGCAAATGAAAACCCAAGTTGAAACAAACCCGCAAATTAACCTCCAAAATGGTTCGAAATTAAAAAAGGAGCCTTTTTTTTGGGATCACTTCATTCAATTGTTTCACTTGTTTGGGGCGATCCACGACACAAATTGATGCCAGAGGGCAAACACATTGGGAAGTTGTGCACGGCGGGAAGTAAATTACCTGCATTTGCATGAATAAGGCGCATAATTGGTGGTTGCTGTGATGCTGATCTACACGGATGCGACTGCAGTTTTGCAGCAGAGTGTGTTTGCGTCGGGCGCGTCGTATAGGTTATGTGCATGTGTGTGTGAGGCTGTGCATAATTACAGCAGCGGTGGTTAACTAGGCGTCTGCGTTTGTGTTAATCAGCAGAGAGTGAAGACTGGGGGGAGCTAACTGAGCTGGCGTCTCATACTCTTTAAACGTATCATGCTTTAAAAAAAAAAACATTATCTCTATATCTGTAATCATCAGTGTGGCGCTCGCTCGTGGCGGTGATACGCTCCGTGTTCGCACCTTTTATCCAAAACAACATGTGACTCTCAGTCTAATGTAACGATCGTGTGAGCGTGTGTGAGCTGTAAAAAAAAATCATTATCTGTTAACTTGGATTTAGGTGTCCACCATAACACACGCACGCATTATTACAGTAAAGTTGTAGATTGCAAGATTAGGATAATAGTTGATAAAAGGCTTTATTTTTCTTCACAATAACCCACCATCCCCACTAACTACTGTGATTTATTGAATAATTGGTTCACACCTTTATTGGGTTGTATTAGCAGTACCACAAAACAGACTTTTTTTTAATTGATGAATGTCTTTAATTACCACATTTTTTTAAAAAAAAGGGATTTTCTTGGCCATGCTGCTAAATTCAACCATCAATTTGACAACTTGCAAGTTTGGAAAGGTTCAGACGAGGCCAAATTTAGCTGAATAACTGAAGTTTTTGGTGCCTACTTTACTGCTGTAACTTAACACTGGAGTTCCCAGGCAAAGTGATTTTTTAAAAGAAAAAGTAATTAACAGCTTTATGCGAATTGAATCATTAGTTGGAAAACATGAGTTTGTAAAGACTGATGAGTTGTCGACCTTTAACCTTAATTCTGGCAAAATAACTCATTTAAAGTGTTACCCGACAGTCACAGAAGTGTCCCCTTAATTAATTTGCCCGTAATCACGTCGTTAGCGCACATGTAAACACGCCGGCTGTGTGAGGCGAGATGATTGCCGGCGCGTTTTCCCGCACAGCCTCCCTGGTTTCTATCTAGCGAAAATGAAAACCCACGCTCCTCCGCTAGAAAATCATCACAGACGACCAGATCGCGGCTCCCTGCGTTCGCCTCCCCTCCTTTGACTTTGAGTGTCTTTGTCGGTCGTCTTTTGAGAAGCAGAGATGCGTGTCTTGGTTGATCTCGCACGTCTTGAGCGCATCCACAACAGGAAGCGGCCCAGAGGAGGCGCCGCGCCGAGGTAACGCAGAGTGCAAGCAGAGCGCCGTCGAGGGAGGTGAGCAGGAGGTCAGAGATTTCAGGGCTGGTATTCACTGACGGGAGCGCAGTGGTGTGACTTTATACTGTTCCTTTTCGCAACGTTGTCTGCTTTTTCAAACCAAAGCCAAAACGTTTGCGGCCTGTTTGAGCGTTTTTTGGGTTTTTTTTTTTTGAGGAGGTGTCACCCCATCATTACTAACTTCACTCACCAAACAGCCCATTCAACACTACCGATGCGAAATCGCTCTACGTGTTTGTGTTTCTGAGCCATTGTATCACCTTGGCTCATTGTTGCCCCTTTTTCATTGAAGTTTAAAAAAAAAAAAACACACACAACGCTTTAATCCCTTTCCTGTTCCATTTGTTCTCATGCTCCATGTCCGCATTCAAAAACCTACTGTATTTACCAGTTAAAATGCAAATGTGGCCCGCTGAGAATAATAGCCCCCGGAGAGCTAGTTTGGGCGGACGGACAGCCCGCGGCCCTCAAGAGCTTTTCCCACAGCGTCGAGAGCGGGGCCAGGTGAGAGTTTCGCTCCAGGTGTCCCCCGTCCTGCCTTTTGTCCGGGCCTGGCAGGTGGCGTCCGGCCTCCCGCCGCCCGTCTGACTCACCGGCGCTCTTCGTGGCCACTTTTCACAGAGTGGCTGTAAAAAAAAAAAAAAAAAAAAAACACTGACTGGGGAGGAATGAGTCTGTCCAGCGCCGGTGGCTGCAGCGACAGCGGGGATTTTGACTCCATGAGGACCCAATTAAACCTGGGAGGGCCTCTCTGAAGGAATAATAACAATGATGAATGCGCCTCTGCGGCCAGCTTAAAAGAGGCAGGGAGAAATGTTTTATTGTGCTGGCCTGTCTTGACACAATTTACTCCCAGCTTCTGTTTTTTTGCAGCATCAGGAGGTTTAAAAACTCACCTTGTGAAAGTTTTTTTTTTTTTTATGTTTTTGTCTTGGAGAAGCCTGGTGCCATCTTTTAACCGTACTGATGACTTGGCTTTATTCGACATCACACGCTCCCTGCACACTTCGACTCACCAGAAGTGCAACTGATGCGCGTGTTTATCCGTGTGTGTGCGAGCCGCATGTGCAGATGTGTGTGAAAGTGATGTGGGCTGGATTTTTTTTTTTCAGTTCACAGGAAATTAATCATTGTCATTGATTGATTTAAGTCATTTATCCGTCAGACTTGCCAAATATTTGCTGGTTACAGCTTCTCAGATGTCAACACGAGCTTTTTGTCAGTTTGAGCTCTGGGAACTTGTTTGTCCTAAATACTTTTGACATTTTAATCAAAGAAATTACTGACATATTTGTCAATATTGGAAAAAATCATTAACGTGGTTGATCTGAATAAACTCCTTAATTTTCAGAGCATCTGTTAGATTTGATGGTTTTAAAAGAGTTTATTTGGGGTGTACTCTGTCTTAGAGAAGATTTGCACTCATTTGGGACTCAAAGTGTATTTTCCTCTGTCAGGTGGTAATTCAGAGAAAAACTCCTTTTAATTAGATAACAGGCTTCTGAATTTCAGATTTGCACTCTGCCAGCAGTTTGTCAATTACTGCTTGTGGTTTCATACTGCCAGTCAGTCTTTGTCTGGGCGCTCAAGCCTCCTCCTCACCGCGCTGCAGAGCCGTGTTATTGTACTTAAACAAATCAATTCTGTTGCAGTTGAGCTTTTTTTCCCTCCATCCCCCGTCATTATGAACTGTTTGCAGTGCAGAGCACATTGATTTTTCACAGCCCTGGAAAAGCTGTTGATGAATAGCACAGAGGTATCTGGGGAGAATCTGGCTTTAAAAAGGAGGCACCCAGCGTCAACCCCTCCTCCTCCCCCTCTCTCCCGACCCATTGAGCCCCCAGCGCTCCTCCACTTCTCTTTTCAGAGAGCAGCACTTCCAACGGGGGAGAAATGCTGCCTGAAAAATCTTCCAATGATTAAAAAAAAAAACAAAAAACAAAAAGCAAGGATTAAAAAAAGTGCAAGGCACGAGGGACCGCCCTCTCCCGCTGAATGTGAAAATACACCTTGTGCTTAGACAGTTTTTATATTTGGTGCATTAGCCTTGTCCTGTCAACCAAAGCATGAGCTCAGGAGATGCCGGAGGACTTGCGGTTGCTGGATAGCATGCTGCGCGTCACCAAGCAGATGCCTGGTGAAAATTATACACTAAGAGGATACAGCTAGACTTTAAGGTGGAGGGGATAAAAGAGAGGGAGGGAGAGGTGAGGGGGGAAAAAAATGCCACATGCTTACACACTCCGAGCATATATTCACAAGATATTTTCATTCTCATCTCAGGCCAGAACCTTGAATTTTCACAGCTCAACATTTGAGCGAGTGAAAAGAGAAACTTTTTCTTTGGCTGCACAGAAATGATTTCCCCTGCTCTCCAAAGAAATGATTTAGTTTAACGGAAGAGAAAAAAAAAACAGAAAACAACAGTTTGTTCATGCTTTGTCACCTGCAGAGAGCCGCCGCTACCTTAAAAGCTGACTGCGTTTAACCTCGACCCTTCATTCAGCGCGGGGTCAAGGGCTTGTCTTCTCGGGAGGACCTGAATAATATCCAAATATTTCGTTCAAATTTGTCTTTATTTCTCCGTGTTTAAATTCTTGGAGCTGCAGAATAGAGTCGCAGGTCCGCACGTGGAGGTCAGCCGCCCATGGGAGCTTTTAAATCGCTGCGAATGTAAATATTCAAAGTGCGTGTTTCTCCTGTTGGCTCCTTCTCTCTCTCTCTCAGGATGCCAGCGGAGGCATGTGCGATTTATGGAAAGATAATACATGCTAGAATCCAGCCTTTGCATATTATGCTCGTAATTACGACTCCTCACAATGAGTAATTCACTAAGGAAAATTAAGTCTCTGTACTTACTTGCTTGGGCGAACATAGATAAGACACGATTATTAAGTGCGTGAGATATTTTCTCTTTATTTTACATCCCGATTTTTTTTTCGCATTTTAGTGCTTCGGTTATATTCTGGATTACTGTGTCAAGTCCTTAACCGGCTTATATGTAGTGGTTTCCGCACACATTGGTTAGCACCTTCTGAACTTCGCCAATAACAAATGTGGTCATTTTCAAGGCTCTGAATGTCGCCGGGCGAGCGTTCGAGCCCTTCCTGCCCAGGCTAAGTGCACAGATATAGCGAAGGCCCCTCGTAATAGGCTTATCTGTCAATCGGTGAGTGAATTGTGGATGTGCCACGGCGGTGAACCTACTCGGCGGTGGATGTTTATGATGCCACACCGATCATGTGAAGCAGCACTTGCTCTTTTGATTCCTCCTTCATGGGCACGAGAGCGTGAAGGATCTTATCCGCGCGGGGAAGAAGTGTGTCACGTTAAAGCGAGGCGCAGATGGGAGCCACTCGGAGCCCAAAGGAATCTGCGCCAGGCGAAATCACTGAGTGCGCTTGATTTTTTTTTTTTTTTTCAGGAAAAAAAAATGCAAATGTAATAATTCGGTGTTTGGAGATTGGTGGGATAATGCAGCGGTGATTGATGTGTTTTCTTTCTCTTTGATTTCTCTCAGGGGCAAAAGACGTGAGGTGCTGAAGTGTTTCTCCTCCTGGTGTGTGAATGGGTGGGGGGGTGCTGAAAAATCAAGGATTAAAGTCAACACAGGTGAGTCTTCCTTTTTACTTTTTTTTCTTTTTTTTTAACATCAATGTACATGTAAGTTGGGAGCTGCAGAGCCCAGCAGGTGTCCGGGCTAAATTTTTGTTTTAAGCCGCCTGCACGAATGAGAAATTTACGCTCTCAAATCAGTGTCACCGTAGCGACCGTGTTCAGCGCTTTGTGCCAATGTTGTAAGGTAGTGGCATTTGTTTAATTTGATCCGTCCGCTACAGTCTTTTTAATACAGTTGGGGTGCTGTCAAATTAGCATTTCAAAGTGGATTTGCTCTCAAGGGCAAATCTGTCGCATCAGGTTCAACTTTGATGAACTTCCGCAGGCGAAATTTGTGCCGCCGTCCGGTGGTGACCTGTGACAGTGGCGACCTTTTGATGGAAATGAAGCTGGAGAGCCCAAAATGGAGGGAGCCATCATAAACGACTCCACGACAAAGGAGCAGTTAGCAGTTAGAAAGAAGGAATCTATTTTGAGACCACATTTTACTACATTTAACACTGAGACGCGAGATTGAGTTTGTTATCGCTCCTCTGTTAATTAATTATCACATTTGGATTAGTGATTGCTATAAATCTGTGTGCACAAATGAATCAAAACTTGCGAATGAATTAATTTAAAACTGATGAATGATTGTATCTCATTCACAATATTATTTCAGATACTCAGTGTAGTAAAATGTGGCCTTGAAGTGTATTTTTTTTTGTCTCTCCCTGGCTGTGTAGTTATGCGGCAGACAGCGGAGGGAAAATAAAAAGAAACTTTGAGAGCGATTGTGGCTTTATGTTCTGTGAATTTGAGAGCAGAGATTACACGTTTTTAGCGGAATAATTGAATAATCTGAAAACACAAATGAGGCGTCTTGCTGGGCTCTATTAAGACCGTCTTAATTACCTGAGATGCCTGAAAACATTTCTGGAAAAGACGCTCTGTCACAACAAAGCTTGGTACTGGAAACAGGCGCCTGCCTCCCCCCGTTGTCGCCACAGTGATTTAAAGGCCGCGGCTCTGTTTGCCCGGACATGCTCCATCCTCCAACATGCTCGAGTGTCTTCGGTAAACAACTCTACGGCGGCGGTTTGCGTGTGGCCGGGGTCGGCTCACCTCGCAGAGCATGTTGATTTCATTAGGAGCTCCTGGGGGGGCTCCGTGAGTAACAAAGTGCTGAGACGTTGCGCCTGTTTATGTTGTTTTGTGTTTTTTTCCAAGTCCATATGCCGTCTGGCGAGTGTGTACACACGCTGAAGGTCATGATCATCCTCCCCGCCAGTAAATCACCAGTTTGTCCTTATGCAATATGCAACCCAGTGTACCAGTAAAAGGGAGAATTACGTCGTGGAAAGGGAATGTAATTGGTTCGTCCACTGTATTATACAATACAGCTATGGCATCATGGATTAGGAATTGGGACATCCAGCACACACACACACACACTCAATAGATAAGAGTGGTTAATCTTGATTAGAGCAGTGTGAATACGGTGAAATATGGTGCCCTGACAAACATCTGCCCGCCACGCAGCCGAGTGGGATAAACCAAAGTGATTATTGTGGAAATGTCAGGCGAGGTAGACAGTGAGAGCGAGTGAAACGAGGAGGGGGGGTACGACATGAGCAGGGGCATGACACGAGGGCTTCACAGTCAGCTCACCCTCACTCTCAATGACAGATTTTTATTTTTTTTTGTAAGCCGCGTCGACATTAAGGTTGCTTTAGTGGAGGGAAAAATCGAGCCGGGTTTGATGGGAAGGCTGCAGTAAGAGGAAATGGCAGCAAATACAGAAGTGTTATCTCTTAGGTTGATAGGAGAATATTATATTTGGAAGTGAAACACAAGTAGTGCTGTGACTGATGGTTATTTTTATTTATTGATTAGTCTCTCAATTAATTTTCTTGTCAATAAAATACAAGAAAGCTGTAAGAAGTCACAGGTTTGAGTAGCGCAGCGTGACTTTTTCAGTTTGCTTGTTTTGTCCAATCAGCAGTCTGAAATCAGATATCACTTTACCGTGATATGAACCAGAAAGACATGCATTTGAGAAGGTGAAACCAATGAAAGTTTGATGTTTTTTTGCTGTACAAATGACTCTGATGATGTTTCATTGCGGTGAATTGATGTCTAGAGGCTGCCAGGTTGGTGTAAGCCCTAATGAATAATTGCTTTCCTCTGTGAAATGTGAGGGGCGCAGACATTCTGTTAACCTTGCTAAAGGAAAAAAAAAAAAAAAAAGAAGGGAGGAAAGAAAAAAAATCCCCTTCCTGTCAGTGGTCTCTCTCTCTTTTTTTCTCTGTTCTTGTGAGATCTGGAACTGATAAGCGTGAGGCCTCTGGTAACCGAACAGGAAGGATAGAGGGCCTGGCCTCGGAGCCCCCTGCCTCCGCACACATGTCCACCTCCCCCTGCACGAGCAAACAAAGCGAGAGCGGGGCCTGCCACTTAACTTCGAGTTTCAAAAACATTTAAGCCTATTAGAAGGATTATTATCACTTGCCGGGGTGAACCCTTGTTCTGAAGAGATTCCTGTTGAATATAATAACAGAGCGGCATTTTCGGACCTCGGCCCAGATGAATGCTTCACGGCGGCTTCACGCCCAGGCACAATCACAACTCCCTTGTTCGTCTGACCACTGTTGAGTCAAGTGGAAGTACTTTATTAAACAAGCACATGGCAGAGCATCGAGAGGTTCAACACTGCCCCCCCTCCCCACCCCCCCACTACGCCCAGAGGTCTGAATGACAAGCTGTTAAACTGATAACCGTGATGGGGGCTGCTGCGGCGTCTATACATAGATGTTTCCTGAGGCAGGTGCTTTAAGGGGGAAGAAACCACAAACAAAATGTGATGTTAGGCGCCGCGTCAGTTGGAGTGAGCTGTCGAGCGGTGGCCGAAAGATTGGTTTCGGGAGCCCCGTGAGCGCAGAGCAGCGTGAAAACCGAACCACAGGGACAACATTTCTCGGTTTTAACTGCATGAAAAGAGAAAATATCTGAAACTTAAGGGTCGTGAACAACAGATCTCCCCACAGTTAATAGGCGATAAGCGGAAAAAGAAAAACTCTTATACTCTTATGTAATGATAATCTTGGATGACCGGAGTACACTGAATCTATTTCAAGCATAAAAATATCATTATAGTTGAAACAGGAGAAAATACTATTTCAGGTTATATTAATAACAAAGTCATGTTAATTAGTGTCATTAGTGTGTAATTAGTGCTTCATTCCTACCTTGTTTCGCCATTATTTTGTCATATATTGTGCTATTTGCGCACAACATTGTCCTTATATGGTCTTGCCATAATAAATCTGAACTGGAAACCAGAAAATCTGCACTTGGGAAGGTACTTTCTTTTCTGGTGCATTTTAGTACCGATAACAAGACAAACATACATGATGTGCTATGATACCAGAGTGTTCTGAGTGCAGCTACCCTGGAGAGTGATATAAGATGTTTCTTTTGTCACCTAAACCATCAGTACCGACAGTGTAAAACAAAACCTAAAGAAAGTAAAAGACAAAAGTCCTGTTAGTGGACTCAATGGTACAGTGCAGTCACAAGATGAAAAACTTTCTGGGAATTGCAGAAGCTCGCTTGAATAGCAATCTTGGGGATAACGATCACATATAAATACAGAGCACTTGATCACAATGAAAACCCAGAGGACTGAACAACTCCGTATTGATGCCATCTTAACAGCGAACAGTCGCCCAAGGATTTTGCCCTTGAAGCCTTTGTGCTGTTGTGGCGGAGACGTAGCAGGCTGTTAGCTCAATGGTCCACCTCTGAAGAGTCGCTGATGAGGTAAAGGTGATTTTTCCTGTGCGGTAATGGCTCATGACAATAGCCACGTTGCCTTTTTCGCAACTTCTCCGAGATCCGTTACGTTTTCTATCTGGGTTTCCCTCCGTGCTTAACGTCCCTGTAGGGATTTGCATCTGATCCTGCCTCGTTGTCTTGGCGGCGTGTTGTCGAAGCACAACTTTGGGAATCTGAAGCACGTCTTTTTCTAAGACGGCTCAGTTGGAGGCAGGGAGGTGGTATCCCTCCCGTGGAAAAAAAGAGCAAGATAACGTTCCAGGGTGACAGCTGAATTATTAGCCCATTAGTCACCGGAGAGAGAAAGAGCTGGACGAACATGGCATCCGTCAAGAAAGCGGCTCTTTTTGTGCAGATAGCCTCCCCCCCTCCCCTTAACTCCCGCCCAGGAATCTTGTAAGTCTCTCCCACTGATGTAGGAGCTGGAGGGCCGGGGTCAGGGAGCAGAGCTGGAGCTATCCCGGCGCTCTGCCGCCGCGGATGACCCGGTCGCCTGTCCTGAGAGCACTAACAGAGCAGCATAACAGAGA
This sequence comes from Terapon puta, assembly GCA_028564955.1. Lineage (NCBI taxonomy): Eukaryota > Metazoa > Chordata > Actinopteri > Centrarchiformes > Terapontidae > Terapon > Terapon puta. The sequence continues at coordinate 6,538,315 of JAOXYL010000030.1, forward strand.
GGCAGAACTCAGTGTGCCGGGGTAAAAATAGATGTGGCGCCATCCCCTCTTTCCCAGAGACGCATACGGACGTAGACGCCCGAACTCCCCCACAACCGGCGAGGAGGCGCATCTTTGGAGGCGGTGATAGTCGGTAGTTGATGTGCCGGAGCGCGTTTGATTGACAGGCTGACTGCGGTGGTACAAAGTGTCTGTGTGTTCGGGACAGATGTTCGCCGCAGCCCGCTCAGATGGTCCGCGTTGACGTACAGCAGGCGGAAGCCATTAAGCAACACTTGGCTCCAAGATGAACTTCCCGACTGCTCTGTGACCCCAGTTGGATCTCGTAGCCTCTTTTCTTTTTTCTTTTTTTTTTTAACACCTCACGTGTCTTTTGTACGAGCTATCTCCGCTCGAACAAAGACGCGGCATAGAAAAATGGAGGGGATTGAGCAAATGGAGTCGCGTTTGCCTCCTTTGATGCAAAATTAAACCTGATATCCCTTTGACATGCCTTCAACGGATAACTTGTCAATTTCCTGCTCATGATGAATAGCCTGAATAAGCTACGCTTCACAAGCCAACAAATTAATTAATGGCATGGCGTAATATGTTTTAAGAACACTTGGCATTGAGATGCTGTTGGCTTGTGAATGGTCTACCTCGATGCCGCTTCTTGAAATATGACCGCATTAACAAGCCTTTCTTCTGCCTCATGCTGCCATATTATTGCATTTCTCTTTGTCGGTGAAAGCAGTTACCGTGGTCTCATTAGGTTGGTACAGTTCTTGCTGCAGAATATAACCCAACAGGCTTGCCTTGACTCCACGCGGCGTCTGTTGAATGTTCTATTTGTAATATGTCTGCTTAAAGCTTAATGAAATGATGATAGTGGCAGCGCCGCGGGGCCTTGAATTAGCCCATCAGCTGATCTGAGTGCCATTCAAGTGGCCCGGATTGAAAATGTATTTACAGCGGGAGGACAAATATAAGACCAGTCGCTGTAGTTGAGGTTCATCAAGTTTATGTGCTGCCATTTATACCCCCTTCCTTCTGTATTTCAGAGGGAGAGGCTGCTTTTTTCAGAATTACTCAAGAGTACCTGAAATAGTCAGAGTGTCTATAATCAATAAGAAGGTGACAAAGATGAACTTGCAAACACTCAAATTTGCGTCTCCTCTCATCTTTACAGGACTCTGTGCTGAGTGTCAGGTCATTGTTGAGCTGTCTGGCCTGCAATTTTACTGCTTTGGTTGTCTCACTATTTAAAGTATAAAAAATAAAAAAAATAAAGCATCATTTGTGCCCGAAACAGGCAGCTGTTTCTTCTATGAAAAAAGCCCTAAAAACACACATGCAGAAAGCAAATAAGCATTTTTTTTTTCAAACTGTCAAACTATTCCTTTAAACTTGACGTGTAATTCTGCCTATCAGACGTTTGTTTAGAATTGAGTGCTTTCACTTCAGTGGAAGATCTGAAACTGATCAGCAGGTCTTAGATATTTAGCCGTAGAGAATCAAGAAAAACACATTTTGCCACTTTGTTCCATCAAAGGCTTTGATATGAAATACACTGAATATTACCAATTTATGTTCTGCGCTTTGCGGCGTGATTGAGCGTCCCACAATGGAGTCGGATCTTTTTGAAAAGCTCAGGAATTCGCGGCGCGCAGGCTGAGAGTCATCAATTTCAGACTTGTTTGGTAATTTTTGGGATCAAAGGCGATGATGAGGACGATGATACTGATGCTAATCCCACTGGAGGGGATGATTGAGTCATCAAGGCAAAAACAGCTGTCTTATGTGCCGCACAACCCCCCCGCCCCAACCACCACCACCACCACCCCTCACCTCCCCCAACTAATGGCTGATGATGACGGTAGCAGAGTGTAAGTGAGTGCAATTGACAGCGGAGTTGGAGCTTCCTCTGGGAGGCGGGGGGAAAGGCTGAATCTGAGCAGAGGGAAGCAGGCAGCAGGGTGGCCATGAAACATTCATGCACCTGGGGACTCTTTGCATGAGGGGGAGCGAGCTGAGCCAGTAATGAACTAAAGAGCAGAGGACTTTTAATGGCTCTGTTTGTCCTTTTATGAGATTAGCGCTGGTCTGGCTTCTTATATGAATTGCATTAGAAAGCCCAAACGCATACAGTGATTTAGCGCTGGCTCGCGCTAGCTCCCCGCTGCAGTGGAAATATTATTTACATTTGGAATAATCTAATTGTGGGCAGCTACGGGATAATTGGTACCACAGGTGCGCGGCCGGTTATAGCTCAAAGCTGGACGGCAGAAGGTGAGTTATTCCCGGCCCTCGGCCCCCGGACTGTTGACATGACAACAACGCAGCGCCAAATGTGGACATCCCCAGTTGTGCAGGCGGAGCAGTTGTCCACCCCCATCCCCAAGCCCCCCCACCCCACCCTAAACTCATCCCGCTCGACGGCTGCGAGCTCGCACAGGGACAGAAAAGGCGAGGGAGAGAGGAGCAGAGGAATGGCGAGATGAAGAGCAGAAGACGGGAGAAGTAATATTTAGACAGCTGCACGTGTAGCGCCGAGTATCGCTGTCAGGAGAAGAGGGTGGGGTGCGGCGAGGGAGGGGGTTAGAAGTGGAGGGATATTTTGGTGTCCTCAGCTAGGCCTCAGACAAACTCGCGCCGCAGTATTGATGTCACCGCGCCCTCCTGACAGCGGCTTGTAAATCACACGGTGTAGTCATCTATAGATGTGCAAACACCTGCTGCCTCTGTTCCTGTAGCATACCAGCAGCGCGTTATCTGTCCGGGCCGAGCACGATGGGAAAACCGGTTCAGACACGTTTTAAAGCCGGGCCCGTCAAAGGAGTCAGTGTCAGTGCCTCGGCCCTCAGACGCGGTACAGTAGCGGCGGTTGTGCGAGGCAGCTCGGTCACATGTCTGCGGTCCTGTGCCTGACTGGCCCCGTGCCTTGAGGTGGTGGATGGCAGCTGACTGCTCTGATTCACTGGGAGCTCGACTGTGCGTGTTGTGCGCCTCACAATGGGCTGACTCATGGGGAGTCGACTCGCTCGGCGCCCGTCCCTCAGCCGTTCTCTCCGGGACTTTCTGTTTGACTCCTTTGTTCCCTCTGTGTTTTGATGGAGACAGTGGCCTTCTCTCATGACTGTGTGTTTTTCTGCATTGTGCCCGTTTTCATTTCAACGGAAGCGGTCAGTCGCCCTCGACCCCCCCGTTTTTCCTCCACGCGCTGTCCTTCTCGTCGCCGCTCTGACAGTCAGCCGCTTACAGCTTCTTTTCACCTGACGTGGAGGAAGTTTCTCAAGAAGTGTGAAAAATGAGCAACCACATTACGTCCTCATCCCCCGACCTCACTTCAGCCACCAAGACTGGCTAATGATCCCTCACCGGCTTCCCAGCCGATTGTGTTAAACCACCTTGGGAGCGATGAAATTCGAAGCCGTCCACTTTGACTAACACATCCATACATCCGAAAGCTTATCAGCTGACGAAACAGTAGGCAGTGTTTATACTGTACAGTACTGATCCCTTAAGGACAGAGACAGAGTGTGGTGAGATCTGTTCATTTACATATTTTAATGTTTGTGCACAGAAAAAAAAGAATTATTAATCAATATGTAATCTAATACGAACTTGCAAGTGTACATATGTGATTCTCCACTGGAGTGTATCATCAGATGACATGACAGAAATCAGCAATTGCTGCAGTCGTTGAAATCAACGAAGACATTCCAGTATTTGTGAGAAGTACGGGTAATGATGGAGCTGTGTGTTCTTTCGGTGGTTTATTTGTTGCGACTCTCTTTTGTCTTTTAGCCACGTGACCAACGCTGACTAAGCCACCGTCTTTGTGCTCTTCAGTAAAGTGCTTTTGCCTGGCGACAGCACACACAGACACACGACGTTAAACCCCTACCTGCGGTCACTCTCGACTCATAATAACGTGCAAAACATCGGCGTGGCAACCACTAATTGCTGCTGGATATCAGAGCGAGGTCTCTCAAGACGCCGACCTTGCTCCGGCCAATCGTAAAAGAACATGTTGCCGGGTTGAGCTCTGATCAGAAGACCGAGGGGAGGAATTAATTATTCAGGCCGGCACGTTTTTTCGCCGGACACCACATTTAATGACATCTATAATGGCATCTTTGCGAGAGATTAATGCGGCGCGTGGCTATCAAAGCAGGGAGCGCACAAAAGTCTCGTCGTGTGCCAGGTACAAAACACAAAGGGAGCGACGAGTGCGAGCATTTTATGGCAGCATCCAGATTTTTTTCCTTTTTTGTTGTTGTTCTCAAATTCATCACCTACACTACAGATATTGCACAATTTCAAGCCTGCCTCGTCTCTCATTCGGTCTTGAAATTGGCTCCCAGACCGAAACGCACAAACCTATGGTGATGAGATTTGCTTAAATATTTATCGTACGAGGAAATGAAGAGGTATGAGATTAGAGCCTTTTCCTCACAATATTTACATCCCTGCCACCGCTGTTTAGCTTCCACGGCTCGAGGAAAAGGCTGAGTTTTATAATGATCACTAGTCGGGTTTCCTCTGACCTTTTTACGAGGGGGGACAGCGCCACGATGGATTGGAAATGTTTTGGAGTTAGTCAGGAAAAAAGATGAAACTGTTTCTTCTTTCCTTTCTTTTTTTTTTGGCGTTGATGTCCTCTTGATCACAGATAACAAACTTTAGCGCAAAGCTGGCTCAATGTTTTCGCTGCGTCTTTTAAATGACTTAAGTCATTAGTCATTAGTTGTGGCTCTTGCTCAGACGAGCCGCGTGTCTTCATCAGGGGAGAAAATGAGTTGAAGTACAAGGCCAAAGAGTTAAAACAAGACTTCAAGATGAAAAAGCGGGTTTCAAGTATCCAATTTCATTTCAAAGTCTCGTTAGGTAAATGAAGCTTCACATGGAAGACTTACATTTTGGACGAATGCGCCTCCTTAGAATTAATGATATACTCATTGTGTAACTTGGATGCATTGATGGATTGATATATAAGAGGCGTGTAGCGAGAAAGTGGGTTAGTACAGAAAAACTGTCAAGCGCTGCAGCTCTCACAGCTTTTGTGTGTATTTGCTGTAAATAGTGCTTAGCAACAGCAAGGTTACTGACTCTGGTTGCATCTGCATTATGCTAATGTGATGAGAGCAGGAAGCCCAGCGGAGGCTAGTCGCGCTGGATCGCTACGGGGACGCAAACGCGAGAGCAATCATGCAAATTAGCAGGAACGGCTGATCACTCAGGAAAAAAAAACAAAACAAAGTTTAATAAAGAGATAAGCGGGCCCGGGCCGGACCAGACCGCACCTCCAGTGGCAGGCCGGATTCAGACGGGGGGGAGTCCTGCTTTGATATTTCCCTCTAACCAAACGTTGTTATCGCGACCCCGGAGCAAACACGCAAACAATCCGGCCTGTGTGTTTCCAGTCACATGGGCTCGGAGTGCTGGAGAGTCAGCGCGCCTGTCCTGGTATTTCCTGAGGCTTCGTAAACATGAGTACACGCGCTCTGCTGCACACGCACACAACGCACACACGCGCGCACACAGGGGTTTCTATTTAAACAAACAGTTGACGATGATAATGTAATCATGTTTGCATGTGTAGCAAGTGTTTTACTGGGCAGAAGCAGGCCAAAACTTGTGACTACAAAACATCAAACGAGCTAAAAAATAAGGCATGATCATACATCCTCTGCTGGTCTGCAGCTCTTTGTTATTGCCACTGTTTTGACTAAGGAAACCTTTAAAGAACAGTTTAAGTCTTATTGCTTTTCACTGATAGGACATTGAAAGTGAGGTGGGGAGGGACACACAGCAAAGGGACCCCCGGGATTCAATCTGGGGTCCAGTGCACCGAGACTCAGGCCTCAAAAGTGTATGAGCACGCTCTACCACCTGTATCACACTAAAGTTTTTATCCATCTCATGTAGGCTTTCCTGATTAAGTAAGGCTTAAACAAAAAAAACTGTCCTTTTTTCTAAATATTTGAACACACGAAATCATATATCAAATGTGTTTTTGTTCCGAGTGGAATATCTGTGTGAACCCACTTCCAACGTGCGGTTACTCCTGACTCAGAAAAGAAAAACAGAAGGAAGTGTGACATTTTGCACTTCTCCTTTCTCATCCTGTCAAACTCTCTGAGAAATCTTTGTTTACAATAAATAAGCGGGAGGCAGGCGAAGGAAAAGCCTCAACCCGCGGCCATAGGACGCCGCTTAATCCGCTGCTTATGCATTTAGCTCACTAAAAAGCATATTTTTAGCAATTACACCAGCGTCGCTAAAGCCACTAATGGATGTTGTTTGTGTGCGAGTATGATTATTGCGCTGGACTTTGCCAGGGGATGGCCATGCATTAAATCATTATTCGATTTAACCAGTTGAAATGCGTGTGTGTGCACTGGTTCATCTAATTGATTTGGAGTGTTAAAGTGCAGGGTTCAATGAATACTCTAATCAAAACCTTGGAGGCTGCTGCTAAATGGTAGAGAATGATTTAATGTGTCTCAAGCTTTTTTTTTTTTTTTAAAGCTCACAGCCTTAAATTGAGTCTTGTCTTCTGCGTCTTTAGGCTTTCTGTCCGAGTTCATGATGTTCGAAATGTAAACAGTTTGGATCTAAAGCTGTCAAACTGCGATAAAAATTAAATAAAGTCAAATCATTTCAACATTTCAACCTCCAGATGTGTTAACTGCCAGTATCTCTTGCCACTAATCTTTTTTTTTTTTTTACCCCTTTAGCTGCCATCTAACACAATTTCATGGTGTTGATACAGAATCTGAAAATTCAATAGCTGAGCATGTATGCCGGGATTATAATTTGGTGTCTCTGTGGGGGATGTGGGTCAGCTGAAAGGCTCCATTTCCTCAAATATTGTAATCCCCATTTGTTCTGCTTTTTTCACCAGAAACACAGCTTTGAGGTCTTTGTCAGGCTACAATGCCCCGGGCAGGACAGTGGCTCTTAAGGCCGTTGTCTTGTCTCCAGATGACTTCTCCGCTCGTGTGCAAGCCTCCTCGCTGCACCTTAGCTCCCCCCTTTTTAAATTTTTTTTTTCAGACACGCATTGAAAGCTCAGGCTCGATCTTTCCCGTGTCATTTTGCTTTTCAGTTTGAACCCCCCGCCCCCCCACAAGATGTCCACTCTGCTCCTCCGCAACGCCCAAAACCAGAGCAGGTCAAGTTTACGGCTGAACTGGGGAACGGGGTCAGCAGGATGCACCCATTTAACCTTGCCGGAGACCTGCACGGAGGGAGGAAGTCGTTCATTTAGTCCGGAGTGATAAAGCACGGCACGTGGTTAACTCCGTCTGCCTTCTTCTTGATAAAAACGCCGATTTTTTTCCCCCGTCGCCTTCCCAAACGGTTCCGCTAATTCCGGGTATTAACGGCCACACTCAGCCAAACTAATTTCGTGGCTGTTTCTTGGAGTAGTTATGTGAAACCATGCGTGTTCATAAAAAAATTGATTTTGTTTATATATCATTTTCACTATAATGGGTTTTTTTTGTGGCTTGATTCGGTGAGGAAAAACCTGACGTGCTCAGTAGGAGAGAAAAAAACGGGAGAAGGGCGGGAGAAGGATTGCTCTCCTCGCTGGCATGTTAATATTCTGCTCCTGTGTCGTCCAAACCTGATAACAAGTATGGCACGAGACAAGGCTGCCCGTCGCGGAGAGGGCTTTTTTTCAACAAACGTCATTATGCCGGATCAATGCTCCCCGGAGGAACGGCGGCCTCAGACGCCACACGCGGAGATGGATGAAGGAGTGCGGCCCGGGGCGTCTTTTCGATGGTTCAGCAGGCCGAGGTGCGGACCACGTACCTGAAACTGTGTGGATGCTTCTATTCAGCTCGCGGAATTCATCTAATATTCTGAAAAGTGACCAAAAATGTGATATTAAGTTGTTTTTAAAGGGTTTATTCACCCACTGGAATATATACCTGCCTCCAGCTCTGTAGCGTGGGGATGAACAGAATTAGGATTTTTGGCGTTCACCGGTGGAGTTGCATTGTGGGTAAGGTGGGTGCCAGCTTTTGACAAAGAAGAGGAATGCGTGGAATGAAAAAACAGACTGGTTCTGCAGCATCGATTTTGATCCCTTTTTTCTTTTTCATTATTATTATTTCAAACTGTTCGTCAGCGCGTCCGACACCGTTATGGGGGTGCAGTGATGCTAAACCGGTGGAGCGGCTCTTTGAAGTTCAGCTGAAGTTTATACGAGGCTTCAGCAGTTTGAGCTCCACAAATCACGTGGACGTCTTCCAAAGCCACTTTCTTTTTAGCACAAAAATCACTCTTTGTTTTAGTGTCCCTCAGCAAGGAGCAGCTCAGCAAGGAAACTGTCTGGGGAAACACAAAGGGAGGGGGGCGGGGGGATTGAACTAAAAAGACTTTGGAAAAAACACCCAATTCATTTGTCTAAGCCACATATTAGCTCCAGGACTGTGAATCGTTTCCTCCAATATTTAATGTCAATGGGCTAATGTAATGTTTAGGAAATGCAAACATATTCATTTTTTTTTCTTTTGTCATTTGGGGGAACCTTTAAAAATGGGGATGCCACGCGTCAGACAATAAATGCGCATGTACTCCAGCGTCCTCCATTCATTAAAACGTGTCTGCCGGTCTGTCTCTGTCATCAGCCCGCAGCCTGTCTGGGGCGGTTCCACATGACAGCAGCATGTGTACGTATGGACAGCGCGTTTAGCCTCCCTGTCTCCTCCGTCTCATCTCGGATGCTCGTACCCGGGGGGGTCAGATAATGTCTCATTTAAAAAATAAAAGTCAGAGCATTGCGTCGGGGTGATTTTTTTTTTTTTTTTCCTGGTCGTAGAAAGAGAGAGAGAGAAGATGCTCTGCAAAGTCTCCCTCCGTCTGTCTCTCCGTGACTGTGCGGAGCCGCGCGGTGGTGGATGAGCTCGAGGGGGTTGTAGTGACAAGTTGGAGAGGTGGGTGGAGGGAGGGGGGTGGGGTTGTGTGGAGCAGAAGAGGCTGTTGGGAAAGGAGGAGGAGGAGGAGGAGGGAGGGGGGGGTGGTGTTTCTGTAAATAGCCCACCCTGCGTTGAGAACCGGCATGCAGCGCGGCCCTGACCTCGCCAACCGAGCCGCCGCTCACATTTCCTCACGGCGCGAGGAGGCCGCGGAAGTCAGCGCCGACTGTTTCTCCACTTTATCCAGGTCAGATCTGATCCACTCTCACCAGCAGAGCACCGACGCTTGTGACCCTGGTGCCCCCCTACACACACACACACACACCCCTCCACTCTCCTCTTGCTGCCAGCCAGTGTCAAAATAACACAAGCGGCTCTGCTGGAGGGCCGCCGCTGCTCTGCCTGCTGTTATGAAATCACGCTGCCCTCATTTGGGTTTCTAAATATCCGCACTCGGATACATTTTTCAGATCAAAACAAAGCGCCGGCTCGGGTTGACTCCCCACATTTCTCCACATTAAGCTGTTAAAAGAGAGTTTGCCTCGCAGCGTATGTGCAGTGGATGTATGTGTGTGTGCTTGGAAGTAGGTCATTGATTTGGAACTTGGACACTGATTATGTGCTGGCCTAGAAATGGGCTATAATCGGTGTCTCTCATACCAAAACAGCTTTTCATAAGTGGCAGTTATTTCAAGGTCAGGACAACAGTTGTGTCTCATCGCCACAAATACATACAGACTCTGTTTATCCGCTCCTCCGTTTCAACAGATTGCTGCTTCTAGAGTCTGTTCAATCTTGTGCAATTGCTCATTTTAGGATACATTACCGCTGAAAGATAAAGGAGAAAAAAAAAAGAGAGAGTCTGAATATCATGTTCATCTCTCTTTATGGGGACTAGAATGTGCCAAACCTGCAGGCATGCCCTGTTCTGTCCTCGATAGGGGTTTGGTGCGCTCATTCGAATGCCATTTGAGCCAATAATGTAAATATTCGTGGTCTCTGGACAAGCCGGGACGCGATTTTAATCTGCCTCTGACGCAGAGTCGCAAGGAACACGTGTAAAAAAAAAAAAAAGAGCGGAGTCTTCATGACCATGCTGGAGTAAATCTCGCGCTCTGAGCTGGGAATTAACTGTCAGCCGGCATCATCACAACTCCCTCTCTCTCTGTCTCTCCTCATAGCTGGAAGCGAGCGCTGTATTAACAGTGGATTTTCCTGAAACGCCCTCAGGATGAAGCCTTGATATTGTTTTGTAAATGTAACTGGATATAGATTCGGCTTCTGCTTACAGTGCGAGCTGATATCCAGCGCGGAGAACAAGTTGTGCTCCCTGAATGGTGGTGGCGCGAGGTCAAAAGGGCATGTTTGTGTACTTCCTGTTCTCCTCCTCGGTCTTGGCCCGTGTGGGTCAAGAATAAACACAGCGAGCGTGCTGGCATGAATGGAGAGCTCATATGTGTTTTTTTTTTTTTTTGGAAAATGAATTCCCTGGCCATTCCGTCTTTTTCACGGCCATACCAGGAAGAACTTGAGAGGACATAATCTGCGTTTTTGCATATCGTGAGGGGTTTGCATGAGAGTGCATGAGAGCGGCGTTGTCGTCGCTCCTCCCCCCGATCTTCCTCCTCCACCTCCCCCGGTCGGCGGCAGGTCCCACATGAAGCGATCCTCGACGTGCGCCTGTTTAAATAGGCCCTCGCCGTGTTTGCATTTGTTTAGGCAGAGAGGCAGAAACCAACAAGCAGGCGCAGACAAAAAAATCCCATCAAAAAATGACATCAGCCGCAACAGCTGCAGGCTGTGTGGCACTGCAAGGAGAGAGAGAGAGAAAGAGAGAAAGAGAGAGAGAGAGAGAGAGAGAGAGAGAACAATTGACCAGAAGCGACACGGGAAAGAGAGGTGACCTGATTGCTCAGCTGGCCAAGAGCACGGGAAGGAAGCAGCAGGAAAGGCTGGTCCCCTCAGTCTGGCCTGGCTCTCTCCCGCTTCTGGTGGGTCCCTCTGTGGCCTTCCTCTCCTCCCTTTTCCCTCCCCTCCTCCCCCCGTCCTTCCCCTCTCCTCCTCCTCCTCCTCCTCC
>JAOXYL010000030.1:6601214-6611869 GCA_028564955.1 Terapon puta
GGGGGGGGGGGGGGGGGGGGGGGGGGGGGGGGGGGGGGGGGGGGGGGGGGGGGGGGGGGGGGGGGGGGGGGGGAGTTGGAGAGGCAGAGAGACTGCTGGCACCATCTGTACATGTCTTTTGTATTCCAGCCCTCATCTTTACACAGAGCGAGGCTGGTGTGCTCAGTGTTCAAATGAAAGGAGAGGAGGTGCCTTTTGGGGTGCGATGCTCTGAGAGGAGAAGGTGTGTGTGTGTGTGTGTGTGTGTATGTGTGTGTGCTGGTGTGTGCGGATGCTGAAATTCAGGTTTTGTCCTCGTAAATTCGCCGCACTCTGAGGACACCTCGTGCCCTATTTATTTTACCTCTGTGGGTGTGTTAATGTAAGCCAGTGTAGTGTCCTTCCTTCCTTCTATGTGTGTGTGTGTGTGTGTGTGTGTCAGAAGGCTTGTACTCTGTTTGTAAGCACTCATGTGTGGTCAAATCTCTGGGTTGCCATGTTTGTGATGGGAGTCAGAAGCTTTTGTTTGTTCCTCCCTCCCATCAGCCCCATTAGCCTGATGTCTCCTCTCTCACTGACTCACTCAACCTTTTTTTTATCTCTCTCTCTCTCTCTCTCTCTATCACCCTCTCTCTTCCTGTCTCTCTCCCCTCTCTCTGTGTAATATTTGCTGTGGCGGCCCGTCCTTGCATGTGGCAGCAGGGTGGATCTGCCTGCGAGGACAGCCTGCACTGTCTGCTGTCATATTGACGTGGCTTTTTTTTTTTTCTTTCTATCTTTTTTCTTTTTTTTTTGCGCGAACCGCAGCTGAAATCACCGAGCGCTCGGTTTCACCCACCCGCCCCTCCCTCGCTCCTCAGTCAGCCTGGAAGTGCTGTGAATCATAAGAGGAGGTGGCTGCCCTGCTCTTTGATTGAATCCACATTCCCTTTCTGCTCCGACGCCGCAGAGAGAGAGGGAGGCTGGGAGGAGGCAGGGGAAGCAAGAGGGAGAGAAAAAGGAAAAGTGAGTCTTTTGTAGTTGGCACACTACAAAAACATGCACTGCAGATGAAAAGCATATGATTCGATCAAACGCGCTCTGTGGCAGCCACCTAACCAAGCGGTAGGTAGGAAGGTGGAGGGAAGGGAAAGGGAAGGGCCGGAGTCCATCTGCAGGCCCAGAGTGAACCCTAGTGGCCAAGAGCTGCAGTGACACGCGGGGTCGGAGCTTTTATATTGCAGCATAAAGGTGCCCCCTTTTCTCTCTTTACTGTTGGAAGAGATTTAAGCTATTTATCCAATATCCATTTCTGCTGTAGAGTTTATTTGCATGCTAAAATGTCGGGCGGTGAGATGGTCCTCACCTGCAGGTCCTTGGCGTCATCCTTTAAATATCAGAAGAATATATTTTGCGGGGTAAGGCCATGCTTTCTGAAGAAATATAATTTGGGGTTTGGATGTAGATTTTGTCTGTTGCAGACAAATTCACAGAGATAGTCCTGCTGGGAAACAAGACAGGTAGACATACCTTTACATAGTGAAGATGATTTAACCGATGACAATGGAGTGGCAGTGCACAAGTGGGTCCACAATCATTATTATTATTGAGGCTGAAAACTATTAAAGGAAGAGGGCTGCCGAGCAAGAATCTGTGACTCAATCTGCAAGATTGGCCCAAATATGTTTGAGAGAATGCATTATCTTCTGTGTTACTGTCGCCTCCTATTATGCGAAGATTAGGTCTCTCACTTCAGTATTTGCATTTATCCCCCCACAGAGAGACCTCATGTCATTTTCCAGTAAATAATAGGCAACTCAGGTAATGAATACAATAGGAAATGCTGCTGACAGTAAGCGTCTAATGTGTATCCCGCTGCTAGCATGGATGTAAGAAAACCGCCGCAAGCTTGTTTTCCACAAATGTGAAAAGCTTAATTTACATTCTTAAAGTCCAATAAACATAAACCAGCCTCTAAGCAAAATAAAAGTTCTTCTTTATCCAAATGAAAAAAGAGATATCAATTGAGATTTCAACAGTTTATCTAATCCATCAATTTAAAATCTAACCTAGTGACATTTCTTATTTGTCTCTGCCTGTAGGATGTTTAAATGTTTAATGTTGCTGTCAGATTTCCTGTATTTTGGAAATGCTCTCACAGACTCCCTGATTTGTCTTAGGGTATTGTGCACAAATGCGTTTTACATCATTCTGTCTGTCGGGTCATTGCTTCTCAATTTTGTGTCCAAATGTGCTCAGAAGCTTCTTCCTCCTAAGTTGTCGTTGCATCCGCCCCCTCCCCTCACGTAATCAGTTTTTGCAGGTTTTTGCAGCACTTGCAGTGGAGGGCCGTCACCTCTGCAGTTATTTCTCACAGCGGTCCGACAGCACCGATACACATTTCCTCTGCTCTCTTCCCAGCTCTTCTGTCGTCGTGGTGTGAGGAGCTAGGACGCCTCCTCCTCCTCCGTCACCAGAAGAACAGGCAGAACGAGCCTCCAGGAAAAGTGCCCATGCAGCCCCCCATGAGCTCCATGAAGCCCAGCCTCTCACACGGGTCAGTGTTCACACGGCTGCGCTTTTTGGCTCGTGTGCGAGGTGTGTTTGTGTGTGTGCGCGTTGGGTGTGCGAACAGACAGACGAGGCCCTCTGGGAAAGCCCTTCCTCTCCACATGATGCCTGGTGTTCCTTATGGATCAGTGGCCAGACAAACTGCCAGACTAACTGCTTGTAGCACAGTCAATAAGGACAAACAGTACCGCACAACCCCGAGCACATCTAGTTAATAATTAGAATGTTTGTGCGTTTCAAGAAGAAGAACGTGCTTTTATTTTGTAATCCTAACAATAAAACCTTTGTCTTTCCCATATCGTTCAGCAAATACAAATATACTTACTACAAGCGTACGTGGCAAATATTTGTGCAGTGACGCAGGTCACATTTTGTTTTGCTTACGTGACGTGCTTTTGTCTGTCCTCTGCAGAGATGGGTCTTTTCCCTACGACTCAGTTCCCTGGCAACAGAACACCAATCAGCCTCCAGGTTCGTTGTCCGTGGTGACTACTGTCTGGGGTGTGACCAACACGTCTCAGAGCCAGGTGAGATAACATACCTGTTTGACAGAGTAACTGTGTTTGAGTGGGCTGCATCTTATAGGATCACATTTCTGTAGCTCTAAACGGCTCCTACAGGGGTTTTCCCATTCGGGGACAAGTGAAAAAATTACTTCAGACTCCCACAAAGACGTCTTTGTGTCACATGCAGATTAGTCCCTGGAGTTAAAAGTTCTATATGTATTATATTGTATTGAACCTTGATTAATTATTTCACTTGTTGGAAATCAGCACTGACACCGTATTCCTGTATTAAAATATCCAATTTGTCTACACGTCCAACAGGTGTTGGGGAATCCCATGGCCAACAGCAACAATCCTATGAACCCTGGGGGCAACCCCATGGGCTCGGGTATGTCTGGTAACAATCCAGGTATGAACTCTCCTCAGTTCCCTGGTCCTCAGCAGCAGTTTCCCAATAAAGGGAACTCCAACCAGGGCTACATGCAGCAGGGCATGTACGGGCGACCCAACTACCCTGGAGGAGGAGGCTTTGGTGGCAAGTAAGTGGACAGTGCATTAATACTGGTTGCTGTTCACACTCCTCCAGCATGAAGGTCTGAGGTAATTTCTTCTCTTGTGTTGCTCTTGTCATAGTTACCCTGGAGGGCCTAATGCTGGACCTGGAGGAATGGGCATCCCTCCGCATTCCCGTCCTCCTTCAGACTTCACTCAGCCTGCTGCTGCTGCCGCCGCCGCTGCAGTTGCTGCTGCCGCCGCCACCGCAACCGCCACTGCCACAGCGACTGTAGCTGCCCTGCAGGAAACCCAGAACAAGGACATGAACCAATACGGACCGGTACGACAAGACACACAACTGCCAGAATCTATAATACATATATATATCTAGAATTCAGGAAAATGGTTTTTGTTCAAATGCCCCCTAACTTGCATAGACTTATCACTGAAAAAGTCTAAACCACTTGTAAGAGAGACTAATTAGCCAAAGTAGTAATGGAGCCCAATAGGACATTTGGCACTAACAATAGTTTAACATATATTTTTTCAGAGGTTAGAACTTTTTAGTGGGGTGAATATTTTTTGGTGATCTTTAATACTCTTTCGCAATTTGCCATATTGACAGTTTACTCAGAGATGGTTGACTGATCCCATTTTGTCTTCCAGATGAGTTCCTCTTTCCAGATGGGGCCAAACCAGGCATACAACAGCCAGTTCATGAACCAGCCAGGACCCCGCGGCCCTCCGTCCCTCCCCGGGAACATGGGCTCAGGCATGAACGCATCCAACATGAGCGGGCCCCCCATGGGTATGAACCAGCCCAGGGGCCAAGGCATGGGGCCTTTTGGGTCCCATGGCCAAAGGATGCCCCAGCAAGCCTATGCAGGACCCCGGCCGCAGGGCATGGGTGTGCAGGGCATGAAAAGACCGTACCCAGGAGAGGTGAGTGGACGACAAAGCAGCACCTTCGAGTTTTAGTTTGTTTGCTATATGTTGAATTTGTGTTTGTCATTACTGCATCAACAGCCAAACTATGGTGGGCAGCAGTATGGACCAAACAACCAGTTCCCTAACCAGCAGGGGCAGTACCCCACACCCAACGCCTCGAGACCGCTGCCGTCCCCTAACTACCCCGGTCAGAGGATGCCAGGGCAGCAGCTGCAGGGCCAGTACCCACCACCCAGCGGTGCCATGGGCCAGTACTATAAGGTGCAGTAATACCGCTATTCATCAAAATTGTTGTAAATCATCCACATTATCAAAAAAGCAATAATTAACCAAGGTTAATTTGCAAAAATAACATTGGCAAAAAAGTAACTTAAAATATGTTTTTACCAAATTACAGCAAGAGCCACCTTTTAATGGCCAAACAAATAACTTCTCTGGGAGTGGGTATCAGTACAACCAGGGTAATATGAATGGGGTAAGTCAATTTTCTCACATTATGACACACTATGGTTTTGTTTTTTATAGTCCCATAAACATTTGATTTACTAATCAATTCTCTTCGATACAGCCGCCCAGACCAGTGGGTAACTACCCTCACTCGCCAGTGCCAGGCAACCCCACCCCTCCAATGACCCCTGGAAGCAACATCCCTCCATACCTGTCGCCAAACCAGGACGTGAAGCCCCCCTTCCCTCCTGACATCAAACCAAATATCACCACTCTCCCTCCCCCTCCAGGTCAGTAACTGGACAATGTCCCATGTAAAGATCTTAACTGTTCCTTTAAAAGTTTGTGATAGTCTGACCTTGGCTTTTCTCCAACTGTGTAGCCAACCACAACGAGGAGTTGCGACTAACGTTCCCAGTGCGGGATGGGGTAGTCCTCGAACCCTTCAGACTAGAGCATAACCTGGCCGTCAGCAACCACGTCTTCCACTTACGGCCCTCTGTACACCAGACGCTCATGTGGAGGTAAGATGTCTTGTACTGAATCAACGTTCAATGAAGTTTAAGATATTCCTTCCACGTACATTATCTTCCATGAGAGCTTCATGATACAGTAGTTTTCTTTTTCCCTGTTCCAGTGGAACCCTTTTTAGGTCCCTGTACAGTTGACAAGAAAGCAAAAAAATCTCAGTAAAAACAACTTTTCCAGAAACCCAAATATTAGTTATTGCTGGAATTAGAACTAGAGATAGATATTTCAATTTCTCTGAATGTTTTTCATGGTTTTAGCAACAGTAATATATAGATAAAAATAGTTAAAAATGGCTTAATGGAAGAGAAAGTGGTCACAGCAGTGTACAGAGAATAGTCAAAATTGAGAAAGAAATCAAAAAGAACAATCCAGAGGAACGTGTAAAGTTTCAATGTCCATAGTTATGTAGATGATACCCGACTATACCTCAGTTTAAAGCCCAGTTAACCGCACTGTTGCATGAAATTGAAACGTTGGTTTCAAGAAATTTCACAGTTTCTCCAGTTCTTTTTGTGCTCTCTGATCACTCGATTCTCAGTCAACAGGGAAATTTAGCTTCACATGAGAATCCTGTAGTCGACAACCAATGGGGAATTCTTCAGTTCCTCTTAACCTTTTGCAAGCAGATTGAAAAGGTTGTGCACTCGTACTGTCTGCAGCTGAGAATTATTTTAAAAAAAAGTCAAAGCACCGCCATTCCCAGCTAGCTTGGAGAAGGTCATTCACGCATATATTTTCTCTGATTTAGATTATTGTAATTCCCTTGAGTGAGTCACTCAAGTCCAGAGCTTGTCGGAGGCATAAAATCACAATATTGAGAAGATTTGGCCGCACAGATATTGGATCATGTATGACCAAGTGTCATGAACCTAGTTTTTATTAGACCTATTTTACATCAGAATTTATCTATATGATATGATATGATATGATATGAAATGGTATGATATGAAAAACTGTGTTTTTCATGTCCCACAGAGAACTTTGTAAGAACTGACAATTTAATTTTTCTTTGCTCGTCTGTGCAGATCGGACCTTGAGCTGCAGTTTAAGTGTTACCACCATGAAGACCGTCAGATGAACACCAACTGGCCGGCGTCAGTCCAAGTCAGCGTAAACGCCACGCCGCTCACCATCGAGCGGGGCGACAATAAGACCTCCCACAAACCCCTGCACTTGAAACACGTATGCCAGCCTGGAAGGAACACAATCCAGATCACAGTCACTGCCTGCTGCTGTGTGAGTACACAAACCTCCACAACTAATAAAACGAGGTTTATACAAATCCAGACAACAAAAGTAGTTGCCAGATAAGTAAAAGTCAGACTGCCAGCAGATGATATTTTCATGCCAAAGCTTAGAACAAAATAAAGAATTGATCTGTCAGGTCTCTGTGGACACACATGTTGAAACAGTAAAGGAGCAATTAAACAAATGCACCTCATGAGGATGTCTGTGATGGTGACGGTGATGTTTCCTCCTGCAGTCGCACTTGTTTGTGCTGCAGCTGGTCCACAGGCCTTCAGTTCGCTCCGTCCTCCAGGGCTTACTGAAGAAGAGGCTTCTCCCTGCAGAGCACTGCATCACCAAAGGTACACGCAAAAGGCCATTTTGCACCCTAACATCTTTGTTGTTCCCTGAGTCCTCGCTTACACTCTCCGTTTTTCTCCCTCTGCATCAAAGTTAAGAGGAACTTCAGCAGCGTAGCAGCATCTTCGGGCAACGCGACGCTCAACGGCGAGGACGGCGTGGAGCAGACGGCCATTAAGGTCTCCCTCAAATGTCCAATCACCTTCCGGCGGATACAGCTTCCAGCAAGAGGCCATGACTGCAAACACGTTCAGGTGAGAACCACAAGGGATAAACAAACAGACTCTCAAGATAGGAGGAAATTTAAAATAGTGTACCGGATACCAAATGAGACTATTTTTTTCTTCTTTTGCAGTGTTTTGATTTGGAATCATATTTACAACTGAACTGTGAGCGGGGGACATGGCGATGTCCTGTATGCAAGTAAGTTTGTCCAGCTTAAATCCATAGCAGGATTTGCTCTGTCTGTAGTTTTGACTTATCCATGCAGTTGTCTCTGTCAGCACTGTAAGCCTTGTTTCTCTTCTATCCTCAGTAAAACAGCGTTGTTAGAGGGACTTGAGGTGGATCAGTACATGTGGGGAATCCTGAACGCCATTCAGAAGTAAGTTGAGACGAGAAAACGCATGTGACCCACTTAATTCGTCCTCGGATCACAACCGTCTGACTTCTTCTGCATTTCACCAGCTCGGAGTTCGAGGAGGTGACCATCGACCCCACGTGTAGTTGGCGGCCGGTGGCGATCAAATCTGACATCCACATAAAGGAGGATCCGGACGGACCACTGGCCAAGAGGTTTAAGACGATGAGCCCCAGCCAGATGATCATGCCCAATGTGATGGAGATGATAGCTCAGCTCGGCCCCGGACCCTCGCCGTACCCTTTACTACCATCCCAGCAGGGGGGCAATAACAGCGAGTACGGCAGCCAAGGTAGGATGCAAACCTTAAACAAGCACTCACACACACGCATTCAATAATTGTGAGAAATAACAGCTACATATCTTATTTTGTCCTCCTAGGCAACAATTACCAGGGGCACGGGAACTTTGACTTCCCTCATGTCACCCCTGGTGGTACGTCGATGAACGATTTCATGCACGGTCCCCAGCTGTCCCACCCACCTGACATGCCCAACAGCCTGATGGCCCAAGACAAGCCACTCTCCCACAACATGCCTGACTCAGTGAGTTTTCCCACCTTTCAGTATATCGACACCGCATCCAGCCTCTCTCTCTGTCACTGTCGCTTTTTTTGTTTCATTCAGTTTTCTACTTTTTTTTCCCAACATATCTCACTACATCTCTTCATTTCACTTTGTTGATTGTCATATCATCAAACATTTCATACCATGTTTGTTTAATCTGTTAAGCTTACAGAGAAGTGAATCCATTAGGAAGTCACTCGTAAATTGTGCTCTTTTAATTGTGGTTTGTCTTTCCCACTGTTTTCTGACTAAATTATCAAGTAATGAACCGCAGGAATAACTGGAACTGGCAAAAAAAAACTATTAGTTACAGCCTCAGGCTCAATATTTGCCCCCCCTCTCTCTATAGATACCTCACTCTGGCGGCAATGACCAGTCGCACGGCCCATTGCAGCAGAGCTTACACGCATCTCCGCACCCTGGGAGCCAATCAGCACAGCAGCTACACCACAGCGGGCCTCCTCAGCCGTCGCGACAAGCTCCGCCACCTCAGCAACAGCAGCAGCAGCAGCAGCAACAGCAGCAGCAGCCCGGCCCCAACAACCATCCCCACGGCGACCTGGCCTTCAACCCCTCCAGCAGTCTGGACAGCCAAGTGGGGTCGGACATGCCCGAGCCATCTTTAGACGTGAGTCCTGGCCCACCTTTCGCAGCAAAGTCTTAAATAATCCGCCTTGACTCAGATGCCTAACTTGTTTTCTTTCCTTTTCTCTCTCTCTCTCCACCGGCAGCTTCTTCCAGAGCTCGCCAACCCGGACGAGCTGTTGTCGTACCTGGATCCGCCGGACCTCCCCAGCAATAGCAATGACGACCTTCTATCGCTCTTTGAGAACAACTGAGGCAATTCAGACACACAGAAACTTTTCTGACTGCCTGCCAGTCTCCCTGAAAAGCCAGGGCGGTCGCTCAGTACTTGACAAACACAAAGATGCACTCCCTTTCTCTTCTTCCTCTTGTACAGTTTTCATTGGCCAGCGCAGAGTGACTGAAAGAGGTTAAAACTCAAAGACACGGCAGGGTGCGGGGGCTCGCCGATACTTTTGAACTGTGCAGCTATACTCAGTTGATTTTTTTTTTTTTTTTTAAACGCCACACAGGTGTATGTGTGCACACTAGGAACGTGTTGTAGCATTTTTTTTATTCATGTTTATTTCCTTTTGAGAAGACAAAAGGAATTCACTGTATAAAACAGAAAAATAACTGAAAAAAAAAAACTGCGCTACCTGGCCAGTGTGCGTTATGTCCACATTGTTATTCCAGTCTGAGAGGTCACAGCTCCATTCCCTGACTGCTCTGGTTAATCACACTGTTTTGTCCACCACACATCATTTGAAAGCACAAGAGATTTTGGCAATGCAAAAAAAAACAACAGTCTGTCTTTACAAAGGAAAAAAAGATCAATTGGATCGGTGTCTGTCCTTGACAAAATGTTTTTTAAATACACTTTTTGTCCTCTGCAAACGTTTTAAAAAGATTTTTGGGAACGATTGGCTTCTACTTTTTCCACAATTTGATACATACATATTTTTGTCAAAAAGAGAGAAATCCCTGCTTTTCAGTCCTCTGAGGGCTGAGAGTTGGAACTGAGAAGATTTTGGCCCCACTAAAACAGAAAAAAAAGAGTTTTTATTGCACACCAAGAACATCGTACTTGTACTTCTCCATGCTGTATAGTCATCGTCCTCCCGTGCAGAGGAGTGGTTTTGATGGAAACGAAAGGTACAACACGAGAGATCGGAGGGGGGAGGGGGGTTCCCGTAACGATCCCGCCGCGTTTATTGCTTCCTGCTACGACTCCTTCCACCCCGTCTCGCTCCAGCATGAGTCCCGGTGTCGCTCGCATCAGCGCTTTCGCAAACATTGCATCTCTCTCCCTGTTAAATGATGTGCTGTTTGAGTAGTCTACAAAGTGCATGTGTGCCAAGCCCTCGTCTAGTGCTGTTCCAAGTGGTTAAAAAAAAAAGAAAAGAAAAGACAAAAAAAGATAGTGTGTTTTTTTCAGTTGCTGTCACCACAGCTCTTTCATTTGTACGTTTGTTTTTGATTTCTGTCCAATTTAGTATGATTTATTTAACACTAACATTGAAGGGATAACGCTGATACCGGCGATACGTTTGTCATGTATCCGCTGGATATGCTGTGTTGCGTTTGTTGGTTTTTTCTGTTTTTCTTGCTGCATAATTAAACTATCCATAAACCTTTTGGGGAAATTGCTCAACATCACCAAAGCTAGAGGGATGAGAATGGAGACGTTTGTGTTTGCTTGGTCCTGTGTAAGACTGCGATTGTGCGGGTGTGTGTGCATGTGTGTGTGTGAATGCGCGTGTGCGTGTGTTTCTATTAGCGTGATGGGAGGTTATATTGATTTCAAAGATATAGGGGAGGACAAATCCAGTTTTATCCATC
>JAOXYL010000030.1:6683583-6698860 GCA_028564955.1 Terapon puta
GAACGGTGGTAATTACGAGTCAGAAAGTTGGAATAGCTGAGTGGCTCTTTGCTGTTCTCTCTCTCTCTCTCTCTCTCTCTCTCTCTCTCTCTCTCTCTCTCTCTCTCTCTCGCACACACACGCGAAAATGCCAACAAGTCAAGCAGAGCGAATATCAATGCAGCACGACATCATAAATTATTTTCATCATCATTTTTGTTCACTATTTCTGAAATGCAAACTGAGAAAAAAAAATACAAGAGCCTGATTTAGTTAGCGTCCATTTCATATTATCTGCAGCGCTTGAACACATGACACGTGTGCTTCAATATGAACTCAGAAGAAGCGGCACTTGAAGGCAGCATAATTTGTTTCATGTCTAGACCCTCAACCCTGCCCCACAATAGTCCCTATAATTCAGCATTCTCCTTTGTAAAGAAAGCATATCTCTCTATTCCTTGTCATTTCTTTTCAATTGGCTGTGTAATTAGTTAGGCAAGTATTAGCTACTCACGTTGCATAATATAAGCAGCCTGCTGCAGCTTGGCCGTCACTGCACCATCTGGGATCCAACAGGTCTCAGATTAACACAAATGTTAAACATCTCGACGGTGCCAGAGCCTGCTGCGTTTTTGTCAGTCAGAAAGACAAAAGATGCCACTGAGGACGTCAGAGAACAAATTTTGTAGAAATTGTTCATGCATGTAATGAAATTCCCATTTGGTAAAAAAAAGAACAAAACCTTATTCCGCTAGCTTGTGCATATAGTCCTTACCTAATTTCCCTGATTTTTTTCAACTGCATTTCACTGTTTTCCTGCTTCTAATAGTTTGTGATAATGTTCATCAACAGGTGATTCATTCATTAATCACCGCACATATTATTCACGTCCAATTTTAGCTCCTGATACCACATAACGTCTGTGTCCTCTCACCCAAGCTGAATTTAGCCGCTGACTGGAGGCTTAGTGTCTCTGACATTTGATATGAACCAAATAATTGTGTCCATTCATTCAGTGATTCATTGATTGGAAGGGCCAAGTGCCGTATGTGATACAGAAACAGTCTTTCTTCACACAGCTTAGGGGCCACAGATCAGCAATGAGACACTGAGATATTTCAGGAAGTTTTCCCCCCTCTGAGAATGTCTTGATGTATTATTAATATGATTTATATTAATACGTTTTTAAATAATTTATTCACTTTTGCAGAAATTGTGTTACGAGCCAAATGTTCTATTCTGGCTTAATGTCCCCGGCCTTTGAGGGATGATCATGGTGGATCCTGAGAATAGGCTAACAGCGCTGATCGATGACCTCTGGTGTCAGGAGGACTAGATTTAGCCGAGATAGTGAAACCTAAATTTGGCGGCTCAGACGATTGATCAAAGTGACAAAGAGGAGATGCGCTGCCTGAGTGTGCATAATGAATACATGTACTTTTCTGCTGTCTGCTGCTATTAACAACACAGCTGAATGGAATTAGAGATTTAAATGTCAAAAACACAGCTCTCCATCTTCACACTGAAGGTACCTTCCTGCAGGTGACCTTAAGATGAAATCAGCCACCTGACCCTTTTTTAAAAAAAAAATAATTGGACCGAGCCAAGTCACGAATCATTAATCTTTGAACCCTGCCTTTACTGGCATTAAAAAATATCATGGCCAATGCGTTTTTTTAGCATACTCTTTTAGATGTGGTCATTAAAGTGTTGGGCGATAACAGCAGGATGCCAATTAAGGCTGCTTAACAGGTCTCACTCCCCTCAGCACAGCCTGTGTTGCTTCATTCATTAAAACAGGGAAGCGAACTGTCAGATAACTACATCAGGTCAAGTTATTCAAAGACCTGTGCTAGGCAGAAAGACAAAGAACACTTTGTATTAGCTGTGGCATTATTGCATGTTGGAGCCAAAACTAAGAATCCTACAGACTCTCATTTTTAGATTTAAAACATGTTGCTTCACCAGCAAAGGTCATATAGACAAACAGCACCATGCATGTATAAGCTACAGGATCTCACCTGGGAAAAACCCATTTTCAGATATGCATACAAATGGCTATACTGTATTTATGCTGTGCATACATATGAGCAAACGATGTATGTGATCAAAAACATTTTAGATGTACCCAGGCCTCATTGACACCAAGATAAAGTTATTTTTAAATTAATTATATGACAAGTCCCAGTCATCCAATCATGCAATTTGATTTATTTAAATGATTTTAATATAATGTTCAATTTAAAAGTGATTCAGTTTTTGCACAGGAAAGAGTGCAGAAGGAGAAGAGGCAGAGATAATTTGACTTGTAGTCCTTTTAGTATGTGCCAAACTCCAAACAACGCTGGAGTCTACACTTCCCATCATGCAATTGGATAGCATCTTTCATCAGACCCGAGCAGAGCCTCTGAAGAAAACAGCAATATTTCCTTTATAAGTTAGTAACACCAGTGAAATGAGTGAAATCAGTGGAGACATCCATAAATAAGTACAATAATACAGTAGTTTTTTTAAATATTACATGAATATGTATTATATCATTATATTGTGTCATATCAATAATGGAAATGTGCCCCTCGTATGTGAATTTCCCAACAAAAGCACCAGCCTCTGTGCCTTTATAGCACCGTACTTCATCAAATGTCAAGAATGTTGTCTCTGTGATTTTAGGTGATTAAAAAACGTGTCCACTTACGGCCGACTTGCTTGTAGAGACGCGTTTGAACAATGTCTCTTCAGGACTCAGCCACACATCCTATCCAAGAAGACCTGTCAGATCCAGCAGCTTCCAGATAAACAAACATCACATGATCCAGACAGAAACCAAACTGGAAAAACACTCAGTTGTCTGAGAATAGTGAGACATATACCAAGTGATTTATTTCATTAAATGACATTAGCCAATCTGAATTTGAGGGTCGTAGATAAGAAAAGCCTAAACATTAAATTTTGATTGATTATTCCTGCTATAATTCATGAAAGCAGCAGAAGATGTATAGTACAATTCAGCAAAAAGTACTGAAACATTAATTGAGAAGTCAAAAACACTAGCTCACCTACTTTGTCATTAAAGACCTTGAGTAAAAGTCTTATAATAGGTCCAGTAAGTGTGCATATCCTGTCTAGAGGCTCTCCACACTGTGGGGAAGATGACATTACTACCAGTTAATCACAGTGAAAACGGATTCAAGATTCAAGAATTTAATGTCAAGTGAACAAGAAATTGCACTTAGTCGCCGGCAATGAAATATATATAAGTAAAACAGAGATATGCAGTATAATACAGCTGTTGGTGGTGGAGTCTGTAGAGGTCTACAGAGGTCTGTGGCTTTGTGTTCCTCAACAGTTCAACAGTTCACTCAGACTCAACAAGCTGTTGACGGACGGCTCAAACAGTATGTTCTTTTTCCCTTTTAGCCTCTAACTCAAAAATCTGATCCACTCACCCTGATCTCCTTAAGGGGATTCAAAAGTGAGATTTAACTTAAATTCCCCCAGAGGCTCTGTTTCACATCCAGTCTGAGAAGTTTGTTTTTTTTTTGGTCCAAATAAATGACGTAACCCTGGTTTGGTTCACATTGCAAAATAAGAGCTGGTTTACTCTTTTATATTACATCAAAAAAACATTGCTCTCTATACTCAAATTAAAACTACACTGTCTAATTCACAAATGAGCGATGGAAAACGCTGCCTGAAAACAGTTGATACCTGTTGGACTTTCCGTTCCTGTGTCTCTTTGGCTGCATTAGCTGCTAAGTGAACTGGACATGTTATTATACTGCTGTGTTATCAGGTTAGTGCTGCCGAGCTCTGGACAGGCCGTAGGAAGTGTAACATGCTGCTGGTGGTCTGCTTGTCTCTGACTAATGGCTCTGAACATGATTGAATTTCTTTTGTGCAGCCAGCTATTTAGTAATAATAAAGGAGACGGTTGAAAAGTGTGTTGTGTGGGTGGGTGCCATTATGGAATACCACCCTGAAAGCATTTTTTTTTACATTAAAAGATATAAAATAACTAAGTAATTTTACACAAGCAATGCTCTGTAGAAAAAGTGGGTTATTTTCATTTTCTGAAACATTTTTCACGATATTCTGAGGGGAGTATGTTCAACTTTTTTATCGCATTTATAAGCATCTGTTGAGCTCATCAGGATTCTTAATCTCCACTCGCACCAAAAACTATCAAAGGATAAGCTTTGTATCAGCTATATTTTACTCAACCACAAGTCCATACAGAATATGTGTAACAATATGTTTGCTCATCTCTTAAATCTTTCTACTTTCTTATCCAATCTCGAACACTCAGCCGCAAATCCACTGGCTAATTATGAAGCTGTAAATCTTTTACAAATGGCTCACAAATAAAAAGTTAGATTTCTAAAAGCCTTAGTGTTTTATCTGAAACAAGTGTTTAGCAAACAAGTAACAAGTAAATAGCATATTTGTTGGGTAATATTTTCAGTGGCAGATTAATACATGTGGTGCTATATTGAGTATTCAGAGCAACAGGATGGTGTCTGCGGGATTGACTCATTGCAATGATAAATGAAAAGACATGTCACACGCAACAATGTGGCTCATTAATGTGTTTTTTCAGAGGGCGATGGAGCTTCAAGAGGAGCAAGTTAAATCAGGCCTCGACTCGGGCATCAGCAGACTCCACTAGCAACACACAGAGGGGCCACGCTCTTGCACTGTCTTACATGTTCCCTTCATGTTGATGTACATGGGCACTGTCGTTTATTTTAAGTTGATCCTGCAACACGCCGCTCCGGTGCCACGAATGCCAGCGCGCCAAATCCGCAGCTAAAAATAGTCCCTAAAAATTAGACCATTTACTCCTGCCCAAGTGACGTTTGCTGACAGTGCCCAGCTGTTTTAGTGAGTTAATTAGTTACAGTTAATTAACCTTTTTTGAACGTGGTGCTGCGAGCCATTTTAAAAGAATTGCATCTTCAGAATTAACCAATATTTGTACTGATGCCAATTCAAATGGAAAAATGTGTTTATTTGTTTATCTAACTTAAAGTGAAGTATCACAGTTATTCACCCACCCCTGCTCCTAAAACAGACTACTGGCAAAACGCATCCCCTTGTTACCTAATAACAACTGTGTACTTCATTGTTGCGTGTTACGTTCATTGGTTCGCTCCATTACTTCAGAGGTGCTGAACCCTACCAGCTTTACAGAGATTTATGGCGGAGTGGAAGCACGACACATGTTGCATGTGTACATGCCAGGAGTTCTTTGAAGCTGACCGGCCCATCCTGGGACACACAATATCCCACTCTGCATCTGGAGAATGTGGCATGTTAAGATCTTGGGCATAAACACCACAACAAAAAAGACTGGCGTAGTAAGCATGCATGCACCGCACACGTTAATGGAAACCATATAAATTATTATGGCTCTCAACTGTGAGCGGTTATTTTTCCCCACCTCTAACTCTGTAAACGGCACGAGCCGATCCCGCGTGACGAGCTGCAGGAGAAAGGCCTTAGACAGAGTGATGTGTGACACCATTAAGGTAGAAGAGGAGTAGGATGTCACAGGGTAAAGAGTCTGAGTCGTGTTAGCCTTGAGGCTTCGGGGTGTTTCATCGGGGAGCATTGCTAACCTCTGCATCCTGTCTCGATTTCCTGCTCTGTGAATCATGCCAGTCCCAGCAGACAGACAGAGAGACAGACAGACAGACAGGTGGAGAGACAGGCAGTAAGGCAGTAAGGCAGGCAGGCAGCCCACTCAGTGGAGCAGAAACACCAGGAGCTCAGTGGCTGCCATGGATACACTCCTGGAGTCTCTGTGCTGCTCTCGCTCTGTATGTTTACTGTATGCATGTGTGCATGCACATGCGTGAGTTTATTTTGGGGACCTTGACCCTGGTCACTATATATAGTAGGATGCATTTGTGATTCCAAAGCGCTGATTTTTTTTTTTTTTTTTTACATTGCAGTTGTTCCTTTTGTGCTTTTGCATAAGTGTAAATGGTATTCTTCATTAACTTAAGTCTGGATTTCTATAGGTGACATTTTGATCCTTGTATGCAAACTTTAAACTGTTGTCATTGATATTTTCTTATTGATAATGAATGGAATGGCAGTTTTTAAAATGAAAAGGGTCAACCATAATGACAAATGGATTCTCAACCAAGTCTGCAGTTCATCTCAGCTCTCAGGGTCTTTCAACTCAGAGCTTTACTATTTTGGTTCCTCTGCAGATGTCACACCTTTAACCGTTTTTTCTGGATGCATCAGGCAATCCGCGATACATCCGTTATCTACCTAACAGAAAATCAGTGAATATTTAGCTGGAAGAGGCCACTAAGAAACATTTTTCTTAAGGGTTAGAGACCTAAATAGAGCTAAAAGGAGAGTAAACTTCCACTTCATGACCAGAAACACATCTGCAAATAAATTACATTATGCTACTCCCCACATTAGACATGTGGCAATATATCATATGTTGTGTTTATGGCTTGTTTATAGCTTGCTGTGTAGTGGCCAAGAAGAAAAAAAAATCAATTACTTTAATGCAGGTTTCAAGGGAAGATCCAATTGGGCCGAGAGCATTTGAACTTCTTCTCCGACAAGTCCTGATTCTAGCGGATACTTGCTCGCTGCAAAACAAGGAGCTGTGGCTGTCGATGATATACACACACAAACAACCCTCACATTAACCAACTTTGAAGTCAAATGCACTCTCGCTCCTTTGGACATCATAATCCCATCCCTGTTAAATTGAAAGAAATAGCCAAGCTGTTATCGCACTCAGTTGTTATGTGTTGGTGGTTTCCAGCAGTGCAGGAGCTCTAACCTTAACTGGAGCACTAATACTACCATATGGTCCCACCTGTTGACTACCTGTCTGCTACCTGAACACAAATAGGTTGAGGGAGAATAGGAGCAAACTGCTGTTAAAGTGGATCTGCAAAAAGATCTTTTCCAGGATTTTTTTCAGGTAATGATCCACCAGAGCAGCAAGAGTTAGGCTTTTGTATTGTAGCTGTCAACTGGTCTTTTTCAAGCGTAGTGAAGTTTCTTACTCAATCTGGTCAATTTTCTCACTGCAAAAAAGGGGGTCTAAAAACAAGATAAAAACACTAAATCTAAGGGAAAATGTACTCAAAACAAGTGAAATTATCTGTCCATGCAGCAAGATAATTTCACTTGACAACATTTCTTAAATTAAGATTGGTTTGCTTGATATAAGATTATAGTGGAAAGTTGAACACTTAAAATAAGAAACTGACTCTTAAAACAGGACAAATTATCTGACACTCCTAAATCTAAGTTTTTTTTTCTTGGTAAGAACCAAATAATTTGCAGTGCTGATGTTTCACCATGTTATCTTCTGCATCCTCCCTTTTTGTCCCCTCTCTCAGGAGGTCCATCGGATCACCACAGGCGACGGCATCAAGCGTGCCGACAAGGACGACGCGGCGGCCAGCGAGGTGGGCTGGATGACCTCGGTCAAAGACTGGGCCGGAGTCATGATCTCCGCTCAGACGCTGACAGGAAGAGTCTTGGTGAGTTCACGCTCAGTCATCATCCTTCGTTTAATCTGTGATTGACATCTCGAGCTACCTCAGCCTGTGCGCGGCAGGCTGCCGGTGAACGCGTCAGCGAGATGAAGCGTGACAGCCGATCACAGTCACCTCCAAACTTCTACATGACAGCTGGCCGCTCGGGTTAAACTCCCTCATTGTGTATTTGTGTATGAGGGTGCCTGGTGAAAAATATTTGTCGGTATAGGACAGGTGGGAAGGCTTGCTTGCGTCTGATAAGGCACAAATCGGGCACGCTTGAACGTTCCTTGAATTTATTTCTGCATCTCCGACGCATAAATTCGCTGCTTGAGGTGCATATCTTTGTAGCTTATCTCACAGACAGGGAGGCAGATACATCAAAACAAAGCTAGGGCAACAAAGGAGAGAGATTTAAAGAGTGTATTAAGGTCATACACCCCATAATGCCCTCAGACAGCAGAGAGAAACAGATCCCGGAGGAAGGAGGGAGGCGAGGGACATGTGCAGTTTACCAATTGCATTTGGTCAACTCAAGTGGTTGCCATGGCGCCTGGTGTGTCTGTTGACAGTGTCACGTGGAGAACACATGCCTCCTCGACCACATGTCAGCATCTTGTGTTGTACAGCGAGATTAAATGAAGGCTGAGTAACCTGGCCAGCCCGCTGTGAGTGCGTCTCGTCAAGGACAGGTTTCTGTATGATGGAGAGTCTGCTTCCCTTCCTTTGTTTTTTTTTTTTCCTTTTTTATTGCACTGGAGTGTTTGATGATTTGGCTGTAAGTGCTTGGCGATGCAAGAGTAAGGCTGAGGAGTGATGAAATGAAAATGGCGTGAGTGGGAGTGCCATGCCAAGGCTTGCCGCAGTGCTCGGGGCCGATCCCACTTTCACCCACCCCCCTAAATGTGGCGCGGTTGGCTCCGTGTGTGCAGGTTGTTAATCATGAATGCTTGGTGGGCAGCCACACTGAAGCATCATGGGTCTAGGTGGAATATTAACGAACCACTCAGTTCATGTTTGTGGGGCAAAATCTAAAAAAAAATGTAAAAAAAGGTACTGACCTTGTGGAAGGATACGAAGATGGGAAAAGTAATAAAAGGTGCATGAAGAGTTTGCATGATGATGTTCCTGCTTTTGGTGGACGCCCTCATTTAAACCCAGTGAGGTGAAACATTTGTTGTTGTTTTTTGAGATGATGCGTGTAGCCGTAAGCTTCTGCAAGGAAGTGATTAATACCAGGAAGGGAATAAAATCCTTTTTTTCCTCTTTTTTTTCTTGCTCTGTTTGGGCTAAAAACAGCACTTTTTCTCCACCTTCCTCCAAATGTCATGTGAAGCTCTGATGAGTCAGGCTGAACTCAGGTTGTCCCTGCGGCGTCTGCTATTAGTTCGTCCCGAGCGCAGACGCTAGTGACGGTTAATGGTGACAGCAACATATTGCTAACAGAAGCGTGACACCGGGGCCTGTGTTTCCTCGTTTTTCCGCTTTGAACCACCAACGCTCCCCTCAACTTATTTATGTGTGTGTGTGTGTGTGTGCAGCTCGAGTGCCCTGTCTCAATGATGCCCTGACACACAACTGTTTAGCGAGCGCTCGTCTGTAACCATGGCAACTGCAGCTTACCTAAACACGGCAGATGTGTGTTTTCTATGTCAGCCTGTTTAGGGGGGCGCATTAAAGCCTATTTCCAGGCCATCTGAGAGGGAATTTTACTGGGGAGTAAGAGCACGGGATGGCTTAAATGAAACACAGTGTGTTTGCGTTTTTTGTGTTTTTATTTGTTGCATGTATCTGTGTGTGTGTGTGTGTGTGTGTGTTTGTGTTTGTGTGCGCTGAGTAGGGGTGAGCTGCTATTCCCACATCTTCACCCACGTTGTTGTTGTTTGAAAAACTGTACTTCTTGGAAGCAGCCTGTTTGCTCTTGAAATATTCTGAAACAGCTTTTCACGCCGGGATATTAATCGTTAACTGGTTTTACACTCACAGCCTTCAGTAATAAAGGCCAGTAGAGCGTGAATCGATTGGATTCAAACTCATCCTCCCCTTATCCAGGGAGTAAAAAATCCTGATATTTCAGATAATTTCCACGAGGCACATGCAAAATGTGTGCCCTCTAATTAATTTTAGCAATTAGATCTGCTGAAATGATCAAGTGTAGATGTGGATGGAGTGCAGAAAAGAATAAATCGGAGCCCTTAAAGACAACAGAGACATGGATTATGCAAAAAGGAAGCTCAGCGGCAGGCCGCCTGCAGTATTTTGCAATTTTGATGCAAGTTTATGGATCAGTCAAAACAGACATGAGGCAATGTCTCTACAGACTCAATTATAACTTTTGTCAGCTGAAAATAGTATTTACAAAGTCTGTTACAGAGAGGCAGAGAGAAAAAGAGGAAATAAATTAGATGAACAGGCAAAGCAGTGTGTAAAACAACATAAAAAGAGAAGTTTTAAGATGCTTTTACAAAATGTACCTTATCACCAGTTGACGTCACATGTGGTGAAATCATTTAAATACATTTCTGTTGAGCTCTATGAACACAGGGCGCGAGATGCAGCAAAGGTTAAGAAGCTGGTTAATGTTTACAGTAAATGACACAAGCCTGAGTTTTATCTGATCTCACCATCAGATTACTTCTTTGCCATCTGAGGGTTATGTTTTTCTTTTTTCATCTTACATGAAATGCGTTTGTCTCACGTCTCATAATCTGGCACTTCACACTGAAACTGGCCCTCAACAATTGGAGCATGTTTGACAATTGACACGTTTCAGCCAAATGAGGCGTGCTCCACAGTGATCCTCGCCGCACACCGAGCTGTTTGCCTCTGCCTGTGGATGTTGAGTGATAAACAGGTGCAGGCTGCCCGCTGGAAGGCCCAGAGGCCCGATGTTCATTTGCCCGGCTGGCCTCGCATCTCAGCAGATTGTAAAAGATCAAACCCTGCCTTCAGGGCTATTTGATTAGCAGGGAGGACACTTCCTGATGACCTTTCAGTCTGTGAAGGTTTATCTGCTGGATATCAGCGTGCCACTCCTCGTGCACTCAAATAAAGCTGAAAAGGCAAGGCCCAGTGTTTATTCTCTAATTTCAGATAAGCAGTGTACTGTATGTAAGGACATGGTTTCCCCCAGATTGGGGACACAGAAGGATCCCATCTGTCAGTTTATGCATTATTGCATTTCCCCTCCCCCCTCCGGTCACTTTTGCTTCATACAGGACCACCCTCCCTATTCATCAAAAATGTCATCACATTACTGTTTGCTCGCGTCAAAACAAACAAAACTCACTTTGGGGGCTGAACAGGTGGC
The DNA here is from genome assembly GCA_028564955.1 of Terapon puta. Classification (NCBI taxonomy): domain Eukaryota; kingdom Metazoa; phylum Chordata; class Actinopteri; order Centrarchiformes; family Terapontidae; genus Terapon; species Terapon puta. Next base: position 6,694,396 of record JAOXYL010000030.1, read on the forward strand.
TGCAGCTTGTACCTGTGCCAAGAAGCCCAGCAGGTCTCCTGTAATGTCATGCATCTATTTCCTGTTCCATGGCACTTCCCTGGAGAATGTAATCATCAAGAAATTGTCAGATGGGGAGCGTGTGATGGAGCCCGAGGTTAGTGTATTCTGGGGGAAAATGTGATTTCTCTTAAATGATGGGACCCTGCTGAGTGACATTTAGCCCATGTGCGCTTAGTTCTAGAGGTCCACGGGGGGCCTGGGATGCCACAAAGCTATTATTCTGGCCAGAGAAAGGTTTTCTATTAATGGAAGCGCAGAGCAGCCCTCTGGCACTATTCATTTTGTCTTTGCCCCCTCACCCCAATTGCAGTCACAGGTTGAACAGAGTCAGTGATGTTAAAGTCATGTCATTCAGTTTAATATTGCTTTGGGGTTTGTTTGCCTGTATGGCCAAAGTTTTTCAACTCACAGCAAAGCAAAGGTGGGTCTTATTGTTGCAGAATATAAGATCCATAATGATGGCACTTTCAAAAGTCCTTGTGTTTTTTCTCTCTTCTCTTGAGGTTAATATTTTTTAAATGGCCATCATGCTTTGGTTGATGTAAACATGAAATTTAATGTTTCCATTAAGGAACACCAGAGCCTTGTTTTTCATTCACTGTTTTTATTAAGTTTTTTTTTTGATGGGTTATTGTTTTTACAGATGGGACAGTGAAAGTCAGACAGGAAGACCAAGACTGAGGCATCAAATGCGTGTGCACTATACCACTGTTTTTAACGATTACATATAACAGTGTAAATAACGCACATATCAAATCTGCAGTTCCTGTTTGTGCTACAGCCACTTATGTACACAGAATGCACAAATGAAAACCCGTTTATTATCTGAGGTGATAAAGTGTGTTTTTATGTTATTTTAAAGTCGATTTGTACTCTTGATGGCTGAGAAACTGTTAAAGCATTAGATCAACTGATTTCAAATAGTATGTGAGTGGTGCATTTAGGTCAGGCTGAGTTATGACTCTTTGAAGAAGTGGAGCAATTTCAGGTGTGAAATGCATCAGTCTGTTGTTAAAGCCCACAGTATTGTTAGATCATCAAACAGCATGTGAAACTGCTGCATCCAACAACTTTAAAAAAAAGAAAAAAAAAGACACACTGTCAGACACACTCACATTGGTCAGCCTTTGGCCAGGTGTGCAGAAGTGGACCAGGTTTTAACTTCACTTTCAAATACTCATTTTTCATTCTTCACACCACTATTTCTGTCAGTAGTTTAACAGTGAATGCATCCTGATGTGTCCTCAGCAAGGATGCAACAGGTAAAGATGCCATCATTTCATCTTCTCCATTGCTCTTTTGCAAGGGGTACATTACACCACCCTGCTGGAATAGCCATGTATATTAGTCCTTTAAAACTTTTAGTTTTCTTAACCCTGTGAAACAAAACTGTCTCTATATCTATGTCTTTATATCCAAATTAAAATATGTAAGGTAGTGCCTATGGGTGCAGTTGTTTATTTTTTCCTATCCAGAACCTTTAAAGGTTAAACAGAGTGCAAAAAGTATCCGCAGAGTCACTTACAGTTCATCATCACAAGCAGTCAAACAAAAAAGTGCTGGAGATTTTTACCCGTCTAGGATTACCGGGGTCAACAGGTGGCCTATTGGATGACAGGAGTCGTCTTCTGTCTTCACCACTGTCTTGTAGATTTGATGTCACCCAGGTGCAGCGGCAGGGAGCGAAAGGAGCTCTGAACGAAATTATAGGTGGGCCAGAAGGGCATTTTCATCAGGCGGACAAACTCACCTCCCCCTCCCCCTCCCTCTCCCCTCCCCCTCCTCCTCCTCTGAGAGACTTGATGAGCAATTGTACCACAACATGGAAAAGCTTTTTGTCTGATGAGAGTGAAAAAAGGGAGAGAGGGAGAAAGACACAGTAGACACTTTTGTGGGGACTTGCTCTCTTCTCTCGCGGGCGATTATGGCACCGCAGCAGCAGAAATGTCCAAGTGCCATTCAGAAGTGATGGAAGCACTTATCCTTTACATGACTGACAATTCAGCTTAGTGCCGCTTTATTATCGCACATTTTCCACAGTGCGCAGAATGGAAGGACTCAAACGGTATTTACTGCATGTGCCCTTTTCTTGACATTCCCAGTTGACTCTTGGCTCCAGATTAGATGTCAGTGTTGTTATATGTAACAGATATTCTACTAACACACCCGTGGCCTTGTGGCGGACACAGGAGGCTGTTTGCCACCTGTGGGCTCTGGTGCCAACGGGATCGTGTGTGACTTTCACCGCGCCCAGTGCAACGGAGTGAACAACGTGGGAGCGTCTCTCGGCTCTCTGCCTGCCTCTAAGTCTGCCGCTATTTTCGGGTGACAGCAGCTGCCAGGCCTGTTTTGTCAGGGCCTTCCAGAAGGAAACAATGCCATGTGAGACTGAAGTTATTTTGCCGCATTTGTTGTCCCTTCTTGAGACAAAGAACATCCTGTTAAGTCATTTATGTCTATCTTTGATTCACACACTCAAAACTTGTCTAGTAAGCGCATCTCAACTGACTTTGTTAAAGTTGGGTTCTGTATCTTCAACAATAAGGACAGGTCGGTGCACAAAAATCAGGAAAAAAATTTAATCTGATTAAAAAAATTTATTCTTTTGAATAAGCTGAAACCCTACTGTGCTGTCAGAAGATTGACTCAGTTACAAACACAATATGTCTTGATGATTTTTTTTTTTGTTGTTTCTGTTTCTTCAGGTTTTTCGTTAAGAAAAAAGACGATGGAAAAAACTCAAAATATAAAATGAGCCTGCAAGACTAGTCACATTGGAGCCAAATGCTAGCATGCTAACACACTGCAGATTTAAACATTATACCTGCTAAACATCAGTACTGTCATTGTAAGTGTGTGACCTTGCAGACGTCAGCATGCACTCCTGTGCACACAGCCTCACCGAGCCACTGGCATGGCTGTGGACTTTTAGTTGTGCTGTTACTCACCTAGACGGACCAACATAATCAGCAGCTTATTTGCATTTTCATTCCATTTTTCTCTTCACTTTTTGCAAAGAGAATCATTTTCTGAAGTGAAAATGTCAAGAGGACGTTGTTTACTCTGAACTGTGGTGGTCAGTGTTTTCTTGCAGGAGGAAACAAACATTTTGTCCTGTGATAATTAGTTTACACTGATCTGCTGTCTTTTTTGTTAAAAAATATGATGATCTGTATATATATGTGTACAGTTTTAATGCAATATTGTCGGCCAAATTCATACAGGTTTCTTCATTCTGCTACAAAGACTCAGGCTGTCCTCCGCACAGGTCTTGTGTCTAGAATCTGTCTGGATTTATACCATCATTAATATTTGCCCTGGGTGCAGCGCACTGACAAATCTGACACATTTATTTGAAGTTGTCTTGACCTGTGGCCATCTGTGCCTGCAGAGTCTACAGATTGAGACTTGCTTGATCCTTTACTCTCTGCACTCGTGGGGCCAAGTTCTTGCAGCAATCGCACCATTAGTTTTGGACACCAGCGATTATCAGGTGTGATAATTACCATCCCCCCGGGGGCGGGGGATGGGGGCTCTTCTAATTTGGAGCTTCTCTATGTTTGGCGGCCACATTTCCAGCAGGATCTCATTTGGCACAAACAATCGGTGGAGTATAATTAGTTTTGTGGAGTAGCTTCATATTGAGAGGGCAGGAAAAGACGTGGAGGGGAGGTTTGCGATAACTTTCTTCCTCAGCCCCAAAATCCAATTCGTGAGCAGCCTTATGATAAGAAATTTTCAACCGTCACGAGTTTGGCTCTCCAGATTTCATTAACAGTCATTAGCGATACAATGACCCCGGCAAACGCTGCTGTATTAGAGCATAATCTTCAAAACTCACAATCTTTCCCTTCCTCTCACAGGAAAAGCAGCCATAAAGGAGGTGCAAATGAGGTAACTCTTGAATATTTGGAGCAAGCACTTTACGTCAAATGGGCTTTCCTTTGGCAAGTTCAGTTTAATTAATTAACACGGCCACTTAGAGTAAATGAATATTAGAGGTTAATAGATGTTGTTGCAAACTGGTCACATGACATCTTATAACTTTGAAAGTTCATTATAAGTTCAGCCCTTATTGTATGTACTTAATTGCAATCGAAATGTGTCAGATTGGAGAATACGAATGCAGGCATATGCTTTAATGTCTCTGTTCTCCAACGCGGCTCCTGCTGCTGTGTTCATACCTCCTGCATCCTGCATCACCTCGACCATTTAAAATACATGCATCCGCTACAGTTACAGTATGTCCAGCTTCCCAGATACAGAACATGATTTGCATTTTAACACATGACAGGAATTTCCATTTCCATTGTTGGAGCATGGCAGTTTCTCTCTCTCTCTCTCTCTTTCTCTCTCTCTCTCTCTCTCTCTCTCTCTCTCTCTCTCTCTCTCTCTCTCTCCCCGCGAGAGACTCTGCTCTCTG
>JAOXYL010000030.1:6712146-6728884 GCA_028564955.1 Terapon puta
CGCTTGTGCCTCGCTCTAGAGGAAGTAACAGATAGTGAAAATAGAATAAAATAGACCAAATCAGATAAAAGTATAGCAATAACTAAGGTTTGGAAAATGTAAACTATTTATTTACTATATAACCAGTGCATATATATTATGCAAGTATTAAGTAAATGTTGTATGAAATCTTTACTTGACTCCTAAAGTTGATTTGATAAAATGTTTTATATTGAAGAATGTTTTCTATTATTTTTCACCCTGATCCATTTGTTTTTCCTGGTTTGATGTGTAGGAAATCACTTTGTAGCTTTATTTTGAAAAGCGCTCTTTAAAAACAGTGCAATTTATTTTTGTAATTTGTTCTTGTACAGTCCTCCACATCCCACACATTATTTTGAATATTATAATACATTCTCCAATTTCCACACAAACAGATCAGATGCATGAGGCTGGTGTCCTCTTGTTTCTCATTTCCTACACTCAAGAAGCAACTGGAGAGAAAACAAATGAAACTGTCTGGTTCTAAACAAGTTTTTGTGTAAACGTATATTTTGGATGATTTCATTGTATCATAACATCTTAAGTGAAATAGTTTTCTTTCTTTTTCCCCCCCAGGTGGTGCTCGTATTTGCTCTCAGCATTGGAGCCCTTGTTATATACTTCATAGATTCCTCTGAGTAAGTATCTTTTTAACTTTGAATGAGTTAAAGCATCAATGCTTTTCAGAATATTTTTATTGATGGGTAAACTACATTGAAGGCTACTTTTTATGAGAGTTTGTTTGACCAAAAGATAAGACGTGTAAATGTTGACACTGCCATCACGGGGACGTGGACTCGTAGCAGCTGAACCAAGCAGAACAGGCCAGAAGATGGACGGATGGAACAAAACAGGGAAAACGAGAGACTGAGAAGTGACCTTGAGTTTGTCTCGACGTGTTCTGTTCCTGCTCTCTGAGTCCTTCACCTCAAAGTTCACAGAACCTCTATTAAAGTTACGTGTCATCATTTTTAGACGTGCAGATTATACTGAAAGTTTTATGGTGTTATGCAGCCTGAATAAATAAAATGATGTTGCTGTAATGCTTTATTATAAAATGATATACGTTTCAGACATTCGTGATTTAGATTAGCCTCGACCATTAACTGGTTTCTATACGCTCAGTAATCCTCATATAGTGGTTCTAGCCTTAATAACATTGAGTGCTTTGTGCTCTGTATATGGCATTCGAGAACATGTACTTGCTGGCTGTTTTTATCCAATCCCCTTCCAGGTAAACTGCTCTGAGCTTACTGGCGATCTCTGCTGACAAACAGCCAGCGCTCACAGATGAAATTTGCTTAATCTCTGTAATGAAAGGATCAGGCCCTCCGCAAACGGGCAGGAAAGAACCAAAGTTCCTGCGCAACACAATCACCATCGCTCATCAAACTGGAGGAAGCGGAAGACCCTTTTAGAGTATACTGTTACTGCAGCCTGGTGGTGTTTGGACAGGATGTGCCATTAAGAAGCAGGGCAAAATACACCGGGATAAGAGCTTTTATCAAGCCCAAAGGGAGTCTCCGCTGGGAGTAATGTTAAAGCAGAGAGGAGAAAATGGGCCGTAAACTCACGTAATCTGGCTCACGGTCCTGGAGGCAGGCATCGGGGTTATTTTGTTATTTCGTAAGACCGCGTACAGCTGAGGGCTCGGCGTGCTCTGATGTGGTTTGCGAGCATGATCTCATTTCATTAACTGCACAAGCTCAGGTAGAGTTACATCCTCGCCGATGCCATCTGTGGCCTCCTGTTCGCAGAACTTGTTTGTAGCGCCGCCCGATACCTTTTCACCTGATGAGGGGTGACCTACGACCTCTGTCTTTAACCTTCTGATGCGCAAGAAAGGGCATTGTTAAATATGCCGCAGCCGCACCTGCTCAGTGACTTATATTCATATTCATCCAACGAGCTTCTTTGTCCCAGTTTTAATTCAGTCTTGTCCAGGTCTTTCTATTATTCAGACTTTTTTTTATTACCTGTCAGCCAAACAAGGCCAGTCCTTAAAGCCAAAGAGCAGCTAGTTAGCTGCTCTCTTGCATGCTCCTAAGTGGCAGCAGACTGTAATAGATACAGCCCTTCCTGTAATTAGTCCTGCGGGGCTGCCGAGGCTGCTATATGACGGACAGGCTGACCTGGCTGGAAGCGACACAGAGAGACGCATCAACGCAGAAGACCCACTTAGACACAGAGAGGAGCTCAAGCTGCGAGCTGCACGGAGACGAGTTAGATCCCAAAGGGAGTTTTTCCTGTATAAAGCCGTCTTCATGTCTTACTTTGCGCCCTAAGCCCCCGTGTAGTCCCGTGTCGTTTGTGAAGTGTACATGAATGTGGAGAGTGCCACGCTGTGCTGTTTGTTGTCATCGATGTTAAAGCGGCGCTGGGTGTCAAATAGAAAAAAAAGAGTTTAAGATCTTAAAATGAACTTGATTCACCTCATGGCGTGTCCCACTGTTATCAGCACATATCTCGGTTGAAATTCTTTGTTAGCCCCATTTAACATGTAAACACAAGTCTGACATATCATTACCTCATGAAGCTGTTAATTAAAGTCCAGCAGTATCTTTTAGCTCTGTTTTATTCTCCACCATCTCCTGAGAGAAATATCACTTTTTCATAGACAGTAAATGTTACACTTTCTCCACTATGTTCTGCCCTTTAAGGCCGGAGAAGGTGCTCATAATGACTTTATGGGTGCGTTTCTTATGCTGCATTTGGAAACAGTTTTAAAAGAGCACTGAGGGTCAACCATAATCTTATAGTGAGTTTGCAGGCCGTAAACCAACACAGGGGACCTCTGTAGAAGTGCTCGTTTGGGTTTGTCACTGTGACTGGAGCAGCCCCCTTTCACTGAAAGGTAATTGTTGAAGTAGGAAATATTGATTACTAGAGCATTAAATCAGCTAATTGTCAGCTTATTCATTTGAGCAAAATTCTTGCACGGCCGCCAGTTTTGAGTAATTCATGCTGATGCATTCATTTTGCCTGATGGAGAATTGTTTGCCGACTTATTTATCTTACTCCAAGTTTGGTGTTAAAAGATGATCAGCTCCTTCGCTGGCATTGTGCTCAACATTTTCAAATGGTCCCCTTAATTGAAGTGATCCGATGTGACCTTTCGCCCCCTGTGGAGTCAGCGTTTCTTGTCCATTAAGGTCGTAAATGACGTGCAGAGCCAATGACAGGACGTTCAGGTCTCCTGCATGAGAGCTGGTCTGTCCTGTTTTGATCTTGAGTCTGAATTATTATATGAGGGGGTAGAGAGAGAGAGGGAGGGCGGGTGGGGGGACCGGAGCCACTGTGAGCGAGCAGGGTTTGTGATCCATAACAGGCTTAGTCCTCTTCCAGAACCAGGCCTACTGGAACTCAATTATTTAGCACCGCAGGTCTGCCTCTGCTATATGGTCTGTCACCCTGCTATGACAGGGATTTGCCAGGATGACGTGTCATTACAGCGAATGAGGGCAGAGCTATCCATCGTGTGAGGACTATTCTTAGAGACGTCTGAGAGAAGAGTGGTTAGGATTTTTTTTCATGGTAATTCTTAAGAAATCACTTAGACAATTGAATGCAACAGATAAATTAAATGCACTTCTTGATTTGGATTTTTAAAAAAGGAGGAAAACAAACATGCGAGGCTCGCTTAAGAGCTGATGAGATGCAAACAAAGGGGGGAAAAAAGCAGCTCAACATAAATTAGAGCACAATCAAAACATCAGCTCTCTTTACATGATCAGATAATCTGCAAAAGAAACTTAATGTACTGTGTCGCCATTAGAGTTGGTAAAAAGTGTGACACATTTTCCAAAACTTATTAGGTAAAATAGCTTTTCAAACGCAAGACAATAAGTCACTGTCTGCTCTTTTTTTCCCCCCATGAACAGGGTTTTACTTTGAGGATGAATAAAAGATTTTATCCTGGTTAAAGATAAATATTCACAGTACCTAGTAACAAGATCAAGAGGAACGTCTTTCCTTTTCATTTACTGACCAATTAAATTCAGCATCGTCTGCAGAGAGTGTGTCCAAAATCCATTTCCAACAGACTCTGTTAAAATAATGTAGCCTGGCTAGAGTAATATGATGTCGGGAGGCTGAGGCTGATGAGGACGGTTTGAGTCTCCTCCGTCACGTCACCGACCCCCTCGTCAACCGAGCGTCACCGCCGTGCATCAGATCGGTTCAAAAATAATCTCAGAGGTATTTTAATGTCACCTCATGAACTCAGCGAGGACAGTGTGTTTTTTTTTTTTTTACTTTTTTTTTTTTTTTTTATCAAAGGGAGTTTATTAGATTCTTTTACATAACCAAAGCAATTTGATTTAATCCGGGCGGTATTAAACAGCACGGGGAGGGAGTGACGAGGTGTGTGTGTGTGCGTGTTCGTGAGTGTGAGTGCAGGGATCCTGCAGGTAGAGGACTAACAGAGAGGCATAAAAGTGAACTAACTAAACAACCTGCTTGGCACTAATATGCTGCAGAGGACAAAGACTTTACATAAGGAATATTAAAAAACAAAAATAAGGCATGATTCACCGTCATGTGCTTTTCCTTTTCTTACCCCTTAAAATGAAGCAATGTCTGTTTGTGGTCCCTCATTAAAAGTTTAAATTTCGGAGGATTGACGAGATAAAATTTGCACAAAAAAGCAAAAAGCACAGCAAAGTCACAGCATATTCTGATCTGTATCTGAAAAGCAAAAAAGTATTTAGAAATTCTGTTCTTTAATGCTGCATCTTTTCATTAGATTATCAGTTCATATGTAGATAATTTTCCCGTTTGATTAACTGAAAAAGTAACACTTTGCAGTGTTTTGTCTGACAACTATATTCAGTTTACGATATAAATCCTGAAAAAATGGCAAATCCCCTCGATTCAAACAGACTGAGCAAGCAAATTTTTCAGCTGGAATCATTTGAATGTTCCATGAAATATCAAAATTGTTTCGGACAAGCCACTAATTGTTTCAGCACTAACACGATTAACACTCACTGTCTTCTTCATACAAATCTTCTGTTCTATTTTTATTCATTTCACACCAAGATAATAAACTGTTTCTCTCCTCCGCATTGTTAAATGTTGAATGTACAGTAAACCTGTGTTTTCATTTTAGGTGTGATTAATATTCTGAGAGGATATTTTTTAACTTCCAGGTCATCATTGTTATTGCCCAGTCCTACTAACCTCTTATAGTCACATTTACCTGGTTATTTATTTCTCTTTATTTGAATTCATAGTGCCAGATACAAGCTTGAGGGTGAGACTTCACTGCATTGCTAGCATTTGCTATGGCTGCCTGATTTCATAAAAGACGACATGACCCCTGCATGCATTTAACCCTTAAACTACTGCCTTGGCACTGCATTTCCATCATGTTTGACCCAATGTTGTCTATGAGATGGGAAATGCAGGCCTGAAAGGAAAACGGCATCTTTTTCATGCACCTGGAATATGACAGATTGTTTTGCAGTTATTTAAGGGTTAATCAGGTATTTTGACAAGTTATTTGCCTGTGTGACAATAAATGCATGTCCTTTCTCAACAGAAAACCCATTGGAAAATACCAACTATTGCACCTTTTTGCAACACTTAAGTTCAACTTCTTTTGGAAATATTAAAAGTGCATTTTCAGGAAAAGAAGAATGCATCTTTTCTGCTTTTTTTTCAATGTATACTATTGATGTATATCCACTTTACCAAACCTTTCCCCACTTTGAATGCCAATATTTGTACGACATTAACATACTTCATTTCTCTCTCTGTCTAATAGTCCCATAGAGTCCTGCCAGAACTTCTACAAAGACTTCACGTTGCAGATCGACATGGCATTCAACGTGTTCTTCTTGCTGTACTTCGGCCTCCGTGTAAGTTAATAAAAGTTTTTTTATTTTTTTTATTTGCACGTTAATCTGTGAACCTGAAAACGGTCTCACCTTTAACTCTTCATTTCCACAGTTTATTGCCGCCAATGACAAGCTGTGGTTCTGGCTGGAGGTGAACTCGGTGGTGGACTTCTTCACGGTTCCTCCGGTGTTTGTGTCGGTGTACCTGAACAGGAGCTGGCTGGGTAAGGATGATTAAGAAGGCCTGAGTGTTGTACTCTGGACCTGTAGACTTGTATATAGTAGCCTGTGGTGCCACCCAGTGGATTTCAGAGGTCTAACAGCTGTAAGCAAACGTCTGATCATCTCACTTAATCCGCGAAAAGGGAACTTCTCTGTATTTTGTGGTCATTTAAGTGGGCACACCAACAATAGGAGCCATATAAGTTTGATAATTTTGTCACGAAATGAACTTCACGTTGGGACGTTGCATGACATGCATGAAAAGTTTGAATGATCCTCAGTATCACTGAGGGAGTAGTGCATCAAATTAAACAGCACAGCATGAAAGCTGAAAAGCATGGTGACTCAAAAGCTTCCCAAGCTTTACTCCTCAAACTGATGCTTGTTTGCATGACAACACTATCAAACACTGTATGGCTGTCATCTGGTGTGCCAGAACTTGAACCTGCATTTCTGAGCGGAAAAGTAATTTCCTATCGGTCCCATGCCGTTGGCCGTGTGTTGTGGGCGGCGGACTTTGCGCTGCAGGTTTCATTCACATGCCCTTCAGCTGTCCATCAGAGCTTTCCAGCATCCACCTGCTGTAACACTCCAATCAAATCGTGCTGTGATTGAAAAAGTACACGGATGGATAAAAAGAAAAAAAAAGGTAATAAGCTTTGCTCGGGGCTCGAGCGCGAGAATAGAAGTCAATCTGCTAAATGTGTGAAGCTCATCATTCGGAGAGGTCTGTGAGGAATTAGAGGATTAGGGGGGATCATATTTTTTTGCTGCATTACAGGTTTTTATAGCTGCTTTTTCTTCTCCTGTCAGCTGAGGAACAAACCTGCCGTATAGTCAACACCAGCACCTCTTTCAGGAATGAACTCTCTCGACTTCAGAGTCAATATGACAGCTTGATAGGCATAACGTGCCTGTATGCCTCCGCCCCCACAATAATGTACTGTGACTTATGGTGTGAAAACAATGAAAGTAGATTAAGTGAGTTGCTGGTGCCATCTAGTGGAAACAAGAGAGTATGTCGGCATCTGTGGTGACGTTTGTGTCTTTAACAGTATTTTGTCATGCATGTTGTGGGTTTGGGCAGCAGTAACAAGTGTCCATATCATTGTTGTCGCATTGTTAACAGCATCCATTTTTATTGATCATTGTACTGCGGTAAAAATGTTCAATTTTAACTTCAACTTTAACTTTACTGCACTGCTTGCACTTTTGTCATTTGGTCAGTCTTTCTGTTTCTTCTGACCATTTAATGTGCAGAATTTCCAGATTTTGTGTTTTTTCTTGTTTATTTTGTAGACTCACCACTTTTTTTAACATTTGCATGCACATTGGTGATTTTTCTACTTTGAAGCAGATTTTGCTTTTATTTAGTTTCTGCTAAAGTCTATCCTTTACTTTTCTACACAAATAACTTTCCCTTGTTGTTGTTAAGCATATGTTATATGGTTTGTTTGGAGTCTCGAAGACGTGCATCAACAATGTATCCAGGAGACCGCCACTTCTTTAAAAAAAAGACACTTTTGCTCTTGAAGATTTTGGCTTAAATCTTGTGGTTAGTTTCAGTGCCAATGATTGTTTTGGCTCTCGATTTCAGAGCTCCTGAGTCAAACAGTGCGACTCTGTTGTTGCTGTTGTGTGGTGAATGAACGTGAAGGTGTGCTGCTCTTTTTGTTGTCTGCTCAGCGTTCATAAACGTAGTTTGAAGAGCACAGGTTTAAAGTATAACGAGAAGAACTTTTTTTTTTTTTTTTTTTTTAAATGCATGCAATTTGAAGAATCCACCGGAAGAATTTGTCTGTCAGACATAATTTCAATTCAATATGGCCGGTGAGCGATTGGTCGTGTAGGATTAGCGACCGATTTGCTGTTTAGTTAAACTGAGGTTAAACAGGTGGCGAGGTCACGACCAGCTCAACAGTGTCTGGCCGCGGCTGCCAAACTCCCTCCTCTGATCAAAAAGTCCATATTTCACCAGGCACTCTGCCAGCCTGCCAATCTGCCACTCCTCCCCGTCTGAACATTTTGACACAAATACACAGACACAGTATGCGTTCATATTCCCTCACACTAACGTTGATGCACGACAAGCTCGCGAGTTACGAGCATGACGCACATTTTGGACGTTGAGTGGAAAGGACAGGCAGCGGATGAAAAGCACAATAACATTATCTCCCTGCAAAGTCTCAAATTCTGCTGCAGGTGTGAAAAACAAGCAGCAAGTTTTGACTCCGACATTGAATTTAATCCAAACATTAGGAGGTAAACAGAACATTACTCTTCCAGATAAGACGTTTGTGACTTTTTGGCGACCATGTGTTGCAGCTGTTTCCTCTCGAAGAGCACAAACACAGAAAGAGGCTCGAAGTGCTGAACTGTCCGCTGAAACTTAATGTCCTAAAATGGAAATTCTAAGTTGAGGGTCAGGGCCCGCAAACACATCGCAAGTTAAATAGGACCATTGATGGAACAGGAAATGTTTGAGTTTTATCTCGGAGGCCACAGTTCTGAGACATCCAGTCTTTTAAGTGTAGTTTGTCATCTTAATAACCTCTAAGATAATTAATTGGCAGTTTCCTTAAAAGAAAAGATCCATTTTACACAAAATTTTTGTATATTATTTATCACTGGAAGCTTTGAATTTTGTACTTGCCTACAGACAAACATTGGCTTTGGCCCTTGTGACCCCATAAATCATTATGTCACTATTCAAATCATCATTATTTGAGTATTTTGTCCCGAAGATGCAGAATGGTCCAATAATCTACAAGTAAAACAAATGAAGAGGAGGATCAATGTTAGGGGATTCATTTTCCGCACCATCTCAGTACTTTCAGTAATTATAATATTTACTAAAAGGCATTTCCACAAATCTTCATGAGTGTACTGTTACATCAGTTCATTTGTAAGAAATGAGAGGATGTGGAAAAAAGCATGGTGTTCGAATTATGTTTTTATGTCTTTCCTCTGATCTTTGCTTCTTTTTTTAGTTTAGTTTAAAGATATTTGATAATTGACAGTGCTTCATTTTAAGTGGAAATTATCTGTATCTGATCTGTATGTATTTATACTCTTCATTGTTGAGATGATCTGGGGACTATGTGCTATTTTGACGCATATTTCCCATTTCACATTTCAGATTAAATGGACTTTGCAGAGTTAGATTTTCATCAGCTGCTGTGCTTCCTCTCCCCGCAGCGATGTTTTTCATGCTGCGCTTTTAGTTGAAACCTCGACTACAATGGCAGTTATTACATCAACGGTGATTAATTTAGGGATTAATGCAGAACCGCTAAATCCATAGAAAAACACAATGTTTGCCAAAGCTTCTCATTTTTCCATACACAGCTTTACTGGTGGGCGACCTGTTTTGTGCTACAAATGAGAGACAACGAATACGCGCTGTTCTTGTCCAAGATTAGAGAATTTGGTTTGTCATGAGCAGTCGCGGGGTTACGGGGATGAAATGTAGGCTACATTGTGAAGCCAGCTGACGGACAGGCTCGCTCTCTGGCCTCTTCCTTTCCCTGGATGAATCCTAAAGGAGCTTACACTCTAATATCCTGATGGCAAAAGGGTTTGCTTTAAGCCCGCCGAACACGCCTCATCACTGTGAAGAGAAGGTCTGAGGTAAATCAGATAAAAAAATTCCTCGTCAAGAAAGAGTCCTTTTTGACGGCAACTTGTTGGGCGCCGCTATCATGAAAGCACCTGGTTGTCCTTATCTTTTTTTTCTCTCTGTCTCTCTTTTTGGAGGAGGATTTTTTTCAACATGATGTCTCTCACAGTGGATAACAAAGAGGAATAGCAAAGACGCGGGTGTGAAGCAGATCTTTTGGACTTTTTGCCTCCCAGAGTCATTTCCAGACATGATTCCCACCAAGATGTTAGTGTACAGGGGCCCCGATGGAGGCACGCACTCTCAGACCATGTCCAACACGAGAAGGCGCAAGAAATCGACCGGCGAGCTCTTCCAGAAGGGCTACAGGGTCAGGATGGGTCACGGGCTGGTCGCCGAGAAAGAGGACCAGGACAGCATCTGGTACAGCCTCGGTGCATGCTTCCACGTAATCTCCTACTGGGGTAAGACCCGCAGGACGTGGGAACGAGGGGAATCACCGCTAAAGCTGGACGCTGGCGTGCCCAGGAGTCTGTGGACTCTGTGTGTCAGCTGGAGCGGGTTCAGGTTCAGGATTTGCTCCGTATTACGCTCCCCCATCTGGCAAACGCCCGCTCGCAGTGAAAAACGAGCTTTGGCGTCATTTTTATAAAAGATTATTTATTTATATTTCCCCCCCGCTGAATGATTGCCTGTAATGTCTTTGATTTGTGTCATTTGGCTTTCAAACAAATCTATTCCTGCAGGGAAACGTCTCTGCTCCAGAGATGGATTTTACTTGATTGCTCACTCTTGGCTGAGGTGGCTTTTAATTGTTTATGCAGCACCGGCAGTGGATTCTGTTTTTCTTCTTCTTCTTTTTTTTTTTTATTCATTTATTTTTTCCAAACTGAGTTGGATATATGAATCCTTTGGCTTTGAAACTCAGGTGGGAGGTTCCTTTTAGCAAGCTGTTTACTGCAATGCACCTGAATGCTGAAACACAGTAAAATACATGTTATGTAGCTTTATGGGGTGTGTTTTTAAAGGACATTGGGATTTCTGTGGGCAGAAGCGGCAGTAATGAGGTCGTGATTGAATGTACATGTAGCTTAAAGGATGATGTGGGACAGCGATCATGTACGGGAGGCTCAGGTCGCCGCTGATTTTGCCGGCGTTATGCCGTCCTTGAACTCTTGGCAACAGGCGCAGGCTCAGTTTTTTTCTTCCCATAAATACCCTCAAAATTTAGGATTTGACGTCACGTCTGTTTACTCAATCAATGTTGCGTGACAGCGTCCACCTGCCTTCAGTCTAATCCAGGTTTTCATCTCTCCCGGTCTCTCTGCAGCAGGTAGATGCCGGTGAGAGTTGTGAGCTCATGAAGAGATATCTCGGATGTTGAGCCTGTTTTCTTTTTTTTACTCCCCCTCGTGCTCCTCGTGTTTCTGTTCTGATACAGTTAGCCTCAGTGTTGCTTGATCAGTCAGAGTGTATCGTTTTTAGTCAATATGAATCCAATGAAGTTGATAAACATGGATGACAGTAGGAAAGGTATGTTCTTATCACTGTCGAATCCCTGTGGTGTTGTTTCACTTGTTTTAATCGTGTTAAAGTAATTCTTTTAATGGTCTTTTTCTCTCACAGGCTTGAGGTTCTTAAGGGCCTTAAGGCTGATACAGTTCTCAGAAATTTTACAGTTTTTGAATATACTAAAGACAAGGTAAGTGAATTAATGTTTTATATCCCTTTTTGTCAGTGTGGCAGTGTGAACAAGTGAAAGTGCACTTATTTTGTAGCTGTCAGCATGAATATGATTTTATTTTGAAGGGTACAAGTCAGCATTTTCTGTGATATTTTGCCTCATGCAAATTCATTTTCGCTTGATTCGGAGAACATTACTCTAAAGTTAACATTAAGTTTATTCCTCAGTGCTGCTCTCAGTAACTGAGTGCTGTGTTGTGCAAAAAACTCGACTTGTACAAAAACAGCTTTCTGTTTTTCGCCTCGCTGCTTAGAATTAGAGCTTTTTGCACAGATGTCATGTCAGAAAGAGCTTATAGTGCAACAAAATGCTGTAGAATAATCTCCTCACTCATTCTCTCAGATGAAGGTAAAGACACAAAAGTAGGAGAGGGCAGAGGTAATGCAGGAGACCTATGAGACAATGAAACATAATATGCTATATTATCTAAACAGCATCCAACAGATAAATCTCACATACATAATGAGGAAGACCTTTGCTCACAAATGCACGTGTTTACACTTACATTTAAAATTTTTTCTTATGCCATATGATAAAGATATGTTGCAAATTGATGTTTAAATAACTAACAGAGCCATCTTATTTTGGCTAACCAAAATAATGCAATGTATGCACTGCAGGTCCATAAAACTGAACACACATTTCAATATATGCTGCATGTTTTTGTTGAATCATGCTCAGATTGAACAGATCTATTTCTATTGATCATTTTTAAAAGCTTCAACACAATTCTACACTTATCAGCAATATGAAAGTGGTATAATGCATTTTAGAGCATGCACCGTCCAATCTAATGACTCGTTTTGACATCTTGTTTTTTCTCCACACCAGCTTTTAATAACTCAGACCTTATACTCTGGCTCTTTTTTTTAAATAGCAACTCGATAAAGCTGGTGAACCTGTGTTCAATCTTCATAAGCACATGGCTAACTGCAGCAGGCTTCATTCATTTGGTAAGTCAGTGGCAGCCATTTAAGTTAAGATGAAAGTGTGTTGATACAACGGTAGCTCATTACTTTTTTTTTTTTCATTGCATTGTCAGAGAGAAAAGAAATATTTTACTTCTGTGTGCCTTTTCTTGGTTGTTGTAAAAATCTCAACCTCTGTTCCAGGTGGAAAACTCAGGGGATCCTTGGGAAAACTTCCAAAATTCCCAGGCACTTTCCTACTGGGAATGTGTCTACTTACTCATGGTTACTATGTCCACTGTTGGCTATGGAGACGTTTATGCAAAAACCACCCTGGGCCGCCTGTTTATGGTCTTCTTCATCCTTGGTGGTTTGGTAAAAATCCCTCTTATCACTTACCCCTGCTTAAAATCCCCCATGCAACCAATCATCACACCCCGCCAGGTGTTAACAAACGCCGGGACTCTCTCAGCTCAGGACGCTCTTCACCTGTTGTTTACACTGAGGTGTTTTTTTTTGCGGCTCACCACTTAACCACAGTATGTTGCACGCCGTGTATTGTACAAGCTGTCGACAGTTTTGCAGCAGTGAATCAGGTTTTATAGCAGTAGTTTGGTTCTGTTATTTATTCATTCCTGTATGACGTGCAGAGTATTTGAGATTTTTTGCATCTGTTATTAACTGTAAAAGTACTGCGGTTTCAGGTGGCTCCACCCTCCCACTCCCTACCCCCTCAACCCCCACCCCTCCCTTTTTCCAACAAACACAATGAGACAACGGCGATTTATTATAGCCCAGCTTGATGGATGTAGCGACATTATCTCAGTCTCTGCACACAGGTTTAAAGACATATTAGTGAAGGATATTCATGAAGTAGAGATTTTAGAGAACACAGCTATATGATCAAATAAATCTTGGATTAGCTACAGGCCTGGGTCACCTGATAAAGAAGCCAAAGATCATTTAAAGGACACTGTTATCCAGATCCCAAAGTATTATAAAGCAACATTATATGCAGTTAAAGGTGCCTTTTTCTCATCATTTTATTATTATGATTATGATAATAGTGGTGATGATGATTATCATTAAACTATAATGAAAACTCAAACTATAATGAAAAAAATGCACGAATTTGCAGTTTTTATTTTGCTCCCTTGTAAGATTTGTGAAATAGCACTTTACTCTTACTTCTTCCTTTCTTAGATTAAAACAGTAATGAGATAAATATAAAAAGTCCTTACAGTGATCCTTAGAAAGGTAGGCAGCGTTATTATTTAGCATCTGTAAATATCTGCCATCCATTCGGCTGCGCTATTTAAATCAGCCCCACATGTGTGTTTGTTGGACGAAACATGGCACATAAGGTTTTTTTTTCTTAATTTCTATGATTTTTATTTTTCCGTCACAGATTGACATACCGCTCATCAGCTGTCATTTTTCTCCTTTATTCTTCCAATATCAGTAAATATTGGCCTTATATTTCCTTTTTCATTTTCATACTTTTCTTGATATTTGGAATGTAACTGTGATGTAACTTCAGGCTACATTCGGTCAGTATCGACTAATTTGAGTGAATTAATTTTCTTTCTCCTTTTTCCTGTTAACAAATCAATATTAATACCACTCCTGCACTTACAGTAGTGTTCGCCTAAAGCAAAATAGAGGACCTGCTCTTCTTTGCCTTTCTTTTTTTTAGTCTCTTCTTCTGTCTCCTATCTTCTCCTTAGGCCATGTTTGCAAGCTACGTCCCTGAAATCATAGAGTTAATAGGAAACCGCAAGAAATATGGTGGTTCCTATAGTGCGGTTAATGGGAGAAAGTAAGTATTCAAGGAGGCTCTACTGCCTCCGCCGCAGTAGAACCTTCTCTGCATGCCCTTTTCTTTTTCTTTTTCATGCATGTAGGCCATGTTTGCTCGCTACGTGCCAGAAATTGCTGCTCTCATCCTTAATCGGAAGAAATATGGAGGGAGTTATAACTCGACCAGAGGCAGAAAGTAAGTCAAACAAACGAAAAAACAGCAAACTTTTAATGGTGTGGTTTTGTGTGACTCAAGTGGCCCTCTCATAAAGAGGTGACATACCCTGATTTTGTTTTTATTAATTAGTGATCATGAAATTGTAATTTTCAATTCGCACTAAAGTCACACTGTGACTGAAGAACTTGGCCATGATTAATGTGTAGAGTTTATTGCACTGTATTTTTGCTGCTTTTATATGTGTGCAAGCTGCCATCACTGCTTATCATGAATGAAGGTCTGCTTTTACACTGCAAAAAGAAATCACAATCACAACAAGTCATTTTTCTGTCTGTTATTGAGTCCTTATAGTCATATTTTTTTAAACAAATCTGGTTGAGCTGTTGAATTATTATGACCTGTCTTCAGTATCAGTCAACCTGTTTGAAAAATATCTAGAATTTTTTTTCAGTATGCTGAAGAAAATTCCTTGAAAGAAATGAAGCCCAATTGGAAATAATATTTGATTTTGTTTAAGAAAATGGGACTGTCAACTCAAAAATGGATAAAAAATGACTTTATCACTGAGATGTTTTTGCAGTGTAGTGATGTTAAATGCACTGTCGTGCTTAAAGATGGAACATGTAAGATTTTCTCACTGATCTACACCTGCAATTCTAAACTTATTATAATATCCAAGCAACTGAAGAAAATTGAGACAGGACAGCAGTCAACTGATGATGTAGTTTAAAACCAGCGAATTTAACTTATACACCATAAGCTGCTAGTCATATCAGATCAGGCAAGATTGTGTATTCTATTAAGAAAGAGCATGTTTTAATGCTTTTGAATAACTTTTGTGTTAGAAAAAGTGTCAATGTCATAGAGTTTCACTTTGTGTGTTGGTAATGCTGCAATAGTTTCATACAGTTTTCTGTAGCTTGTGCAGAACTAAGTGTTTTTTTCTAGTAACAGACAGCTGCCAGCCAATCAGTAATTAGTGTCACTAGTAATCATGATTTAATAGGTATAAATAACTATCATATCAGCATCCACTATTACACTGAGTGTCTTATGCTGTGTCAGCTTCCAGTAAGGGGTGAAGTAAGAAATCACCCCACCTCACAGGTGACAGTATATTACACCCATATTCTACAGTGATGAAAATCCTACATGTTTTATGGAGTCTTAATTGTAATTGGGCTGCTTATTGTCAGTGTACATTTGTGCCAAATTTACATTTGTAAATCAAGTGTTTTAAGTCATTGAGACGGTTTCATTTCATTCACTCCCATCACTTCCATCCAGACTCATACAAATTTATACACCAGACAAATCACCTAATTTACACAAAATAAAGCAAATACCTAATCAAGGGACCAGCCCTTCTCATACGTCTCACTAATTAACTCTGTATAATATGGAATTGAATCAATTTATGTTTTCTCAAACAGTGACTTTAAATCATAATTTATAAATACCAAAGTGGTTAACGTATCAATAAAATAATATTAATATATGAAATAATAATTCATCGTAAATATACATATTTAAAGACAGAACCTTCTAAACAAATTTATAAAGTCAAGTTCACCTGAGAAAATGATCGAACTCATACATCCACTCCTGTGCACCATCGCTTGCTTCATGCTGATTATTGAAAATTTTTGTTTTCCTGTGGTGAAAAAAGTTGTGTCGCTATGCTTGTCTATTTTTCACGCTTTGCTTCTCAACATTCTTGGCCTTTATCTTCAGTCTGACCTACACCCTCAGGACTTAATAAAATCTTGAGTTTACAGGAATAGTCTGACATTCTGGGAAACGCACTTATTTACTTTATTTACTTTTATATATTGCTGAAAGTTAGACTATAAGATTGATGCCGCTCTTATTTCTGTTGGGTGAATATTAAGCCAGAAGGTTATAAGCTTATGTTACCATTTATTTCACAATAAAAACGTTTACATTTATTTTTGTCCGTGGTTTTAAGAAATAAAAGGAAAAAAATAAAGACATGTTAAAGTGCTGGTATCTTTCAGGCTAAGATTTATCTCTTTCCAGCAGATACTAGAGTGGTTTTTGTCTTCTAATCTGACTTGTGGCAATAAAAAACATGTACTTCCCAAAATGGCACACTATTCCTTTAAAATATACACACTATACTTTAACATATACGTTTCTGAAGATAGTGATCTTCTGCTGGATGCCTCTAAACAAAATATGGCTTCTTGTAGCATGCGTTTTGGTACTTGGTGATCGTTCACTTAGTTTCTAAGAAGTCAGACTTGGTTTGAAACTTGAACCAAATCTTTGCTTCTTTTGTTGTTCAGGTGTGTGGAAAACACACAACTAGAGCTCTCTAAGTCATTTTGTGTGTGTATATTGTACAATTCTGTATCTTGTATTCATTATTTTTTCTATTTTTTC
>JAOXYL010000030.1:6734447-6745382 GCA_028564955.1 Terapon puta
TTAACTCCTCTCAAACCACCTGTAATTACAGTCTAAATGTGCATTATGTTTGTATGCGCCTGTGGATGTTTGCTGTATTTTCTTTTCTTTAATAACTGCCCTGGCTGTTCCAGTTCACTGATAACTTTGTGATGTTAACAGGCATTCAGAGAGACTGTTAACACCACAGGTACCTGGACGGAGCGTGTGTTTCTTTAAAAAACGCCGTGTGCCATTTTGTTTTGTTGGATTTAAAACTGTTTGTCCTGTCTGAACCGTTACAGCTAATCTTAACATGTGATGTATTCTCTTCCTGCTGCTTGGGAACTTGACACACTTTCCTTAAAAAAAATTCACTTTATAGTGATATATTGTGAGTAACGTGGATTCATATCCCCTCTGAAAACACAGCCTGCTACCCCTGACTGAAGCAACTTGTTTGAATGTATTGTAAATGTTGCATGTACAAATGGTTGATGCTGCCTGGATCCCCCCCGTTCTCCTCCCGTTGTCGTGTGCACGTCGCTTTCAAATAGATGAACATATTCCACAGAAATGGGCAAGAAAATTGTTTCAATTATCAATTATTCTATTGATATTATAAAATAGGAAAAGAAAGAGACACAAGGAGCCCAGGTTAAACGTACAATAACATTTCTTTCATGCCCACTTTAGCCAGTAATACTCCATATCACCACCAGATGTCGCCACAGTCCTTTGGCAAACACAACATCTCTGCAAATAGAGCACAGTTGAGAGAGCCACCAAGATGTGAAACAAGCAACATCCTCTTAATTGAGCCCTTTTGATGAGAGGAATAAGTGATTTGACACATACCCTTAGTGTTTCGGGACAAACAGCAAATTTTAACTTTTTGTTTTCGTCCTTTCTGAATGCACCAACATATTTATCTAAGCCCAGAAGACATCATCACATTTATTTAGACTTTTTGCAGGACATATTTCTGCCGTCTTAGCCAAGAGATTATCTAAGAGTTGTAACATTACAACACGGGCCCATCCTGCCAATCGTGTCTCACCACTTAGTAGATGTAAGCCTGGTTGAGGTGAGGGGTGGGGGTGAAGTCAGGAAGTCAAGAGGGAACTCAAGGGAATTTTTCTTTCATCTGCTGCTAAAAAAAAAGTTTGTGACCTGCCCTCCTGTCCTCCCCCATATGTGTCACAATTTTACCCTAAAACCACATGACTGTAGGACCTCCTGATATTTCCCCCACTAGTGCCAGAAATGACCCAGAAACGAATAAACCACAAAATGTGAGGGGAAAAAAAAATCCTAATCTGACATTTGCACGCTGTCAAGGCTAAGTTTATCTTATGAATCCCAGCAGCAGCCTTCCTCTGTGCCCTGTCTTGCCTTTGTCCACTCTTCCTCCAGAACGACCCTCAGCATTAACCTGCTCTTCCTCTCCTCTCGTCTGAACCCGCGACTGTAGCCAAGACGGCCGCCTACAAGAAAATGAGACTGGCATGTTGTTTTGATTGCGGCCGCTCAGAGCGGGACTGCTCGTGCATGCCAGTTAATGTGCGTTGTAACATGGACTCTCCTCAACGCGACATCCCACTCTCTGCTGTCTCTGTTAATGATTGCTCAGCCACTTTACGTGCCTGTAAGTTGTCGCCATGACATGTGCTCTTCAGTGTTTGTAACGTGCACTGTGTTAACCGTGCAGTGTGCGTCCTCAGCTTGTGTGCTCTCGCCGCTGTGTCGTTCCTGTCGTGGATATAGATGTCGCTTTGCCTGTGTTGCCACTCTTGGAGGTGGCTTTTTTTTTTAACTGTTGTGGAGCATGCCGGTACACTGTTTTGCTGGTGTTTTGTCAGAGAATGTGAATTCAAATTGACCTGTAGCTTGAATCAGATCACTAACGGCCAAATTTTCTTGCACAGTGTGAAAACTAATCCTTCCCCTGAAAAATTGCGTGCTCCCCCACCACCGCCCCCCTCCCTCCCTCCAGTGACCTCGCCAGTATATTTACACAAAGTGAAAGCTGAAGCCATGACAAATGTACAGCTGTGCATCCCCGCCACAAATCTCTTGATTGCAACCTAAAACGTGGGAATTCTCGTGGAGAATCTGCATGCAAATTATTTTTTTTTTTCTTCTTTTGTTGGAGTGTACATAATGGTGTCACTGGAGAGGGTAACTTCATGTCAAGAATAACCCAAATAACATTAACTTAATCCAAATATTTCACCACTGTACCCTCCAGAAATGGGTGAACAGGATAGGGTTTGAGATATTTATATGTATAAACGCCACCGACAATTAATTTAAAAAAGGCGGTTTTGAGAGCGCCTGAGGGGATTTTCTGAGGGTAGCTGTACATATTGAGGTTAATGTACTGGTTTTATTAAATTAAGATCAAAACGCTTGAACAACCACGGGGGGTAAAATCTCTAAAACATTACTACGCAAAACAGTGGTCAATGGGAGGAGCCCTGCGTTGTAGTTTGTGGCTGTTTCAGAGC
The DNA here is from genome assembly GCA_028564955.1 of Terapon puta. Classification (NCBI taxonomy): domain Eukaryota; kingdom Metazoa; phylum Chordata; class Actinopteri; order Centrarchiformes; family Terapontidae; genus Terapon; species Terapon puta. The sequence goes on from JAOXYL010000030.1 coordinate 6,736,916, forward strand.
AGGTTTTATTATTATATCTTATTATATGGATTGAATTGCACCACAAGATGAACATATTACAATGGGATAGAAGTGGATTGTCGTGGATTGGAAGAGGAACAAAAGACAACAGAATAGTTCTGGAGCTTATTGGATTATTGAGCTGTTTATGAATTCTTAATTCAAGTGTGATTCCCCTTTAATGCCAGAGGGCATGTTAAATTGCACTGATGTATCGCAGAAGGCATGAAGAATGTGTCTCAGTTTGCAGAGTGCTGATACAATTTGCTGGAAAACATTGTAGACTGTCATACAGGTTTAGTGAATGTCTCCTGATCAAAGACCGTTCTGTGTACAGTCGACCGTCTCTGGGCATTTCCACCCCTCAACATGTCTTCCAGGGGTTGTGCGCTGCGAGCATCGCCTGGCTAGCTCAGCTCGAGCCGAGCTCTGGAGTTGCTGTCGACACGGTGCGGGGAGCGCACGGAGCGAGGCCTTATACGGCCTGACATGGAAATTATGTTTGCATTTTCATTTTTGGAGTGCTACCGGTTGTCATGAAACTCAGCCTGACAGTTCCTAACCACCAGGCAGCCGAGTGCCCCCGCCCCTCTCCTCCTCTCTCGTTGTGGGACAGATGCTAGCCTGTTAGTCCTGTGACTCTGCTCGCGCCCTCCGATTGCAGGCGACAGATGCCAGGACCAGCAAGGTCCCTGTTTGAACATTGCTGTCACTGTCCTGCCTTAAGCTCAATGCATGACCTTTATTATGAGCAAGGGGTTGAAATAAGGTACTAATGAGCATGTGTGGGACTCACGGCTCCAAAAAATAAAATAAAATAAAATCACACAGAAAGTTCTCTGCATCCGTGCAGGTTGTGTCGGGAAGCGCAGAGGATTGGGAAAACAATAAAGAGGAAAAAGAGCACGTACAGGATTGTCACATATTATAAGTCTTGTTATATGGATATAAATGTTAATGCAGGTCTACATTCTAAGCACAGATGATTTTCACCTAGAAAGACATCTGAACACTTAAAGTTAAATAGCTTTGGTTTACACAGTAGGTGTCAAGGTTAAACAGGCTTTTAATGACTACATTTAAATGCCCTTATTTTTGTAAATTATAGTCATTTAATGCTGATAAAACAACAGTTGCATGTCATCTTGTTAGAGCTATAATGATTGGCTAATTAACTGATATATCAAGAGATAGGTTTGAAAGCACAAATACGAAAAAATACCAAATATTCCCTGTAACTATAGTTTCAGCTTAGTAAATTGATCATTTTAGGGTTTTATTTAGGGATTGTCGACATCAGATTTAGGATATAGTAACAAGCACTATGTGACATTTTAGACGCACACACACACACACAAAAAAAACCCAAACTTAATTGTGATAATAAATTGTAAGGCAGATGAAATCACCCAATCACTGCTTACTGTAACACCTCAAATGTGACTGTTTATATTCAGCAGGTGGCCGCCTACAAACGCTGACAGCGATGCACTGTTTAAGCTTACTGACCACATTGCTCAAAATCATGTTCCTAACTGACCCGTTTTATTTCTCATTGCTTTGTCCATGTTATCTTCAAGGCACCGCTTTTTTCTTTCTTTCTTTCTTTCTTTCTTTTTTTTTTTTTGGAAAAGTGCCTTCAAGAGAAATCTCTCAGCCTTCAGTTCCCAGTTGTCATTTATAATTTGCTTTCATTACAACCTGTTCTCCCCTGTAACCTCTCATCTGTCTCTGCATTTTTCTCAGCTAAAAATAGCTATAATGGATATATCAAATCAAGTAAGTTTTTTATTTCCATTCTCTCTCTTTTGCCATTTGTTTCTGACCCTCCCACTTGTGCATTTCTCCGCTTTCCACCGCTAACCTGCTGTATTTCACTGTTTGCCGCTCATCACTCTGTCCAGTCGATCATCATCCATGCTTATATTTTATATGCAGAAGCATTTGGGAAATTGTTTTCTGAGTGGTTTGTGTTGGGTATCCATCAAAGCTCGGCAGCAGATGGTGCTACTGCCTCACAGTGCGTGGGGATGAATTAATCCGGCGTACAAAACGCAACATTAAAACATTTTAAGAGGACGTACGCAAGAATGCATGATGGAGATTGGGGGGGAAAAAAAGAGGCATCAAAAGATAGTTAATATTTTCTCAGTTGTCATCCAGCCATCGGGGGAGTGTGAACCGTGTGGGCCGTCCACTTTAACGGTGATCTGTGATAGGCAGCAAATCTGCCACAGTGTGTTGTCCTGGAGAAGTGCTGTGCATGTTTGACATGGGGCAGATGAATAGTGGAGGTCTGGAGCAGGGAGGATAATCTGCTAGACAGCTGACTGCTGAAATAATCATCTCTATTCTCCAGCTTTAGCTCCTGGCCATTTTTTTGGAGTAAGGGGAACACTTTTCCTCCGCTTCTTTTTGTTCTCATTTTATCCTTACCAGCTTTACCTCTAGTATAACACCAGTGGAGCCTGTAAGCTTTCACATTTCAAATAGTCAAGTGGATACTGCCTCATTCCTCTCTCATTCCCAGCGTGCAGCATCTAGTGGTGGGTAATTCACACTGTCACCTCCTTGTTCTTGTGGCATAACAATCGCTGGAACACCTGAAAGCATATTTATTAATTCATGTTTATTATAAATATCAAAGTAAATGTCAAATCCAACATTTCATCAGTGGCTATACCAAGTGGTTAAGTGGTGTTTAATAAAAATGAGTTTTTTTAATTATTCAGATATTAGCATTCTTATGCCAGAAAGAATTACCCCCAAAAACCAGCGATTATGCTTTAATTATGATAAGAGTCGCAAGATGTTTTATTAACATACACACTGCAGGTCTTATTGAAGTCAGTTTAAATCAGATCCTATCATGTGGTTCATGGGAAGAGTTAAAGGGTTCACCCGAATCACAAAGAAAGCATTTGTGGTGTCTACACATATAGATTGGTTCAGTTTAATAAAAATGAGATTTCTGCCTCCAGCAAATACATTAAGTGGGTCTCCAAACACTTGTTTTTGTGCACATTTTCAACAATATAACAGAAAGAAGTTTTTATTCTTGGCTGAAGTGTAAAAAGTTGGAAAATAAGCACAATGGAAATATACCAGTAGATCATGACATACATTAGGCATGTAACTCAAACATCCACTGCTTCTGCTCGAAATGAAATATCATATCTGTGTGGAGCGATAAGGAGACTTCAACCTTGGGACAAGCAGAAATTCCATATTTACATCTTGTTTTCTTGCATTTGAGTTCAAGCTGCACATTGAATTACGTTATCTTACATCATCTATGAAAACTGAAAAAGTAGAGCCACCAACTGTTTATCTCCGTGAATCAAATCCTAATAATAACATGGATGGAAAGACACATTAATGATATCCTTATTTTGAATACATTTTCAAACTTTGCGTAAAAAAGGGCACCACATTTAGGTGGAAACGTTGCTACTGAAGGTTAATTGAAATGTGTATGTGGTGCTAACAGTTTTAACAACATTAGCGGCAACATGTCTTTCTAAAAACAGTGTCCTACTTACTCAGGACAAAGTGCAGAAAATACTATACACACTTCATCATGAATACTTCTTCAGCAGAAAGTAGTTCCAATGAAAACTGGACAGGGAAGATTATCCTGTGTAATCATTTCTACTTAGACACATAGTGGTTTAGTTTTTTAATGTCATTTTTTATGTTGGGAGAACCACAAATGAAATTTTATTCACCTCCAGTGTATTATGATGGAGACAGAAATCTCAGACCACCAACTTGAAATCTCTGAAATCTGTGCATAAAATGGCAGATTACCACTAAAGGTAAGAGGGATGTTCTTTTGTGATTTGGGTCGACTGACCCTTTAAAACAAAGCAAAGAATCCATTAACTTGCAATGTGCAGATCCTGATTTTGACTCCTCTTCATTTAGCAGTAAACAACGGTCCCCTAATCCAGCCGTCGTCTTATCAGTACAAGTCAGCTAAACCGAACCACGACTCGGCGAGCGAAGTCTGTAGGGGGCCCCATAGCGGAGTTGCTGTTGTGTCGGTCCCGCTGGTAAACAACCGCAAGGGAAGCCTGCTGCCCCCCGCGAAGCCCCCTGCTCTAAGACTGAGCTTCATGGGCTCCGGGGACCTGGGCCAGGTGGGGCGGCTACCAGGGGCGGCAGAAGAGGCCAGCCGGCTCCAGCGGGCCCGTAGCCTTCCGGTGAAATACAGATACCACCCCAGTCACTCCAATAACGCCACACTCAGTCACAGGCACTGTAAGGGCCACCTCCCAACCCGCCCCCCTCCCTCAACCCCTCTCCCCTTGGCGTGTTTGGCAGGCCTGTACTCAACAACAGCACAACCAAGGCATGTGCTTGCCAGGCTGGAGTGGTTGCATGTGTAGCATTCCTTACTAATGACCCAGTGTGTGCAGCTGTCAGCTGTGAAACATTAAATATTGAACAGGCCGAGCAAGATGTGAAGGGCCAGTGTGCTGGAGCATCCCTCTCCACTGGAGCCCCCCCCCCATACTTCAACATTTTCCATTATAGTGTCACTCCCAGACATGTTAGCTTTTGAGAAATCCTGTGTGTATCTGCAGAGGAGCATGATCTTTTAGTTGCATCCTTTAGTTTCTTCTTCTAAGACAAAAAAAAAAAAAAAACCCTGCTGACAGCTTGAACGATCATTAAAAGACACTCAAGGGTAGTTTCAACGACCTGTAACAAGATATACCCGCTATTATCAATGGCTGTTAAAATGCGATTAGCGAAAGCACGTTTCTCGCCGCTTGTGTTTATTTTACCAGCGATTGCCACGGAGTCGAGTTGTTTTCTTCAGCTGCGATATTAGCTTGTGAAAATATTTGCCTGATTACTTTACTGGAGGGCGAAACTTGTAATTTGTTCCCCTATGAAGAGCTCTGCGCAGTTTCGTGTAGTGATAAAGACAATGTCCAAGGGGCATCTCAGCTGTACATAAATCACTCTGGCACAAGGGCCGAGCTAATTATATGAGCCAAGGGCGTCACTCCCCAGATGAAGAAAGACCAGCAATGCAGACTGGATTCAGTATTGGCACCAAAGGAGCCGGGCGCTTGATGTTTATAGGTTATTACTTTAATTAAATGAGAATGTGAGTGATTTGTATGGCCAAAAGAGACGCCATCCACGTCCAGGGCTGAAGAAATTTGTACTAACAAGGGATTAAAAAATTAAAGCATCCTAATACCCTTTGATGCATTTGTGGTACTACATTATCTGAAACTTGTTGCCGTGTGGATTAGATTCTCTGGATAAGAGTGTGGTGAATAAAACCTCACAGATTAGACTTAAGCAATTGGCATGATGGTTGATGATGGCACTATTGCATGTTTGCATCTCCATACAGTACACAACCATGCAGATGATGCGCTAATGTGTCCCTTTGTCATCATGCAAACATCGGACTGTTAAATTGTCCTGTCCACTCCATCCTGTTCAACCCAACCTCTCTATCCACTCTGTGTCTCTGTAACCGTATTATCTCTTTGAATTCACTGACCTCAGATTGTGCCGTGTTGTTCTTTTGAGTGTCACTGATGTTTTTTGCATGTCTCCTGATAATTCACTTCCTCACACCAGTGCCCTCTATTGCAGTTGAGGAGGACCAACAGTCGGCACTGTCGCCTAAAAAAAAGCAACGTAACGGAGGCATGAGAAATTCTCCAAATTCCTCACCCAAGATAATGAGGTAAGACAACAATGATGACACTTCTGCTTTATCTTACTGTGTACGCATAGTTTTTTTTTTTTTACACTAAACATCTGTTTACCAAGTAGCACTAACAAGTGTATTTTTAAACCATGAAATGTATCTCTCTGTCCTTTATTATGACATGATGATCAATCTGCTGCTTATATAACGTATCCACCACACACAAAGCAGCATTAACATACATTTGGAGTCATGTTTCTCAGTGCAGGTAAGCACAATGTTTGTTGTCCTCTTAGCTCTGTTTTTGGCCTCCAACACCTCCTCAGTGAAATATCTGTCTCTTTAGTTGTACTATCACCCTGGTCCATAACATTATGCAGGTAGCAAAGAGGTGATATGACTGGAAGTTTCATTGATGAGAGTGGTGAGATTGAACCAAACTCTCTGCAAAACCAAAAGGATGAGTGAAAGATGATAAAATACTGTATAGACCTGAGTCAACTGATTTATTGTCTATTAAAAAATATGAATTAGCTTTGCTTTAAAGATCCATATTGAAAAGGTTTATATCATGTGTTAATACACAAATAACTACTGGTATTGTTTCCTGATTTAAAAAAATCAAATAGAAATTGGTATCAACCTCAAAATCCTAGCACTGTTCAGGCTCCATAGCACATATTATGGAAACCCTCTTTAAGAAAGATGTTTGTGTGTTCCTGTTTTCTTTGCAAACACGTTAGACTTGCAGAGGAGCTTCATGCCATGAGATTTCTAGTGACACCCACAGACTACAGCCCTTAAACAAGCCTGGCACTAATGACAGCACCAGCCAGTCACAGAGGCTCTAAAGGATAGATAGCCCAAGGCTATTCATCTATTGTCGGATCCCTCTGAGCTCCTTTCAGCACGTAAGGCCACAGATGATATGTATCATCACAATGAAAGGCGAATTCAAATGCTACCTTGCTTTTATCTTGTCCCATAAAATTAAATCGGCGCTTATTGATTTTGACTGGAGATAACACTGTTATTCAACAAGAAGCCATTACAGGGATGATAATAGTCATTGCCATTAAGTGCCGTGTTGTAAGGAAGCAAGGCAAAAAGGGAAGTCCTGCAGCCTGACGTATACAAAGTGGAATTGTACAGATGAAACTGAATTAAAACTGACAGATGACTTTATGTTCCCATTGCTAATTTGGCTGCTGTTCATTTGACATTTAGTGATGAAATCCAGAAACGTCTGTATGATTTAATACTGTGACATCAAATACAGATCGGTATTGCAGCACAGTGGTTCTAAAAATGACTTTGTATTATATCAAAAAGAAGTGTTCATACGCATAATTTAGTAATTCCTTTGATCTATGGCCTCTGTTTTTCCAGGTGGGCGTTTGCCCTTGTTTGATTGTTTGATTTGCTTCAAAGTGGTGTCAAAGTTGAATAGCTCCAGGTGGTTTGCAGACTCCTGGGTAACAACAGCCTTTTTAATGCTGTAGCCATCAGCTACAAATCAGCCCACCAAACCAATCCATCCACTTGCCATGCTAATAACACTGTGCAGTACAGGTGGATGTGCCGTTTCATCCGGCGTGTCTGCTTGCCTACACGCTGGAGAAGGATTCGCCGCGGTAGCCTAAGGGATACCTCACCGCAACAAGCGGAGAAAAAAAACATCTTGGTGTATACTATATCAAATGTGTTTTTACAGGACCTGCGGCCTCAAGGCCTTTGTAAATAAGTAATGATCAACAGATTGGCTGTGGGTTTTGAAGAGCAAGCCTTTGTCAGTTTGCATGATGGGGAGGATTTTCAAAGACTTCGCCTGTCCTCGCTGCTTGTGCAATGTTACAGTCAGCTAGTGCAGCGATGCTGAAATAGAAAATTTACATAATATGCATGTTTAGCTTCTACTTTACGTCTCTCTCAGCTGTCATTACGCCCCTCGAGAAGACACCTGGCTTTATGTTTTGCGGCTGTGACGTGTGAAGTCTTGTCAAACGTGTCATCTTACTACCAAAGTAGTGAATTATGGTGCTGATGATTCTGAATGTTTAGGAGTGCGCTTACAGGAGTGACACTCACGGTCGCCTTCTACTCCTTGTAATGAAACGAACCGCACAAAAGGCAGAAAGTAGTCAGCTGTGGGAGCAGAGCTGTCTCCTGTTTCAGGATGTATCAGCAAACTAACACATCCTGTCTGGAACTTAGCAATGACGACCTCACTGAAATTAACACCATTTCCACAGGCTCCTTGATGGGTCATAAGACACATCTAATTGTGGGGTGTCACAACGCGTTCGGTCACATCGGACCGCGCCGTGACACACACGTCATGTCTGCTACAGCACTGCTGAGGCAATTGGCAGTGCAGGATAGTGACAGGCCGTCATGGCTGACAGTGAGCGATAGCTATCCTGGCAGAGCTCTGCCTCACCAGTCATCTCCACAAGGACAAACTGAAGTGACAGCGGCTCCACTGAGTGAGTGGTGAAACATTGGACTTCTGATGAAATATTTAGCCGAGGTGTAAAACCACTAAATGCTTTCACTCTTATTAGAACTTGCTTTTCAGTCGTGAGCCGATGATGCAAAGTGCCACAAGAGTTATGGGCGATGATTGTCACGGATAAATAGTGCTGAATTTATTGATTTGTTAATTCGCAAAGCATTTATTGGTATCATTTATCAAGCACAAATTCAAACGTTTTTTCTGGTTCCAGCTTGTGAAAAGTGAGGATTGACTGATTTATTCTATTTATGTCATTCTGTTGAATGTAT
>JAOXYL010000030.1:6748419-6759737 GCA_028564955.1 Terapon puta
TGTATAAATATATATTTTGGGGGAGACAGGGTTGAGATAAGGCCCAAGGATGAGACCCGTGGTTTGAAAGTTGCCACATTTTCATTTACCTCTTGAATCATAAAGGTGAGATAACAAATTCTCTCCTTCGCCTCCTCTCAAAGGGCACGCCGTTGAGCCGGGCGGATCTGAGGGCTGTCAACATCAACCTCTGCGACATGTGTGTCATTCTGTCAGCCAATCAGAACAATATTGACGATGCATCACTGCAGGACAAAGAATGCATCTTGGCGTCACTCAACATCAAATCCATGCAGTTTGACGACAGCATCGGGGTCTTGCAGGCTAATTCCCAAGGTAAGGAGCGCCCTATCATAGTTCACTGCACCGCCTGGGAGGGACAGGGCCCTGGCACAGAGAATATCCCTCACTGGGTGCTGCGCGGCTGACCTGGTGTCACTGCGTTTGACAGTAAACCCTACTGACTATTCCTCAGGTTACTGTAACAACTGGTTTCTTCACAAACCTAATTGGTGGCAACCAGCGCAGCAACAAAAGCATTACCTGGCTTACAGATGATTCTTGTAAATATTTTTCAGCACAGGACTACTTTGTCAGGAGAAACTATTATGTGCATATATATCTTGAATATTGCATCATGCAGCTTTCGAAACAGCGTCTGAAGCGTCCCGTTACCTTGAGACGGCCTTCAATCATGGTCATTCTTTGGCACTGAGAGAAATGCTTTTAGAAACCTTTTGACCCGAGGAGAGGGGAAAAAAAAGAGAAAACCCTGCCAATTTCATTATTTCTCTAATACATGTATGACCTCGCATTTGCCTTAGTCAGCAGTAAGTGATGGATGTCAAAACATGGCCTATGTATAATACATACAGCATCACTGATTTAATGTGCTTACTTGTCAGTCTGAGGAAAGCAAGGAATGTCAAGTCAATTTGAATTCAATCTTGCGTCACTTATTTTCTATTTCATGGCTCCGTACTGTACATGCTTTTTGTGCGTGTGTGTGCGCCAAAGGTTTCCGTCTCCATGCACATACAGTGTAAGGGAAACAAAATGAGCAGTGTGTCACATCTATTATATATAGACTAATATTGGACCTTGTCAAGAATACGGTAACGTCGCACTCAGCAACTTTATACCCTAGCATTTGCCGGGAGTGGGAGAAATAGTCCCGGCGTATTAGTTCTGCTGATATGCCCGTTTGTGGCCTCTGATGAAGTATTGAATATTGCATTAACAGATGTGCTGCATGTTATGTGTTTGTCCATTTAGGCTTCACACCGCCAGGGATGGATAGATCCTCGCCTGAAAACAGCCCAGTCCACGGATTAGTAAGGCAGACTTCTGTCACAACAGGAGCAAATATTCCCATCATAACAGAACTAGGTACGCTCGCTGCTGCATATTTGTGCCTCGTGATTGATATACTAGCTCTATTGTTGCATGTTTTTTTTTTACATTTAAGTAGTTGTTAACAGATCTGAAAACACAATTTCTGCAATTAGAGGCTGTCAGCACTTGATTAACCGTGCTAAACGTGGAGGTTTTTTTTTAAAATGTTTTTCTTGTCCCTTGTTGACATGCTCCAGTAACTGTTTTTCCTCAACACTTGTCTAGCGCCATTAGCAAAGCCAGGCAAAAAACTGCCTGTGATTTCATTCAGTCAGGATAAAAGCAGTGGGACCAGCATACAAATGATAACTGAGCTGGGTAAGAAGTGCCTCTGTCCTGTACTGCAGTGTTGTAACTGCTGCTGCCTCCATATCAGCTTTCTTTTGATTTCTCTCGCTGCACAAGAGGCTCAGTCCATTCCCATGGCATCACTTTGAGCACATTTTACCCTTGGTTCTGGTTGAAATTGCCTGTCTTGTTTTGGCCCCTTATCTCAAAGCAAAATTTTTCCCTTTTATTTTTCTAAGAATTACAAGGCCTTTGATCCCTCAGAAGTCCTTGTGGCTGTTTTCATAGCATCTTCTGTCGGATCGCATTCCCTGGCCCGTGCCCTTCTTTCATCTCAGCCCTGTCGATATGACTGACATTTATTTCTGTCCTCACAGAAGTAGCAGTTCTCAAACTAAATTTTACATCATTACTCTCTTCCAGCTAGTGCATGTGTTTTGGTTTTTTTTTTGCGCTCAGAGACATCTTCAAAGAAGGTTCTGGGGCAATGAGATACTTTCACTTGTTTTGACATGCAAGTACAAGTAATTGGAAGTTCTGTCTTGGATTTACAAGACAAACAATGGCATATTGGTGTTACTGATATTGACTTCAGGAGGACTTTGATTCAAAGCCTGGAGCTCTGACAATATGCATGGTGTCATGAGTGTGCATGAATGGCCTGGATATGGAATGTGGCAGAGGCAAGTTGGCCACAAGGCCCAACGCAAATACCAGACACGGTTTCATTTCAGTCGCTTTAAAGGCGCTACTGTTTTGTTCAAATTTGTAGCAAAGAAATTAAGGAGAATTTGAGAAACCGTACACATATTTCTAATACAGTCCATATCTGCTGCTACATACTGTTGTGCACAACCACTGTACTTTTGTGTCCTCTTCTTCACATGAATCAAGTCTTTGCCTGATGTATGCTTAAGCACACAGTCCATGCTTCCTCAAATCATGAATCAATTCCATGAGATCTGATTTGTGGTGCAGAAAATATGAAACAGAATCATTTCAAATAGCGAAATGATAATAAAATGCACATGTTTACTCCGACAGTGAATGACTCGAATGTTCAGTTCCTGGACCAAGACGATGATGACGACCCAGACACAGAGTTATACCTCACCCAGCCTTTTGCCTGTGGGACAGCCTTTGCAGTCAGTGTGCTGGATTCCTTAATGAGTGCTGTAAGTCACAATCGTTTAGCTTGCCGGCAATAATTGCTTATGATAGAGGTTTTTGTGCAGTGACATATAATATCTGTCTGTGATCTGAAATACGCATACGTTTAGATATAACCTCCGATAAGCAGAATACTTCTCCCCTCTCTCCAACCGACCAACCCTCGCCCTCCCCTGTAAATGTCGGCACTCTTTGCTCACATTAAAACAATAGATGACAAGACTGCAACTTGTACTAGGTATGATGGCTTCACTTGTCTGCCTTTCAGTTTGAGTGAGGTTAGAACAAAGCTGCCTTCAAGTGCGCTCCAGTCGAGACAAAGGTAATGCTACCTAATGGACAGCCCTCATCCATCATTTTAGTCAATAGCGCTGTCAGCAGCCAAGGGAGATGTCACTGTGCTGTACAAGCAGGGGGAGACAAGAGACTGCGGTGCAAAGAAAAGGGCAGACATTTGCCCCTTTTAAAATCAACAAAGCAGTCACCAGTTGGAATTAAAAAGACACCCCAGACCACAGATAATCTTCAAGCTTTACATATGGTTTGTAAAACTAATCGCTGTTTAGGCATAATTTAGCCATAAATGCTTGGACAGCAGGGGCGTGTACATGGACTCTCCATGTCTCGCTTTGACGGGAGTGAGAATAACCTGCAGTAATTGGATTCTGCTGTCTTTTCACGCAGTGTGCTGTGCGATGTGACACAACAGAGCGGGGTTAGATAGCACAGTTCGGCCCGGCCGGCACTTTGAGGAGGTTCAGTTGTGACTTTGCTTAAGGATCTTCCCCCTTCTCTACCTTCATTCCTTCAGACATACTTCAATGATAATATCCTCACCTTGATCCGGACGCTGGTAACAGGCGGAGCGACGCCGGAGCTGGAGGGGCTGCTGGCAGAGGAGAATGCCTTGCGGGGCGGCTACAGCACGCCACAGACCCTGGCAAACAGGGACAGGTGTCGCGTGGCACAGCTGGCCTTGTACGACGGGCCCTTTGCCGACCTCGGGGTAAGTGACTGATCTTGTCACCCGAGGGCTAAGCACATCTTTGTCCGCTTGTGTTGCTGGAGCTGACTTTAGTGAGAGGATTCAGACCAACATGAATGTTGAGGTGAGATAAGTAACAGGGATTGTATGTCCAAAAATAGTTGAGCTCTGCAAGTTTCCATCCAATCCAGTCATCGACTGGAATAAATCAATAAATCCACTGACACATTTTGTATTCATACATTCAGACAGTATGAGATGTCAGCCGTGTGGTGTGTGTGTGGCCTGCATAGAGTGTTTGTTATAGGTGAACATAACCCAAAGCAATGATATCATCCAATCTGAAAATGAAATTTGTGTGTCAAAGCCTTAATTTGCTTTGCTTGATTGTGGTGATTCTATTAAAATTAATTATTGAGAAATTTAGCTGTTTTGAAAGCTGATGTGGCTGAGCCTTCAGGGTGATGTGAAAAATTTGCATCTCTGTTTGATCAGATCAGATAAACAATCAGTTCTGAACTCATTTGAATGCTGGTTTTTATATAATATTTTTAGATGTAATTTTGGCATTGCTTTTGTTAAAATACAGACTGTGCAGTACACATTTTTATTCAGTTTGCTTGTTTTTCATCTTGTAGGATGGTGGATGTTATGGTGACCTGTTTTGTAAAGCCCTGAAAACATATAACATGCTGTGCTTCGGCATCTATCGGTTACGAGACGCACATCTTAACACGCAAAGCCAGTGTACCAAACGGTGAGTGCCGACCTCACGTTTTCTTGCATTTAAGATGCTCAGAATAGGCACAAAAAAAGGCTTGAATCATTTCTACCTGCGCTTAATATAAAACTCTCCCATATGTTCCCTCTCTCCTCTAGGTACGTCATAACCAATCCACCGTATGCATTTGAGCTGGTGCCCTCTGACCTGATATTCTGCCTGATGCAGTTTGACCACAACGCTGGACAGTCTCGAACGAGCCTCTCCCACTCTTCGCATTCGTCCCATTCCTCCAGCAAAAAGAGCTCCTCCGTCCACTCTATCCCAACCACCAACCGCACCAACCGCACCAAAAGCAGGGACTCACGAGACAAACAAAAGTATGTGCCCCTCTAAAGCTCTCTGACTGTCTTTGTCCGTGAACAGTGCCTGCCAACAGTTGCTGTCCTGTGTGTCCTTCTGCAGACAGACTGTAACGCATCTGGGTGTCAGTGTGTGTATGTCCATCTGAATGTGTATGTATGTGTTACTTGTATGTCTTTGTTTGTTTTCAATGACCCCATGCAGTACAGATCAGTGTGATCTGCCCCTCGAGTAAGGCCACCCCGTGGCATAGGTCAAAGGGCTTCTGTCTTTCCCAGGGGCTGCCAAGCAATGAGCTTTATTTTTTTCTCTCCATCCACTGGTTGTAACTGTGTGCATTCTTATACGTTTTTTATGCAAAGAACTACAGCAGGGTACCAGGGTTGTGAGTTATTTGTTACAGTAGGTTGTTGGTCATTCTGTCATACTGCTTTTTTTATTTTAGAAAGCCACTCAGAAACCAGCAACCTGCCAGAATCAGCAGAGACGATTTTGATTATAGTACATCTTGAAATAGACGCACATGTACAGGAGGGTTTCGTTTAAAAAATGAATTCTGTTAGTTTCCAATTAACTTTGTTTTGATCAACTTTAACAACTTTGATGTTTTTATTAAACATGATTTTAGGGATAATAATTAAATGATTCAGGGTCCCTAAGTTATATTTTGGCATCATGTAAAACATCAAACATGTGACAGATGATTCCAATCTTTACTGTTTGAATTATAAAACCAATGATCTTGGTTAAAGTAAGGGAAAGGTCCTAAATGCAGAAGAATGTGTCATACTGGCCAACAGAAAATACGTTATATGTCCTCTTAGAGTAGGAACAGGCTAGCATTTCAGATCTCCAGATTTATACTGTGCTTTCTTGTGTTAATAACGCACTGGGTCTCTTCATTTTCTCACATTCCACACTTTGCTCTGTTGAAACTTGTGTTTGTTTTGTTAAATTACAGCTGAACCTCATTGTACTTGAACTGCACTTTCAATTACGTGTCTTAAAAGTTCATAATATGTCTATGAAATACTGTGCACCATGTCCTTTTAATGCCTTTTGATTTCCATTAACATCCAAATGCTTTACGTAAATGTTATTTGCCACCATGAAGTATTGATTATGTCAAGATATTAACACATAGAAAATGTTACAGTTATTAATAAAGTTACAGCATAATTATAATTACATTGTCTTCACATGTGAATGTCACATTAAAATGTTATTCTATATTTGTTAAACTATTTTTGAGGCATCTAAGTGAATTTTGGCTACCTAAATATATGATAATTCTTAGTGGATGAAGAGTAAATCATTTTTAGACACAACTCGACAATGAACAACCCCACATTTTTACATTCCATACAAACTAAAGAGGCGAACAGAGCTGCATCATCAGCAAAAAAACTGAGATCTATAGCATGCCACATCAATAGGAGTGGATTGGATGACCAAGCTCCTATAATCTCTCCAGTATTGTATGCAAGAGTAAAGAGCTTGTCTATGGTTCTATGAGCAGGGCTTTCTTCAGCTCGGAAACTTTACCACCAGTGTACAATGACTGGCTTTTCAGTTACCACTGCAACAAGCACCAATAAAATTAAATTCTGGCCTAAACTCTAAAGGGAGCAGTAGCTACAAGGAACACATCTCTGAATGTATTTCACACACTCCTGTCATACTTTGGATAGAGGCTTCATCTAGATGATCCCAGTTCATTTGCATTTGGGTTTACCAGGTTTGTCTGGCAGCCCTCCACCTCCTAATTCTCATTACCTTACCAGTTAACAGCGCTGCTCTTCTCTTCACCTCAGCATCTAGGAGATACAGCAGCTGACTGGATAGCCAAATACTTTTAGTTAATAAACATTATTGTTCATCAATGTGTGTATTTTTGATTACAGAACTTTTTTTTTTTTTTTACACATTTAGAAGATTATGGAGTGTTGGTGCAGGTAGGCATCTTCCAAGTATAATATAGTTGCTGTGGGAAAATATTCACATTCAAATATTCTTTGATTGTACATTCAAAAAATGAAGCCATTTACATTGTTACAGCTGCTGAATGAATACTGCAAGCCTTCTATGGTCAGTAATGTGGGACCTTTTGAAAAAAAACACTGCATTAATTCATTTACAGTGCACATTTTACAAATGCTTTTTTTCCTACATGAACCGGCTAAGCCCTCTTGTTTTTTGCAAGTACGTTATATAATACATTTGGTACTTTAGCTGCATGTTGCTCATTGGGTTCTGAATTATACCTGAAACATGGACAACATCTTCCTTCCAATTGCTTTGGCAACAGGCATGGATGCAATATGGCTGCTTGACACATGCTACAGTGGTACATAAATGGCACTTGAAGATTTTCTGACATGATACATATTATGTTTTTTCTTTTTTTAAATTTTTTTCATTTTTCACCCTACTGTTTAACCTACTCTACATCCATAAATAATGAGAGCATCTGCTGTTTTTATGCCTCTGACCATCATGCTGTGCAGTTTCTGTTATTAATGGTCATATTAGTATTTTCCATTTAGCTTACATTTAGTGTACTACTTTCTTTTTCCAAAGTGCAACAAGGATGAATAGAGTGGGCCAAGGTATGGAAGTGAATGATTATGCATGATGTTAAATAATGCATCAAACACGATCGTGTCCTTTCTGACATTTTGCCCTTTGAATGAAAGCCAAGTAGTTTAGTGTTTCCAAATGGCTGCATCAGGACGGCATGGTTTTGACCTATGCAGTACATCTTAATTTAGGTTTGACTGTAGAATGTGTGATTGTAGCTGAATGGTTTGATGCTTCTTCACTTTATTCCGTACCAAGTTGATGTTTGATGTTTTATTATTGGCAACACGTACTCGACTGGCATATGTGTTAATGTACTGTAGCTCCACAGCCTTAAGTCATGTTGATGAAAATGCATGACCATGGACATTGCCAAGTGGATGAATCACTAGCCAGACTTTCCATTTCTTTCTATATGAAAAGAAAGTTGCATCAAGCCAAAAGCCTGAAGACCCTCGAAACAATAAGCCCTCGACAGTATGAATTGTGAAGTTTAAAGTATTAACTTCTAATCTGGTTTAGTGAAATATGAGAACATATTTTGTTTAACTGGTGATCTGCATGTCTGCTGACTCGGCAAAACAGCATGCCATCAATGGTGTACATGAAAAACATGACATGAGTGACGTTACAGAGGCGAAAACTGGGACAATGGGACATTAAGTAATACTTACCTTCCATTATAAAAAAGTATTTCTTGACGTATTTTTATCATGTCAGAATTTCTTTCAACCAAATCATGTCTAACAATTTAAAATATAGACAATGTCCTCCCAATGTTCTGTGGGCACTTGAAACACAAACAAACAGTGACATTGCAATTGACGTCCATGTGGCATTAACTGTCTCATGTCCCTCCTCTTTGTCTCTATATGATTTTTGGCTCTTTCTCAGAAAAGACATGGTTTACAGATGAGCCAGAGAATACCCACCTGAGGACCATACAGATCAAGCCTGTGAATACTCTCGCCGTCAACCAAGTCAGTCAGTATAAATCCACAAGCAGCTTGATACCACCCATCAGAGAAGCAGAAGACGAGTGCTGAGCTCCGGACCCGCGCTGACACCTGAACGCCTGGACTCCCCCCGAAGACTTACCGTGCGGGTGTCAGACTGGGACTGGAGACATCGTCATCATCTGCAAACATAAATCACAGATTGACAGCAGAAGGGATGAACCACACTGCTTTCCTCATTGCAGCAAGCTTATTGTACAAGCAGATTTAGAATCATACATGAAATATACATGAAGACAATCGTAATCAAATGTTGCTACCACTCAACTATTAGTATGAAGAGCTCATCTTAGGTGGTGACCAGACTCCATGACTTTTTTGTTCCATTTTGGGGAATGAGGGTCACTTGAAGGAGAACAGCAATGTAAAAAGGACTACTAGTAAAAGAGGAAGTGCATATTACAATAACTGGATCAAGTTTTGCAATTGTAAAAGTTGCCTTTTTAGCTGTCAATGAACAACAACTACTAATGCATTTACTTTACCCAGTGTTGCAGAGTTATTCTGTACAGTATGTTGAAAATGTGTATTTTACATCCAGCTGCGATCCCACCACAATGGCACTGTTAGTGACTGACTCTCAGTGATTCCTTTGCCATTTGGAGCTAATTCACAACATTTGTGACAGTTAAGATGGCCAGTGTCCATGTGTAAATGGCATTTGGCTCCAGCCTTATCTCTATCCATTTCTATTTGTCTTATCTTTGCCTTTTTGAGTCGTTTGTTATTAATGTTTTCATGTCGCTGTTTGGTTGCAATGTCCAAAACCCCAGCAATTTTATTGAGCAAAGCTTTTGAGTATCTGCAGTTTCTCCAGGGGTATTGTTTTTTTTTCTCTTTTGTTAATAGCCAAATATGATAGAGCTGTTTTGCTGGCAATATTCAAATATAACCAAAAGTTTCCCACAGTTTCTAATACAGTGACAGAGCTATTCATTTACTTAAGACACCATAGACAGAAAAGCTAATGTCATTTTAAGTCTGTAGGTGAGTTGAGTGTGAAAGCCACATATCGCATGAAGTGGGCATCTTTAAGTCCTCCTTTGGCTGTAAGCACTGCCTGACACAGGATTGTCTTGGAGGCCATTAAGCGCTTGTATGTACTCCATGACCAATCTTAATGCCATAATCAAACATGTTCAAGCTTTTTTTTTGTAGATCCTTGGAAAAACAGCTCTATCATAAAAAAGTGGTTTTGGCTAATTTATACGTTCTGATTCTGCTGGTTAAACCATCTTGGTGATCAATATCATACCCTACATATTCATAAAAGAAACCATTTTCAAACATCTAATAAAGTGATGATCATTTGTTTTAGTTTGTAAGTGCGTAAGACCAGAATACAGAGCTAATAGTGATTATAAATGTTGTTCTATTCAGATAATACACCTTAGCTATATTGGCACTATTGTCACTTTACTTCAGAATCAGTGAAGGGGAAAGAAAGGTAAGACAAAAAACAAACAAAAGCAATCCGCAAAATCCTTAATCCAGTGAGGATGCATCACAGTCCAGCCAGGATTGATGTTGGATGTGAAAAGAGAGAGGTTGTGACATTTTTACTGGCACAGAGAACATCCAAGCCGTCCGTCCCTCAGTGCCAGTAATGTGCCAGGCAGTGCTGAAGCCAACGGAGGACTCCTGAAGACCCACTGCTGCGAAAAGAGGCTTCTAGTTTAGGTGGATTTGAGCAAAATTTACTTTTGCTGTGAGACTGAAAAAAAAAAAGTATTTTCCTCTTTTTGTTTTCCATCATGACCAGCTCACGACCACACTTTTAAATTTCTTTATACAAGGCTGTAACTCCCTGGAGATTACTAGAACTGTAGTAAATAATTTGAAGTCTTAAAAACTATTTTTAAATTACCCTTTCGTCAATAGCGGAACCTGCTGCAATTCATTTTTATGTACTCTTTGAAGAAATCTGTAAGGCTTAATGTAAAATATTTCTTTTTAGTGTGTTCTTGTTTGACAGATATTCTTGTTTGACAGTACCTGTGGGGTTGAGAGACATTCGGCATTGCAGTCTTGTTTGTATTATTTTGTGATATTTTCTTTTTAGCACATTGACTTGTGGATACAATGACAGTGCTAAGTTGATATTTCTGACTATGTCATAATACCCAATAATAAATACAGTTTATTGTCTTGTACAAATAGGCTTGTACATAAATTGTACATGATTTCATTTTGTATTTTCACAAATTAAAAGCTGATGTATTGTGTTCTACAGTATGTCCTGTCTTTTTTTTCTCAGATTTTTCTAGGGAGTTACTGTAGCTGAATGAATTATATTTGGATAAGAAAACATGACTATACAGCAGCCCAAAGCCACATCACACACATCTGTCTATCAAAGAGGTGCTATATATAAACACTTCCCATGTGATGACATAAGGCACTTTCTGATTGCCAGACTGATCATGTGACACAGGACTCTCTGGATAATGGCTGATGAAAACACTCTCCACATTCTCACCTTGGGGATGAAGAGGGCCCATCATGTCGCTTGTTAATGATTTTACACACCACGGCACTGTGGGAGACTGTCAGCTTGCCAATAATATTTACAGACTAACACCTCGCAGAGAGGCCACTGATTTCCCTGATCCTTCTGCCAGCGGCAGTGTCACCTTCTTAGTACACAAACACATGAAGCCACCGCACCAAAAAACACTCTGATTATTATTATACCATTATTGTTTTCCAGTATATTAGTTTTTTATTTGGTAGTTTTTTTTAAGTAACTTTTCACTTGTATTCATATTTTTTCATCTTTTTGTTAACATGATCAGAATGA
>JAOXYL010000030.1:6773819-6793272 GCA_028564955.1 Terapon puta
CACTTTGTCTCTGTTGTGAAGGAAGCAGCTCTGTTATAATAAGACACTGTGAGAAATGTTTCAGTTTTCGATTAATATTAATCAGGACAACGCATCTAAATAACACACAGTGTGCTCACATCTAATCTAATCCAGCGCATATTTTTCTTCTTAAAAAATAAAAATGTCTACAGCACTGTTATGGTCTAACTTCAAACATGCTCTCTCTCTCTCCCTCTCCCTCTCTCTCTCTCTCTCTCTCTCTCTCTCTCTGCAAAAGATACTCAAAACATCTGGAAGTCCATCTGCCAATAAATCTCCCTGATAAACGGGGGTGCCTCATAAATCCGAGGAAAATAATGAGTGGTGCAACATCTTGGCACAACTAAAAACATACTTGAAATACAAGACTACATCTCAGACGCAGAGCTCCGAGACCACAAATCACAAAGGCTCAGTGTATTAGGAATTTATTTCAAAGCACATCATGTCACACACACATTTGCAACCGTATATCTTTCCAGATACTGGAGGGTGATGCTGGAAGTCTGGTAATGCTCATAGGTGGACTGGAGCGCGTTGCAATATCACATCTTGAATTTGTATGCCCCCTATGCCCAGTACATTGTTATTAAATGGCGGCGCTTGTTTGTGTGTAAGTTGTTGCCCCCCCCCCACCCTTCATCGAGTGCGCATGCAGTGAAAGAAATGAAGCCATAGATCATTTCTTCGTGACTGGAGATTGCTCAGTATGTCTGAAATTAATCAAGAGCGAGCAGGTAATGGCAATCCGCCTTTGAATTAGCGAAACGTTTCGTTCGCGCCGTTTGAGCGTCGCAATTTTGCTTTGAACAATTACATTTAATTAACAACTATTAGGCCTGGTGTTTCTGTTTGGAAACTCCCCCGCCAGCCGTCCAGCTTTGTCATCTGGTTTCAGAAACTCGCCATGACAGGCCATTTTTCATGATTTCTCTTACATTGGAAAAACACCAGTGGTTTAATTAAGAGGCCTGAATGTCCAGATGCTTACCTGTTTTTTTGTTTTTTTTCCCAATGATTACTGATGCTAAAGCCAGCAGGCAAACATTGATGAAGGCTTTTTAAAAAAAAAAAAAGGTTGCAAAGTGAGAATTCTCTCGTGTGCAGTAAAAAAAATTGACGTTTTAAGACCCTTTGAAGCTGTGACAGTGCTGTTTGTGCCATTACGGGCGCCGCGCTTCCCTAACGGCACACAGTTGTCTTGATACTGCTAAAACACTTGAGTCCCTTAAACCCTATTAAATAAGATGCTCTCCCCAGACAACCACGGTGCATGCGTCGCAGCAGATGAGCGGAAAATAAATCGCGCCTTTTGAGCAAACTGCGGCGTGGGATGGGGGGCAGGGGGTTGGACGGGGGTCGGGGAGCAGATGAGTACCTGGTCCGAGTTTGTGCTGCTATGTGAGGACAATCCAACAGGTGGCATGAGACTCCTGCCCTGCTCCTTTCACTCCTCTCTCTAACAGAGGGGGAGACGAGGGCCGCGGGGGACTGAAGCCACCTTTGTTGTGTTGTTATTTTTCTTAATTGGCCACTAAGACAGGAACTGAGCCTAATTTCCGCATTTTGGCACTGATAATGTGAGAGCAGCCACATTACGTTTTCTAATCCAAGAAGATAAATGTAACATATTGGACTCGAGCACGACGGCATCTTCAGTAAGCGCCTAAGTGCATTTAAGGACTTTTCTTTTTTTTCTTGTAAATCTTTTTTTTTCCCTTCTTCTTTGTGCCTTCACATTAGCACAATGAA
This sequence comes from Terapon puta, assembly GCA_028564955.1. Classification (NCBI taxonomy): domain Eukaryota; kingdom Metazoa; phylum Chordata; class Actinopteri; order Centrarchiformes; family Terapontidae; genus Terapon; species Terapon puta. The sequence goes on from JAOXYL010000030.1 coordinate 6,775,593, forward strand.
TATTAAGAATTTTGGCCTCTCAAGAATGTCAACAATTTTCTGCCTACTTATTTCAATATCCTCTTTGCACAAGGCTTTCATTTCCTTAGGTGCGCTGTTAAAAGGCAGCTCCAGCCTGCCCTGACTAATTTCCTCTCAGCCTCACAGATCACAGGCCTTTCCCACCCAGTGCTCCCTTTGCTCCCACAAAGACCCTCGTAATCCTGCTGCTTGTCCACAATTAATCTTCCCAGTTGCCATATTATTAACACAACCACCCACGGGCAGAGGATGCAAATGTAAAGCCAGGAACAGGCCTCTCTGTGTGCTACCCCCCCTCTCTCCCCAACACACACACACACACACACACACACACACCTCCCCTCTTCCCCTTCAATCGGCCCACAGTGGAGTGGCGGAGGTGTCAATCACTCCGGGGGTTTAAAACCGCTGCCCACTATCAGCATCAAGGGCTATTCAACCCTCCCCACCCGTGTCTGCTGATCAAACAACACGACCCACCCCCCCATCCCCCCGCCCAACTCGAACCCCACACTCGAGTTCCCTCCCAACTTTTTTTTCTCCCCCCTTTCCATCTACCTTCCCCTGTCTATCTCCTTCTCTAATCTTTTCCTGTGTTCTCCCTCAGTGGCCCATCACTCTGATTAGGAGAGCGAGCAAACTGAAACTATCCCTTTATCTTCGTTATTACCTCGATGGGTCAAACGTATCCATCTAAATGGAAAATGTTTGAGTTTTGAATGTATTGCTGGACATTGCCTTGCTATTTTCTACATTTTTAGATTATCAATGGATTAATTTTAAATAAAGTAACCAACAGACAAATGAATAATAGTCAGCTGCAGGCTTGATTTAGCTCTTTGAATGGGGTAAAACACGCCGATATACCTGAAAAACTGTGCAACATGATTGAATTAATACTCCTCTGTGTGAGACAGATGATGAGTCTGAATCAGAGCCCTTTACTGACGCGAAAAAAGCCAAGGCGCTGCAGCTGATGTGTCAAAACAAAGCGTTTTCCATAAGGCGTGCTGCGCTATCATGAAGCATCTGACGCTTCGGTCATGAAGGGGGATTTGTGTAAACAGAGAGAAACGATATTCCACTTTTGTTGGCCTTGTTGTGCTAAACACACGTGATTACTGCAGACTCCTTCTGGCGGTGAGCTCCACCAAGTCAAGTCTTAGCCGTTAGCGCACACTGCACAAATCATTCTCTTGATCAAAGCCGCTGCAGTGAGAATAGCTTGGCACCGCTTTAAAAGAATATGAAATAATGTCCCAATCCAGCAATTCTGAAAGACCAGATGAGAGAAAGGGAGTAAGAGCTGAATGTATGGAGCCTTTTTTTTTTCTTTTTTTTTGAGAAGTTGGTCACTCTATTGCCTTCAGTGTCACTTGACATGAAAGTAATGCCAGTTCTATGGAGATCCAAGCTGTTCCCCAGTGGTTGAAATGCTATTGTGTGTCAGACAAAGGACGTGGTTTCATAGCACCCCCTTGTTTGCATGCATGACCAGCACTTTCAAATACGGCCTTTAGATCTAAATCTCAGGCTCCACTCAGCACAGAAGGCAGCAGGCAGCTTTGTTAGTGGTGAGAAATTACTGGGGATGTCCAAACTGAAAACTAGGCGTTCACATCTCCAAACAAGAGCTTTTATTATGCTGAGGTCTACAACAAAGCCCCGCTGTGAAGACAGTCCCGCTGAGCTGAGGCATGTTGTTTACCAAAGTATCATACTGAAAGATACAAGATTGTCTTCTGCTGCTGTCGTCCCTTTAGAGATTAAGCAGTGAATCATCACAGATTGAAGTTTTAGTTAAGAAAACATTTCACAGTGGCAGAGCAGCACTCTCCGCTGAGTTGCTCCACGGAGGAGCCGAAGGAAACAGGGTTTTTTTTCGAGTGAAGATACACCAACTGGCAAACCTGAAAGAAGGCCAAGGAAAAAATATGAATAAATCAAGAAACATCTCAACGTGAAATCTGATTTAAATTTTTTTTCCCCGACTGCATCGAGTAGTGTGTTTCAAGGTTGTTAGCATCTCTAAAAAGTCTGTAACGCGCAGATTTGTTCATCGTTTCATTTCTACTTTAAAGTGGGTATAATCCATATTTTTAGAGGAAAGAGGAGGGAATCACTGGTATTGACAAACCCACAGAGATGAATCAACTGAATCTGCAGCTCAGAGGTGAGGTTTGTAGTTACGTGTAGCTTGTTGTTTTTGGTTTTAAGCCTGTAGTTTCACTGTTTTTGTTCACTCTCACTGCTCATTATCTTCAGTCACAGCAAGAAGCTGTTTCTGTGAAAAAGCTGTGAAAACCACTTGTACGCTGCCAGCGGTGGAGATCAAAAACAGAGCAAAAACAGACCGAGTACTGGACATTCATCAGCTTTTTTTTTCTTTGAAGGCAGAAATGTATTCAACACATTTGCGCATGTTTTCATGAAACTCTCGATGCTACCTTGAAGTAAGAAACAATGAGAATGTCACTCACTTGTTGCCGGTTGTCAGAGTTATAAATGTACACCTCCAACAACTGTAACAACACCTCCACCTTTAACTGTTACTTCAGTGTCATCCTATTGTCTCATCTTTATCTTGCTTCCTTCATGTCATAACAAAAAAAAAAAAAAAGTTGAATTTCTCTCACTTCTCATGCACAGAGCGCGTCTTCACATTTCACAGAAATTCGGGAGGCCGGGCTGAACTCGCTGTCAGCGATCAAAGTTATTATCAGAGAGAATGAAGAAACCATTTTTCTGCAGAAAGAGAAATTCTCACAGTGGTATATCAAGGTCTTGGATTTGGGAAGAGATTGTCTGTCAGTAAAAATATGTGATAGTGTTTCAAACTTGAAGGGGCTCCTGGGAGCTGGAGAAGACGATGTGAATAACAAACTGCATCTGATGACCTGAACCTAAACTCTGAGGCACAAACAACGATGATGTCTAGGCATGTGCATGTGTAGTAGATATTATTTCAATAGCTGTATCTATAGATTTGAGGATAACAACTAAACCTGTTGATGCTGGTCAGTAAGCTGTTGGAACGGCTCATAACAGCTCTGACTCAGTAAATGTATGTGTGGCTCCTGTCCAGCTGTGGGCCCTCTGAGTCATCCCTGCCTTAGCGTCACTTGAGAATTCAAAGTCTGACTTGCATTACATAAAAAGCGGAGAAAGTTTCCGTTGAATTTATGATGGATACTGACTCATGAGTATCCTCAGGTCGGCACTAACACCCTGAAACGCGTATAGTTATGCGATTGGATCATTTGGAACTATTTCATGTGAACAGCACCGAGACAACCAAATTATCTGAGCTGTTTTTACGAGTGTCTTTAAATGTTAAACATCAACATTTAATCAAATGGTTAAATGGTATGTGAAACAGGTAGGGATGCACTAACGTCTTAAGCTTTTATCTTAATTCACTGTTTTAGTTTTATGGCACATTTAACCATTTTGGCCTCATTCCCAACAGCAGCGGGTTGTTTCCAGTCCAAAAACCCTTCACATTACCAAACAACAGGCTATGTTAGTGGCTTACTGAAGATTTTTGCACAGCTCAAACCAGTAAAGCAAAGTAAAGCAAACCAGAAGAGAAAAAAACATGACTCCAGATGAATGATATTGCTGCCCTGTGACTGAATCTGTAAATAAGCAATAGTTTTCTGAGACACTGATGACGTCTGTGTTGACTTAGTGTTGCTGTTTTTCTGCTCCTCGTGGCCAAAACTGGATTATGAAAAATCGTGCCACCTGGCCAACAAGTCGCCAACTCACGATATGGCCCAATAAACAATTTAGCCCAGCTCCTTCAGACATTTTAATATCTGACGCAGGACTGGTTTTCTGGCACTGGACTGCTTCAGGTAACACTGAGCCGCTTTATTCTTGACTCACGTTTAGCGCTCGGTCAACACGAGGACACTGGTCTGACTCTGCGCGGTCCCTTCGGGGAAACTCCTGGTGGTTCGCCACGCTCGGACATTTCTTCCGCAGACACGTGGCCGAGGACAGAAGGGGGGCTGTCCGACAAAAACACAAAGAACAAGCACTTCTCCAGCTGCCGGATTCCCATGTGAGAGTGATGAGAAGGCGCGGTGGGTTAGTCAGAGCTCAGGCAGCGTGGAGGTAGGCCAAGCAGACGTCAAGTGTGGCTTTACAAGGAGCCCTACACACAGCGGGGGCCCTTAGCGGCATTGTATTAGGGTCCCTGTAAATACATATGTCAGCTAGCAGGTAGCAAGTGAGTAATCTGAAAGGCAGAGAAAACACAGAAGCGAGGACGACGGCAAACACAAAGCTTGAGGTGAGGTGATGTGCGCGGCTATTATTTACTTTACAGGATGGCTGCGGGGGATTTCAATGTCAGGTCTGATGAAAGCAAAAACTCCGTACAATGCTGACCAAGCGACAACTGAAAGGGAATTAAACGCTTTCTTTTCAGTGGAGGGACTTTGGTGGATTTAAAAAAAAAAAAAGGAAAAGTTGCGCAGTTTTTTTATGTTCACTCCCTAGCCAGAAAACAAAACAACTGTGCGAAACCAAAAGGTAAACACTCCCTATAACTCAATTTCCAGCTTGAACAATAGATGTTAAGTTGGCCTTAAAAGGGGGCCTGACATCAGTTTTGAAATGTCAGCTGGCAAAATCGAATTAAGCTGCTTTGTCAGACCTCCCCCCATGATCCGCCAACATGTATGTCTCACATCACCTGAAAAATCATGAGCAACACAATTTAATTACAACTAAAAAAAAAAAAAAAAGTGTAAACATCACTCTCTTTCATCCCTTTATGTATGTGGACAAGAAGACAATGTGTTAAGAGGAAATAAATCTGCCTTGACAGCCACATCAAAGGGTGCAGTGAGGGGCTTACTGCTACTTAAGGCACAGGAATGCTGTTGCTAAGCATCAGTCGAAAACCTATCAACCCTTTAAGGACTTTACTATTTTTGAGAGGGGGGCTGAGCAGGTTACTAGAGGCCAGACACTCCACTGCGACACCAGTGCAGAGAATTCGTAAATCCTTAAAAACAACTATTTTAGATATAAATCGCACACATGATTGATTTTAATGCATCATTCCTTTATTTTTTGGGGGGTTAGTTTGTTACCACAGAACGGGGGGTTTTAGATCTCTGAATCTTTACTCATAAATAAGTAACTATTTGCTGACTATGAACTTCCTCTGCCCTTTTAGGGAGGACATGCTTGTTGATGAATTAGGACACGCTCCGCTGCATAAAGGCTATGAGTCAGTGCTAGCCGCCACCTCCCTGTGAATAAATTCAATTCCCTCATCTTGCCCGGCTGAGGTGCTAAATCACTGGCAGCGTTTGGGAGCAGCGGGGTGTCATTGGATGGCTGGGTAGCCAGCCCGTTATAATTCTGTCCATCAACCTAATTCATTATTTCAGCAGCTGCAGATTTCTACTCTGAATTAGAGAAAGTGACAAGTTTGAGCTCAGTTCAAAGGAGAAAGCTTTCAAGTCAAGACTTTGGCAAATGATCTAGAGAAGCATGTCAACGACGCCCTGTCATTCACATCTTTGACGAGCAGTGCATTTTCGAGTCGGGCCACGGGGAAAGAAGCGAAGCACCGCAAGTCTCGCCTGTAGGAAGTAGAAGCGATAGGTGACCTCTCACTAACTTGTAATCCACGGAGCATTAGTCATAACAACAGTGGATAAATCCCTTTGAGAGAGCTGAGCCGTCTAAGCATGGCATGGGGCTGCCTGGCCAACAAATCTCCTTTTTTTTATCACATCGTTGAGATGAAAGAGAAATGGTGCCGCGGATTACAGAGAACAATCATGCATTATTAGCTACAAAAAAAAAGGAAAAATACAGAATCGGCTTTGTGAGAGGCCACTCATTACCAATTACCCACGATTTCTGACAGCCAGGAAAAATTACCCACCGACACCTGAGACAGAATCCATCAGTGTTCACAAACAGCTACAACACTGTGTAACTGTTGTCAAATATTCCCTTTTTTTCACAAAATACAATTATTTTGCTATAGAGTCATTTGTCTTGCTGGCTTTGCTGCAACACAGTACAGTAACTCGTGTTCTGCGTTGTTAGATAGATTTCATTTTCCGGTTTACTCAAAGTAGAAGAGACTTCTGGGTTACGATAAGTGAAATATTCATTTCAACAGGAAAGAAATAAACAACTCTTTTGATACAAGATAATAATTTGGGATTCATCAAGTTACAAGAGCCAAAAGAGCCTCCAGAAACAATAACTGATCTGCAAGGCTATACTTGTTTATCAGGTATAATATTTACCACGTTTATCATCTTAGTTTAGCATGTTGGCATATCAAAATTTGCTTATTAGTACTGCACACAAACTACAGCTAAAGTTAATGGGAATTAATTAGATTTGCAGGTATATGGTATAAATCAAAATATTAGTTTAAACAGGCCAAAGATGAAAAGTCAAAAGATCGTTGTTATCACAGCTCTTGTTGAAGGCAATGTGAATGTATGTGCCACATTTCATGCTACTCTATATATCACTTGTTGAGATTTTTACATCTGGACTGGCTGACACCGGCATCCACAGACTGAACCGAAACAGTGGCATGGCTAAAGTTAAAATAATTTTTCACACGGGTTAGACAACAGAACTCATTTAAAGACGTCATCTTAAAAACGGGTAGAAACATTTATCTTAGGAAGCTATTGCACTTTAAGCGCTGCAGTTCCTTTCTTATTTACCGACCGTACTGACTCACTCACATCATGGCATTCAGTGGGTGGAAGCTTCTCCCTTTATTGTAATCAGCTTTCATTCCAGCCCTTTTGATCCCTTGCTTTCTTTTGTGCGACACACCTCATCACCTTTATTTTCTGCCATAATTGCATGGGAAAGATCTCCCCTTTGATACTGTCTGCATGCCAAATCACTATCGGGGAAAGAGTGTCGAAAAGTGCCATGTGCGCTGTCTGCCGGGAGAATAAAAGAGCTCATACACCTGTGGAAGACAAACAGGGTTTTCAGAGATATGACATATCTATCATCCCGGCGCAGGATATGAACTGTTCTGTCATCTTAATGGTGAAGGGGGCTTTGCATAGTGGAACAGTAGGTGCTGAGAGACATGTGTTGCACATGGTGAACTGTCTGGCAGCTGGCATTCCCAGGTCTGCAGGCCCCCCCACACCCCCACCATGAACCCCTTCCAGGCCCCTGTCTCATCTCCTGGCTCTAATCTGCAGACACAGCCCTCTCCTGCAGGCTCATCACCGGGCTGCTGAGTGGAGCTGAACAGGATCCTCTGCTCCCCCTCAGGCCTCCTCCTCGTCCCCTTTGCCACCACTACAATGTCAACACCCACCCTCCGCCCCATCACAAGTGTCAAGTGAGGTTGTCTGCTGTCTACTGCTAGCCCAGCTGCAAACTATTTTACAGGGGAATTAAGAAATCTTGGACTTTCATCTGCCTCCAAGGAAACAAGGAAACAACAAAAGGTCTAATATGGGGATATAGATCTAATAGTGCTATAAATAATGAACTAGGGGTCTGTCACAGTGGAAAATATGTTTTGTTATTTGGAGTTTTAGGCTCTACTGAAGTGTTATGACACTGATTGTTTGCTAAAAGTTGATAAAAACAAGCAAATTAGATTTTGAAAGCAGGTAATCTCAGCATCTGTCAAAGTAATTGCTGCATAATTGGTATTGACAAATAACCTGCAGGTTTATTAAAGAGTTTTTTTTTTGTTTTGGGATATAAATATTGTGTGTTTTGCATATTTAATTCCTTGTCCACCTCACTTTGAAATCAGCTTTCCTGATTTTTACATATCAGTCATGTACTAGTTGGACTGCGCCAAAAGGCCTAAATAATTTTACTAAGACTTGTTGCTGATCAAGAAGAAATTCTTTAAACATTTCTCTTAAATTTTGAACCGAAAAGAACCAAAAGAAAAAAAAAAAAGAAAACTGGAAAAGAAAAAAAGAAAAAGGGATGCCTGCATTGCATCTCCTCACGCAGAAAGGCAGCCGCTGCCTAACAACACAGCAACGAGATAAGCCGGGTGGATTCTACTGAGAGAATCTGTTATCAGGGATGGTGCTATGCACTGACATTAAGGATAATCATATCTATCAGCACACTGCCAAACATCCCCAAGTGAGCCTGGCGGAGAACAAAGCCTGCATCGTCTCCCGAAGCTAAGGTTACAGGCGGATGATGATGTACTTGTCACTGGGGTGCAAATGATCCACTGCCCGGCCAGCTCCAAATGCAACGAATAGAATCTGCACTAAGATATGGATATCAGCTGAACAGTTTAGATATCTGCTCATTCCTTTGCTTGATAGCTACAGCTGGCTCGGTTGTTACAGTTCTCAACCAGGACACTGCACTCCAGTAGCATAATAATGAGCTGTCTTAGATAAAAATGCATAAAGAAGTGTTAGAGGAAGAAAAGGAAGCTGGATAATGCAGTCCTTCATCGCCCCGCTCTCCTATTACAAGAGTGATGTCTTTGTTATTCGCACTCACCTTAGGATGAGGGAGGACAGAAAATTCAGTTACACAAAGCAAAATATATTCAACAAAAGTTTAGCAAAAGTAGAAATAAAGAGTGGCGTGACGGAAATAGTATTACAAGTGTCTACGATTAAACTATATACAGCGCTGTGGATTATCTTTTTTAGACCTATTATGCAGAGGACACCACGAGCTAACTATTTTGCACTCTGAGTATCTCATTAGTGACGAGGCACAAAAAAAAGAGGGAAACAAAGCAAAACAAAAGCAGGATGAGTAGCGTGTTTTGGCAGCCGCGTCACTTGCTGCAAGTAAGTGCATATCCCACATTTTGTTCAAGGCCATGAGAAAACCAAAACAGAAAGAGTTGGCAGGACAATTTGAATCTGACAAAGTAGTTGAGGATGAGTCAGTGAATGAATCACTCTCAATATCACACACACCAAAGCACAGCATTTGGAGAGAAATCCACCCTTAGCAGGGAAGTGCTCCATTGGCAGTGATAAATTGCCTTTCTCTGCAGTGTCTTCCACATGGTTTACATCGATATCCCATTCATTATGATGTATTGACTCCCATCACAGGTATAGCTAATGTATATTTTAAGGGCATTTCCAGCTGATTTAAGTAGTTTAGCAAACTAAATATCTAGAGGAGGTACAGAATTTGCATTCTTTAAACATTTTCATCTTTTTCTTTAGTGCTTGGTAACTGTACAAGTACGTTGCTTGGAAATACAGATTTTGTTGGAGTCATGAACCAGACAGAATTTTGGTTTGTCAGCTTTTGAATATTATTAAAGCTGCATGAGTGATTTCTTTTATCACCAGGTGGCAGTAATGTGCAAAAACATACCAGACATACTACGATTTTTTTTTATGTGATAGCTATGTACATACCGACATATTCAGCCGACATGCAAACAAAATAATTATCCCACTTTTCTAAATTCCACCATTCACTTTACCTTTTAGCTTCAGTTTGGTCTCAACCAAGTCTAAAGAATCTAACATGTATTCTGTCTGAACTTCCTGCCTACATTTTTTCATGTTTTGTATTTCACGGATGGTGTTTTTGGGTGCTTTATCTATTATTTGCTGTCATTAGAGGATAAAAAGCACTGACGTAATACTTGACCAACAAACCCAGGGAGTTGCGGCATGATTTGCTTAGCTTAGCATTAAACCGGAGGCAGCTAGCTAGTTTCCGCGTGTGTAAAACAAACAAGAAACAGCATGGTTTAGAGACTTGCTCTTTTCCAATATTTTAGCTAGATCCTGTTAACCAGATATGTATCACTACAGGCAACCGTGCATTCTGTATGAGCAGCCAGGAAACAAAATCAAAGGCACTAAAAACTGCTGAAAAACTGCACAGAGCTGCACAGTTGGGTGTTAATTCTCAGTGTGTTCAGCACTAAGGGTAATTGGATTGAATGTCAGTTTCCAAAATATTGCTTTGTGGCTATCTGGTTTAATGCAATGCGAGAAAACTAACAAATTAAACAACCGACATGACCCTGTCTAAACAAACCTGTGTTTCACGTTTTTGTCACCTGCCATCGAGAGCCAGACGCACAACTAGAATAACCTCACATGGCCCCCCCAAGGGTCACCACCAAAACACACACTCATACACACACACACACATGCAGCCAAGGTGTGGGCAGACAGAATGGGTGTGGAGAGCTCAGAGCCAGACAAGGCAGCTCGTCTTGCTCGCAGAGAAACAACTATCAGTAGGATCACTCCACATGCTGGAGTCTAAACAAGTCTCTGTTTTCATTTCCATAAAGCCGCGCTCTGTCTTTTGTTCTGACGGAGATAAGATGTATAAATTATGAGCAGCTGACAAAGTATACTGGGACGCCTCGGGCAGCTCATCAGTCATGCTCGGCCTGTCAGCAGGTAACTGATGGGGGCCCTAAAGGCACAAAGCCCCCTTTTAAGCAAAGGAGGGGGAGGTAGAGGAATTAAAGCTGTTGTTGGAGTCCTGAGCACAACAGCTGACTCATATTTAACAGTCTCTTTAAAGGAGTACGGCAGACGCCAAAAGCTTCAAGCTTCAGAGTGTGTTTTGTGGCTCGCTCCACGGGAGTGTGTGTGTGTGTCTCGCTGTTGTGCTCCGTCGGCATCGCACAATGGCCGTCAAGCGGGAGGTAGGCACACGGAGAAAGTCGTCTTGCAAGACCACCCAAGAGGAGACAGAGAGGGGTCAAGACGACTGTATGACTGCGATAATCTTCAGCTCAATCAAAACTAGCAAATGTATAATCCCCTCTATGTATCCGCAGAGAACTCCTTGACATTGTACCCTGCTCCGATAATGGATCATTGAGTTTCATTACAGTGCTAAAGCCCAACCTGTAAAAGAAGAGCATCTGATTTACTGGGGCTTTTATGCACTGTGTGTATTTGAGAGATAATCGTAATGAGACAGTGTACTGGGGGTAAAGATGACAGGTGAGAATTGATGTCTCTTCCTGCAGCCATGTGGGTGGGAATGAGTTGGCTTTATTTCAGTCGGCACCGCAGCTCTTATCTCCCCCCCAGTCACTGTCGCGTTCTGTCTTGTGGACTCTAATCTAACTAGGTGGATGTGCCGAACATAACATGAGAGAGAAAGTCAACTTTGCATCCAGCGCTGCCTGTAGTGTTACAATAAAGCTGCTGCTCTGTGCCCGGTGTGAGGACCGATTAGAGCTGCTGCTGCGGCAACATTTTTTCTTTTCTGTGTGTGGGTAGATTGCTAACGGCTGAATATTAAAAAGGGTGGTTTGGCTATGAGATTTTATTTCAGTTGAAGAATAAAGAATGCTCCTATGTAAACGTAGATTGATGTTCCACTTGAAAAACGGCTATAGGACAAAAAGCTCTTTTGCAAAAAAGGAAAAAAAAAGGCCAGTGAGTACGGCTGGTTTATGTCCCCTCATCATATTTCTGCAAACCAATCTCCACAGCCGTCTGACGTCTGGAAGGACATAAAGTATAACACCTTCATTTGGGTCAGGCAGGTACTTTACTGTATCAAATGATTGGGAGTATAAAATTCTCTGAATAGAGTCTTGACACCAGAAAAGGAAAGACACCGCTGCCGCTCAAGAGATGTAAAATAATACAGCTTATCTCTGATGCCCAGGAGGATTGGATGTGTCCAGCATTGCCAAATAATGGCATATTTCCATATGAGTCATTCAACATGACATGCTTGAAAGCATCTTTGGTTCTGCTCGGAGCTAAAATAAAAACACCAAAATATTTATGAGAAGTCCTTATTTCAATGAAAAATCAGTCCAGGAATTTGCACTTTGTGCAAGATTATCCTTTATTTATCTGAAAAAAATGATTTCACCAATTTCGTCAGTTGTCTGCATGAAACTAATCTAGTACAGAACAACTTTTAAGCCAAAGTCAAACAAAGTCAAGCATCAATCTCAAACACATTTCTGTTCTTGTTACTAACACTGAGGAGAACTTAGCTTGTCTTCTCAGGCAGCGCTTGAGTCCATCTAAAATTTTTTTGGAGTTTGGTTCCACGACATGAAAGAAAGGGCTAAGAGTAGTTAAACAACTATTGGAGGATCTTAAAATGTAGAGTGTAACCACAGTAACACCTGACACTCTCTACTGACCGGGGTATGACCCTGGAAGAGTATCGTCTGGAGGCCACGCCACATCCGTGTCTACAGGTGAGAAAGTGCATGTTTTTGTGTTTGCACATCTGTTAATATGTGGTCAGCCAGGTAGGCAGGCCAGATAAGTGATCAAAGTGAGAGACAGATGGCGGATGGGAAACCCCCCAATAACAAAGAACTTCAATACAAATGGCCAATACGTCAATGTGGAAGGGCTAATTATAAGTCATGGGCTGATCTTGATTGATTGCTCCAGAGCACAATTACCAACCTGTCCACATTAAACTGATGTATGAGTATTTTAGGTGTCACAGCCCCTGAAAGTTTAATACATTTCTCATTAAAATGGTGTTAGTACTGTATGGCGAATGTCCTTTGCGGGGCTGATTTAGAAGGTGACACCGAGCGGCAGAAGAAAAAAAAAACACACATGAAAGTGAAAGCACACTTGGACTATGACAAGAACATGCTCACTTCGGTGTGCGCCCTTGCTCTGAAACGTTGCAGAGGAAAGAAAATGACTAAAGGTCAGCCGTGTCCTTTCATCACAAAGGTGGAAAAAACGGTTGACACTGTGGTCCGACAGGTGTGGTGGCATCTTCTCCGGACACAACAGCATCATTAGAGCAACCTTGTAGAAGGAGATGTAACCTTCAGTGGCCTAGCTCTGCGTCGCAATGTGTCGAAATGACTTTTAATCAATACTGAGGACAGTTTGCAGTAATTGTTCTTCATATCATACTGACACGCTTGAGAAATATAAATCTTGCATTGAATTCTCTTCTTCTTTCTTGTACTGCGAGGTTATTGGTGAGCTGGTTGTGAAGTTTATGTGTCTATTATGGGCTTTCTTAATTATAAAAAGTGACTGAGAGGATTATCAGAAGTATATATTGATCCATTTTGAAGGCAAGAATTGATCATATTGAATTCTGGAGTTTGGCGATATGCAAAAACACCGTAATTGTTTACATTTGTGTTTTACTACATGGTCGCTTACTAAACAAAGTAATGTAAAATCAGTAGAGGTAATGTTGTCTCAGTCTAATCAGTCTAATGTAACTTGCACATTTTCTTGGTTAAAACACTGGTTAAACCATTTGTTTGTTTGAGGCTTCCTACAATATGATTTTAATGCTGTTAGCCAACAGGAAATGAGTATTTTACAGCAATGACATAAGTCAATGTTTGTGCACAGTTTCTAATGAAGTAGCCATACCCCCAGTATTTCTGTTAATATCAAACTATGTATAATGTGCAATGGTGCACAACAATGAGCAGAGTTGCAATATAGGATTTTCTTTCATAAATGTAATTAAATACATTGATTTGCATTAGCCAAAGACAGACTTTTCCATTTTTAGAGATTCTGTTGACATGACAGCATAAATCAATTCTGCAAATGCCTACAAGTTGTTACTGAGCCACAAAGTTCACATAGAGAAGTCAGGATCACCAAATTCATGAGACTTTGATGTGGAAGTCCGCTGTTCATTTCTCCACTTTCATCAACAGTCAACAATTCTTAAACCAAAAAAGAAAGATTCCCTAACCTTAATCAACCTTCTCTTTGCCTGACCCTGCATAAAAAGCCTCAACCACAAATAAAAAAAAGGATATCAACATTTTTTGTAAAGGGGACTAACAAACCAGGTTGTTGCAGAGTTTGGAGTGTCAGATGAGAGAATGCATAGATGTTTTTTTGAGGGAAGCAGTCGGTTTTTAGTATTAGTCTTCCCAAGACATTTAAAATATTTTTCTGCTGATTTTTCAGAATATCTAATACATCACAACAGATATCTCAAAACAAAATGACCTACACAGAGATAGTTTTTTTGCACACTGCCTATACCTCTGTGGGCAGTGTTTGCATAGAGAACGAGAGAGTGAGAAAAGGACGGAGGGGAACTGCTATGGAAACAGAAAGGGAGAGCAAACGAGTGTGTGCTTGTGTAAGTTTGTACCAAAGCGCCCACTCTATTCAGATCCACCCCAAAAGAGTTGTCTCAGTAACAACAATAGCGGGTAACATGATCTTTCATTACACATTGTGTAAACAGTGTAACCTATCAGTGCTGTCAATCAACATGATTGATTGTGGCCTGTCACAGGAGAAGAGTGACACGTGAGGGGAAAAAAAGTTTTTTTCCAACAAAGCACGGTGCATTCAGGCTGCCACAGAAAGTGGTGATTAATGTGTTCTCACTGGGTAATCCCACACCCCTGGCTAATGAAGGAGGAATCTATCATCCGCACTGCGGTGGCAGATGTCGCGAGGACAGCAATCCAAGTGCCTGGGAACAATTTACTTTCTTTTCTCTAATTGTTCCTGAAAAGTGTGACAGGTTTGGAGAAAAGCACTTGAGTCGACAGCTCCTCGGGGCAGACACAACAAGGCACAACGGCCGCCACTTCAACATACAAACCGACCATTCTCCACCTGAAAGTATCACTTACTGCGCGCTGGAAACGCTCAAAGATAAGAGAAGCCATCAGACAATTTTCTACAGCCACAGTGAGCTTTGTTGTTCGTGCTCTATGCTGCCTAAAACGGTCTGCGAGGCTGTAAAAGAAGAAAGCCGCAAAGACAAACAATGCATGCACCATATTTCACTGTATAAACTAACCTTATACTCCTCCATGCTAACAAAAGAATGTGCACAGAGTTCATAAACAACTCGTCCGTGCTTCATTAAGCTGGCTGCACATGATAATCACGAACAAAGCAAGGAATTAAACAGCAATTAGAGAAAAAGGGTTGAAGCTGAGGGATCATCATTCATGTCCCTAAAGGACACCACGTCTAACAAAACAGCCAGTGGTGCAACATCAGCCAGAGGAAAAAAACACGTCTGTTTGTGGAGCTGTTGGTACCATCGGTTGTTTCACTCCTTTTTATGACTCAGGCAGGAGAGAGAAGCAGACGAACATTTCAACAGCTTCTCCCGACATGTCGCTCGAGCACGTTCATTAAAAACAGCGTTAGGTAGACCAGGCGCGTCTTTTATGTTTGTGGGAACATAAGCCGCTATTAGCACAAAAGGGGGGGAAAGCAGCAAAGTCCAAATGTGTCACAGCTGTCCGTCCTCACATCATTTAATTTAATCTGGTTTCATGCCTGTTCGCATTACAGGCCTGATAAAACAGCAACACTTTCAAACATCTGCTTGCTCGGGGAGCCTGTTGATTATTCATTCAGCTGGAGGTCAGATGGCACTCGGCTCACACAGCCTCACACCCGAGCTAATAAATCAATTTCTGGAGCAATTATGAGTAATCGCATGTGCTTTAAAGTTTAACAGTCTGCTTTACGAGGTGCAGTTTTGTGTGAATTATGCGAACAAGTTGAGTCACTGCAGTAATTGCGCATGTTTTTGCGAATGGTGACCCGATGGTGACCCGCACACATACAGTACACCCCTCCCTCTGGCTCTTTAGGTTACAACATGTGGAGCTGGAGACATTAAAGAGCCCGAGCTGCAGCGCGGATATAAACGTCCACACCTCCGCCGGGAGAGAAAACACTTCATCAGGTATTCTGCTGGTTTGATTAAAAAGATTTAATACGTGCTGATGTTCTGTTCTACACGTGCTTGAGGTGTTATCCTCACTAATGAAGGAGCTCAGCGGTGGACCACCGGTATGGTCAGTATACACGGGCCCGAAATCTGTACCCTGATCCAAAGAGTTTCAAATACTTAACAGCAGCTTCCTCATTTTGGAGTCTACTTTGCTACAACCTTGAGACAGTTTGCTGGGAGGCAGCAGTCCAAATTTGTGTGTCAAAGTTCAGCATTTTTTTAATCTGCTCATCCTGTTGCAGAGCCTGTTCCTGCATGTGCTGGTTAAGGCGCAAGAGTACACCCAGGACAGGCTGCCAACACACACAGATGAGCACATTTACATGTACTGCAAAGCGGCAGCCAAATGACCTCACCTGCATGTCTTAAGAGATCAGATTAAAAAGGACTGATGTTAGAAAAGTACACTGTTTGATAATGATATGAAAACAGCGGAAAGAGGCTGAGACGGAGCAGTCGGCTTTAAAGAAGTGCATTTTTCTTCCACCTACTCTGGTAAAATAACAGTAACACCAACTGGTACTGACTGCATCACCTGACGGCAACGATTATCAGGCAAGGCTAAGTAATTAATGAAATAATAATTCTGTGCCCTCAAAACTTTTTTGTTTTAGATATCCACAGCATTTAGAAATTAAAATATTCACTTTTTCTTCTTGACAAACGACACCACACTCTTCTTTTTAAAACTTCTGTAAACTTCTGTAAAATGTAGTTTCTGAATACAGTTTAACATACAGTAGTTGTTACAAAGAAAAAAAATGACTGTAATCACTTTAACTGCAGCGAGGACAATGGGAGGAAAATCCTTAAGAGCCAGTGACGACAAAGATAAATCTCACCGTGAGGCTCAGCTGCAGCGCGTGCTGCTGAAACAGTAAAGGGAGAATAAAGGTGATGATGTAGTGGGCTTTTGGCTGTGAACGTGGCTAACACCCAGCTGTTATCATAACCAAAACAACTGTCCTGATGATCTCATCGAGGTCCAGTCAGATAAACGCCGGTGTTTAGATTAAGCATCAAAGACCTGCCACAAAGACAGAGTACCTGGCAGAGGTGCTGAACCGTGGGCCTGTTGTTTGAACAGAGAGAGCAGAGTGAGGTCAATAACTAACTTCAAATAGCTGAAAAATGTGCCTGCAGAGCTGGCAGGTGGTGCTCGCAGCGTTATAGGTCAGACGGAGGCTGAAATGCTGCCAATCCGAGACATGTGTTCTGATGCGAGTGTCATTTATCTGAAGCTATTTACAAATACCATCTGACTGAGGTCTGCCGGTGATCTTTAACCAAAGCTTACAGAGCAGAGCGGCAGAAAGATACTTCAGCTCGGCGTTATTGCCTCTGAAGTGCGTCCTCTCAGTTCAGCGTAACGCGAGATAAACAAAATATGATCTCACAGGGCGTCTTACTGAAGCTACGGTGTAAGGCTGAGGTCAGTCTTTGTGGCTTTTTAGAGAAATGTCTTGCCGTGAAATTTATTTTGAAGTTTATACTCTGTCATAACTTTTGTAATTCCTTGCTTTTTGACCAAATTCCTACAAGGCTAACATCAATCCCTGCAATGCTAGTGCCAAAAATATGATATGCATAATAAAAGTGTCATGTTCCTATGTATGTCCGCTCCTTTATCGCCTACAACTGGTATAATTAATACAACACATGCTAACCTAGAAAGAAACCTTTTCTTTTCAACAGCATGATGCGTCACAGTTAAAGCAGCATTTATGAGCTGACCTTTATCGTATAACTTATAGAGTTCGAATAATTTCTATATGGTCATGTTTATTTCACCTTCGATAGCTGATGCCTCCCAGCGAAAACCCGAACAGTACTTTCCTCACAGCAACAAGAAAAATTATTCGGGATAAGGTCAAAGAACTTCACCGAGCAGATAATTAGATTAGAAATATCTGAGATTTGAGAGGCGTATTTGACACATTGA
>JAOXYL010000030.1:6803928-6824826 GCA_028564955.1 Terapon puta
AAAAAGACGCAGCTAGCCACATGGCGGACAACTCTGTGAATTCACTCACAAGTCAAGGAGCCCCGTAAACATCATTAACCATCATTTCCCAGCCCACTTCAGTTACATGTGAAGCATTCTTTATTGTGTAATGAGCCAGGAATCTGAAAAGATTGCCACTTCAAAGCCCCTCTTGAAAGCTGTCGCCCAAGCAGCCTGCTGACATGTCAAGCTGGGATTAAACGTCCCCCCATAATCATTTCTTTGTTTTCAAATGAGCCCATTGTTTATCTGCACCTTGGGTGACAGCCATCAAGGGCACACAGCGCTGCAGAGGCTCGAGAAGTGGCGAACTAGATGCCTCATGCGCTTGTAGGAGACTCACTTCAGCCCATGTTCAAAGTTTTTTTTTTCTTGAGTTAAAAGATGTTCGTAGTACTTGGAAATTCTGATTTAGATTTGTACGGCTGCCAGGATTCCTTGCCAAAGAAAAGGCAATTTAGAAGATTTAGGAGAAGGAGATTTTGATATGCATATAATTTTGGACTGAATGTGGAACTTTATTTATTTCTGAACAAACCCTTCAATTTATCCCTCTGCTACATCACTTTTTCATTACTTGGGCTCAGGAATAAAAGAGAGGGAAGAAAAAAAAATCTATGAAGAACTCCAATTCGTTGTTTGTTTCTTTTGTCTTACGCACTATTTTAAACTTGATTTAAAGTGACTGTAAGACTCATTCAAGTCTTGCCTCAATTGTTATGCAGGGAGATGCTCCCTCCATCTTGTCTTAGAAAAACAGGCCTTTGTCCAAGACCAGCAGTGTGTCATCGGCTCTGGGCCTCCAGTGTGGCGGGGACATTGAGCCCGGGCAGCAGGGGGACACTTCTCGCGGCCTTTAAGAACTACAGTAAATCTTCAAACAATTTATCCAAACAAAGGCCGCTGTGTAAGGAGGGAGAAAAGACACAGGAAACAGATGAATAAGCAACATCAATTACCAGGCCCTGACCTTGAGAGCCCAGGACCAAGGCGCACATTTCACACCAAATGACTGCAGATTGGGGTTGACAAGCCCGGAGTGGAGAGGCGAGCCCTCACAAGGTTAGCTAACATGCATTTCTTGGGGGCCAGGGCAAGTATGGGTGGCGGGGGCGGAGAGGATACGGAGAGGAGGTGGAGGTGAGAGGTAAAGGAGCTATGACTGGAGGATCACCATAATAGATGTTGGTTTATTCTAAAGTGAGACAAAATGGCTCAATCTGAGCACTTAGCTTGACAAAATGGGCACCGCTAAGATAGGAGAGAAACATGGAAGCGGACAGGCAAATAAGTCTCCAGATAAGCAGGAGCCTGTGAAGACGAATGTCTAGGAGGAAAAGAAAGTTTAAATAAATACCCTTGGATTGGATTTGAAAGAGCATGTGTCTTTGAGAACGACAAGCTTTATTCCTTAAACCCCATTTATGTTATTGAAACGTTGTTGAAGAAGGAGTTATGAAGAATACAAACATTGACATGGGGAAAAAATAGATGATTTAGGCTAAATTTACTGGCCATAGCAGAAGGGTGACAATCTTGTAATATTTACTCAACATTCATTGTAAAACAAGGGGATGTTTTCCCAGTTCCCATTCTTCTGGCATTATGTCAGTGGTGACCATCCATTCATCAGTAGAAGAGACACAGAAAGAGGCATTTAATAAATATTTTTCTCACATTGTCCACCACCAATCCGTAGCATATCTGTGCCACGTTTAGATCTTTGACACGGGATCATCAGTCTTGGGAAATGGCCACTGTCACTACCAAAGGTGAAGCAAACCGCTGAAAGGGGAATGGCATCTTGACCTCGTCGTACTCACTGTTGACACTGTACTAATTAATTCCCCCACAGCATACCCTGCATGAGGACATGCAGCCATTGTTAACAAAACAGACAACAATAGGTGTATTCTTTGTGCACACCAAACACAGGACACAAAATGAATTCAGTCTGAGTCGCCTCCAGTTAGCCAGCAAAACAAATCTGACAGTGGAAGAAACAGTAAAAGAATATGTTTTAAGTTAAAGTTAAAGTTTTACACTGTCAGTATTTCCATTTCCTGACTACTTGCACTATAACAACTAGTCATTTACGTTATTTAGTTATTATTATTAGTTGTTATTTAACAAAAAAAGGGAGCTTTTTTCTTCTTTTATGTTTTATATCACTGTAAAATGAAAGAATGTGTATCAGATTAAACAATTTAATGTAAAAAAATGTTACCTGCAGCTCTCCAGACAATTTGCAAGCCTTTGAACATTTTAATTAAATAATAATGAGAGTAATCAATAGATGAACTATGTGTCGAGTGTCTGGTGGCCTGGATAGCTTACCAGTTGGTGTATTGATTGTTTTTGAGTCATAGTAGTAAGGCTTAATGAACAAGTGAACTGCTAATAAAGTACCTGAGCACTGCAGCACAACCTGAAGTTATTAACTGAGTTTTTGCTCCCCAGGAGTGTAACTGAGTCCCTCACTGAATTAGTGCACCCTTTAATTACAAAGCACCTTACATCAGAGTCATGAATCTGACTTTCTTTATGCTCTGCGTGGCCTCTCTCAACAATCTGTGGTGAAGAAATGACTGAACGACCTGCCTGTTTCTGCTGTTATTGTCACAACATTAACAGAGTCCCAGGACTTCCTGCTGCCGGAGGGGACCAAATTGTAAGGCATTACTCACAATAATGCATATGCTATAATCACAGAGAACTTACTTAAAATTCAATCCACTTTGGCATCATTATCATGTATCAACATAATGAATGACTCCTTCAGAGTATGGTAATTATAATTTGATAAATCATCAGCAGAAAATTAACTAGATGTCAAAACATTCATTGGGAAGGGTGATGAATCGAGGATGATTGTGGTGATGAATTGTGTTAATCTGCGCAGTATGTATCCAGTGAAATGGCTAAACAGCCCAAGATGGATGGGGCACAGAAGCTGCAAGGTCAGACCACAAACCTGCGGGATGAGGGAGAATAAAGGAAAAACTCTGCACACGTTACTGCTGATCCCAATTCCTTTTCCTCTGTTTTTTCATCAATACTCAGCAACTGAGGATCAAACACTTTATCGATTAACTACCAATTAATTAAGTCGTCGACAGCAACATTATTTTTGACAAAACAGTGCCAACAGTTGGTTGGACAAAACCAGCGATTTGAAAACCCACATGGGGCTCTTGGAACTCGTAATAAGCATTTCTAGCCATTTTTTAGAATAATATATTAATGTATTCATCAGTAAATTATATTATGGCTGTAGAGTGGTGGACTGCATTTTGCTGTAGTCTTTTTTTTCTGCACTAATACCTCAAGGTGTTAGAAAAAATACTGGTCCTGTTACCCCACCTCCTCCCCCCCAACATACTTCCACACACTCATAATCGTGATTCCCTCTTGGATGTTTCCAATGTGAAAGATGTGTCTGCTAAGTGAGAGAGGTCAAACATGAGTCCAGATATTTATTACATGTGCTGAAACCAGATGGAGGCAACACATTCATCACGGCAGCGTGTCACTGAGGCAACACCCGTTCCCCATAAAAAGCAGCTCCCTCTTCCCAGCATGGGCACCGGCCTCGACTAGTGTTTACAGCGACCAACCCTGGGCCGGTCCGGCAGCCGGTCGCCTTAATCATCGCCACCTCGCTCCGCCTGGCTCTCGCCCGACCGTGGTTATTTTTAAAACTTTTGCTTTTATCAATATTCCCCGCTGTGTAGCTGGGGGAGATATTAAAGCTGCAGCAGGGCAAAGAAGGGCGTTTCTGACACTTGCTCCCTCATTTATCAGTCCCCTTCATAGGCCCCGTCAGTGACAATGAAAAGATTTCACAATACCGCCAGGCAGAAACTCATTCCACCAGTCATCCATCATGCTCAGCCCAGCGGCCGTTCCACTGACCTAATCGGTAATGCCTGGCTGCATGCTGGAGACTTCTTAAAGCCCCCCCACCCCTTCATTAGGCCTAGTTAGAATGAGACAAGTCATAGGGCCAAACCCTGTTACTGGGTGGGACCTACATGTCTTGCAACCCCTTCCCATTTTGAAACATATCAACCACATCATTGTTTTTTAAAAAAAGCCTGATGTCCACGGCCCCGTGAGCCCAGGAGAGAACAAAGTATTTCCATCCATGCGTCAAGACACTCTTGGAAAGGCCATGCGAATTTCAAATTTTGCATGGTAAAAAGATTTATCCTTTCATGTGTCCTCGGGAAAAAAAAAAAAAAAGTACAACAAACGGGCGGAAAATACACCCCATTAACTGTCCAATACACAAACGGCACATAAAAACCACACTGACTGAAACAACAGCAGTAAATATTTCACGGCGCTCCCAACAGAGATAATTTGTGTTTCGTTTCAAAGTTTTATTTTTTGCTGGGAGTGGAGGGGGGTTGGGTGCATCTGCCTAAATCTGCCTCTCGCTGGTTCGCAGGACTTCTTCTGCAGCACCCCCCACCCCCACCCCTCCCACTAAGGGCGGTAGGTAGAGGTTCAGCCAGGTCGCAGAGCTGCTGAGAGTTTGGATCTCGCTCCGTGGCTCTGCCAGCCCCGAGTTCAGGCAGCACTCTGGTGAGCGTTAGTTAACACACAGGAAGACAGCGGGGGGGTCGGGGAGGGGTGCTCTCTGACCCAACACTAGCTATTATAGAGAGATTATTCCCTAACCCCCACAGCTGAGTTTTCTGGCACATTTCCCTTATCTGCACTCCTTTTTGCTGCTCCATCTATTACAGCTGTCTAATGTGACCTGTCTCCTTTGTAAGTCACTCAAGGAAAACTGTGTGTGTTCATCCTGCCAACATTTGGGTCAAATTAAGTTTCAACAAAGATCTTCATTGTCTCATATTTGAAGAGAACGTAAAACACACAACACTTATCCTAACGTGGTGCCAATACCATTAGAAAGAGAAATCAAGAAGCACTTGGGGCGATAGTACAACTTCACAGAAATACTCAACTTTGACTTTTTTTTCCATTCAAACTAATTGGGCCGAATGGTTTTAAAGGCGTCCAAATTAGCCTTAAGAAGGAACATTAAGAGACCCCAGATGAACTCTCAGGCCAGCTGCAATCTGGGAATGTGAGGATTTTGGAAATCCTGTCAATAAAGCAGCCCAGAAAAGAGAAAACAGCGTGCGCCGTGCTCACTGACTGCTGCACTTTGGAGGTTACAGTCGGCGCTCGTCGAGGATCAACCAAGAAATAATGAGAGAAAAATAACCTTTGACTTGACTACGGGTGGACTGCTGCTCCTGGTGAGTTTGAAATGGTTCTGCATTGTGCTCTGATGTGCCTCGCCTTGTTTGTAGCCACAGGCAGAGTTGTTGTTTGCGGACGCTGCTCGGCAGAGGTGTTGAGGCCGTGTGAGAGCCCGCTGAAGGGCCGGAGGGTTTTTTTTCTTTTTTCCCGACCCTGTGGATTTTTGGCATGACACGCGGGCAGAGTGGCACCTCCGGCACATGACATACGCATGTTTTTATTTCACCCGGCGTATGTGAACAAAGCTGTGATTTAGCAAGGTGTGGTTTTTATTGAAACATTCTCCTTTAAAATACTTGTCCTGCTGTGCTACACTCTCTCTGTTTTCCATATTTATCTATTTATTCATTTATCTCCCGCACCTTTGTTGCTCTGGAGGTGGGGTGGGGTGGGGTTGCAAAATAGGGACAAATGTTCATATGTTCTTGTTACCCCCCTCTCCTCCAAAAAAAAAAAAAAAAAAAAGGTGTAGCACATTTTTCATCTGCATATTTCATTATTTCACCATTAAAGCAAACAGCTCAAAGCAAAACCCAGACTGTTGGGACACCTGTATAAATAATGGCACCACATGCTAAATCTACTTACAGTGTTAACTAAGGTTTCAGCTGTATAATGAAAAAAAAATCTTGCATGTATAAATACTTGATGTGCCGGTTGTTTCGCCCTGATTAGGTTAAATGATCTCGGCGCAAACAAAGTCCGTGCCGAAATGACGTGGGAAAATGTGCTCCGAAGGTGTGAGCGGCAAACACTCCCTAAACCCTGTGCCTGCTAGTAATGCTCATATCCTATTATTCTGCTAACTATCAGCAATTATCTCCCTGTCAAAGCTCCAGGTGACAAATTCTCCCCATATCCCGCCTGGCAGTATCATCAACCGGACATGAGCTTCATGTGATGGAAACTAAATCACTGGCTCTGCTCACAGCTCTGACAGACAAATGGGGTGCCTTGGAAAAGCTAGGCCCATCACTCTGGGCTGGGGAAGGGGAAAAAAGAAAAAAGCCTCTCCCTCCCAGCTGACCTTTTTTTATTCGCTGAGAGAGGAGATTAAATACCACAGATTCTGTATGTATGGTCTGTTTCCAAAATATGAGAATTATTAATGGCTTTTGCGGAGGGCCCGTTTAATCTTCTGCCAAGTTGCAGTCATCGTTTTTACCTTGGGCTGGTTTTTTCTTACAGATGGTCCCAGAAAAACAGGAACTGCACTTTATCCTTACAGCAAAGGCAAAGGAAGTGTGTGGGCAGCGTCTGGGCGGCAATAATATGACAGAATAATCATCCCTCTCGAGGCGACGCACAACACTGCGACGCTAACGGTGTTTTTTTAAAAAAAAGAAAGAAAATGACGACTGTGTGTGAATGGATGTGAACATTCTATAGACCCGGTAAGGACGCTAAACACGCCTCGGCAAATGAGCTGCAGCGGACGCTTAATTGTTTCACACCTCCTCCGAGGTTTTTCTCTTTGCCCCACAATCGTTTTCGCCGACGGAGGATTAATATCTTGTGTTGTTATTAGCAGCGTGTTAGTTTGGACCAGAGATGCGAGAAAGCGCACCTCCCCTGAAGTGCGCATATCTACAGCCACATACCACTTTTCACACCGAGGCCACAAATCAAGTCCCAAAGCCAGAAAGACGACTCAATCACAGGAGCATGACACAGCTAGTAAATTATTCTCTTGTCTTTTTGACCTCGTGGCCTGTTGAACCTTGGCTGAACAAGTGACCTGCCTGCCTGATTTTAAAAGATACAAAAAAAGTGCATTTGCAGCTGCATTACTGTATTTGCATCTCAGAGGAATTAGCTCTGCTGGCTGTGTCAGCAACTCCTCTTTACTGCTTCACAGTTTACTCTTCTTCCACTCTACTTTAGCTGCAAATAAGCCAGGACATTAGCGTTATGCAACGTGCTAAGCCTAAATGAAAAGAGAGCTAAGTCTAATGGTGTAACTATTAATTGACCCAACTATGAAACAAGCCATCAACTTCATTACGAATAACGGCCGCGTAATTTAGTCAACAGGGTCACCTTGTGTAAAAGATGAGCAACTAACATGGTGCGTTTTGCCAGGAACTTCATAAATTCAGATGCAATGACAGTGCAGGCTGAGGGATGTGTCATTCACTGAGGCGGAGGCTTGCTCAGATGCCTTTGAGTCACTGTGTGCTCGAGTGTGTGTACATAGTTAATCAAACAACTCACTGCCTCAAACTGCCCTCTAAATCATTCAGAGCAACAGTTTCATCATTATCTAGTTTGATAATCCAAACGCTAAGTGTTTTCCACTATCAATATATTTATATGAATATATATGGTGGGAGTGTCTGAATAGTGAAGTCTTAACAGTAATGTAGTAAATGTGTATGTTAACTAAAAGGTTGTGTGTATATATCTATATCTATATCTATCTATATATATATATATCTATATCTATCTATCTCTCTCTCTCTCTCTATATATATATATATATATATATATATATAGACATAGATATATATACATATACATACATATATGTATGTATATATATTGATGGAGTTCCCCCAGCGTTGGCACTGACATGCACTTTGTTGGCATCACAAAGCCCTGGAGAACTTTCTGACCACTGACCTGCATGAGTGCCACATGATCGGGATGATCGGGAACAAATCTGAGGCTCAAGCCAGGGTGGTCTCTTGACGCTGGGAAGGATTTAGAGACTGACCACTCGTTTGGGAATATGGGAATATTTGGTTCAATAAGTGTCTTTGTCAAGTTAAGTCAAGTGGTGGCGACAACAGAGCTGTACTGGGAGGCAAAGCTCTGTAATACAATGTATTATAAAATCTTCAACAATCATCAGCTTTGGGTCAAAGATATTTATTTAGCTTCAGAAGATAATGCCTCTTCATTTTGGAAGTATTTCCTGTATCACCAACTAGGAAGAGACCCACGAGCAGAGTCTGGATGCACTGTAAATGCCACATCTCCCAGCAGGCCATGGGGGCTCGAGGGTCCTGTATGCAGTATTTGGAGAAAGTTGTTGAAGTTGGCAGGAAATTCTTGGGCTATTTGCTGGCCAGAGTGACCCTGCCCGGAACAGACGACTCGAAAACGTTTGGATGAATGAATAGGTAAATCCCTTCAGCGGTGACCTGTCATGAAACGCGATGCTACTAATGCCTCGGCCCTCTTCAGGTTCCCTTTGAAAAGGGATTGAGTTATTGATACAGCAAATCCATCCACCAGCTCCCCTGTGAGGGATCAAAGCCACCAGAAACTGCCTGTTACATAATGGTCTCTTTGCCCTTGGCATTCAGCGGGCTCCGGCTAGGAATCCATACCGAGGGACATTCGTGTCCCAGTGGGATCCAAAACTTAATTAATAACTTCTACCTTGCTTTAGAGGCTGCTCCTCCTATCTTTACCAATATATCACCTGGCAGCGTCCACACACACACACACAGAACTTCAGTAGCCTTTTCTCTCTGACCTTGGCATTTCTTCTCAGCCGCCGATTATTGATAATTTTCTGGCTGTGGTGCCTCTCCTCATTTGTCATGATTATTGCTGAATTTTTAAGCTGTCATCCGTGAGCATGGATCAATGGTTGTCGACTTCCCCTTTGTCATATTGGCAGCACAAACAGCCCTTCCTCTCTAAATGAGGCTCCTCTTGCTTCTCTATCTATTAGCTGTCTGTCTTACTGGGCACTTGATCCTTTGTTAGGTCAGTCTATACATCATTCCTCCAATCAGAGCCTGACACTTTTATATCATGCATGGGCAGGGACCAAGCAGAGGAATGAGCTGTGTATTCCATTTGTTTTGTTTTGTTTTTTCTGTTAAAATGCATATTCACTAATACTGCATACATTTAAGCACACAGCCTCCCAAGGTCAGTGCAGGACTTCTTAAAAGATAACATGAAGAGAGACAGATTTCACTTTGGATTGCATTTATAATAGGAGGCAGTTGACAATCCAATTGCTCATGTGTCAAATATCCCATGTAATAAGGCCAGATCTGTCAAACTGATTAATGAATTGTCACAGCAAAAGGAACCAGTTGTAACTGGTAACAGCCACTAGCGGCGGAGGATCCGTCTCATTCGACTGCCTGATTTGTACCTGTAGCCAGGCCAGTGGCACGCCAGCTTCACCCAGCTCCACCACGTCTACACCTATTCCACCATATTCCTTCTTCCCCCCTCGACTGGCTGAACAGGTCTGACAGGCGGATTCCTTTTCATTTCAATGTATTAAAGGCACTTTCCTGCTCTGACAGCCTGCTCTGTTCTGCCACCTTCTAGCTGGGGCTTCACACTACTCTGGGCAGCCACTGCGTCTTGACAGACCACTGTCACTTCCCATCATCCTCTCTGTAGATCCTGCTCTCCCCCCTCTAAGCACGCAGACCCACTTTCCCACCAGTGCAATTATTTTTTTTGACAAGCCATCCATCAGCTTTAACTTTAAAGCACTTTCCACTGATACCCATTGTTACAGTTCTGTGCCTTTTTATGGAGGCGGCAGGAGAGAATATGATACCAGACATTCAGACTACCCGACCATGTAAATCTACTTTGTTCTGTTCTTTATTTCCAATTTTCTGTTCCATTTTTGCCGAATTATGCATATTTGTTGTGCATAATATGCCCTTGTCAAATCCAATTAACATGTCCTCGCTTGCGCTGCGCGAAAAGGTTATAATTTGCCGGTTTGCTTGAGGAGCGGGGGCTAAAGTCAGACTTAAATGAGCAGCTAAACTCTTGCTGTGAGTCATGACACTGTACCGTCACACTGGGATATACTTTGTGCCACCGTCCGTGAGCCACGAGAGAGAACTAATATCAGTTAAACAACACTTAGACAGCCTCACACCACCTCCACCGCAAACTTGTTTTTCCTGCCATCAGATGGACACAGCAGAGAGCCCTGTGACTCGGGGCCGAGTCACCATGATTAACTGACATCAACACTAACACACGGCCAAGCTGATCCATCTTGCCCTGGCCTATATAATTAGAATGACAGCTTAGAAAATTTGGTCTGATGCAGAATCTGTCTTATGCCGCGAGGAGCCCTAATTACTATCTCAGTGTGAGAGTTAATGATGAGAGGTGGGAGCAGCATCTGGGGGACTCGAGGGGACGCTCTCTCCCTCCGCCCGTGACATTTGCTGTGTCCTAACAACTGGGCCACCTATGGCCCTCAGTGGTCCGTCCTGCTGACACGCACTGTGAGCAGAGAGGCAGTGATGCTCAGTGCCAAATCAGGTTGTAGTCCCATTGTATCTTGATCGTCTGCCTCTTGGAGCAGCATTTTGGCTGAAAGTATCATATAAATAGCAGCCATGATTGAATAATTTTTAACATGTGTTTATTAAGGTTTGGTTATAATCCCACATCATTGTGAGGTTTAACAGGGCTGCAGCTGGAACAATAATTTGTACATGTATTAGTCTATTAGTGATTTTTTTATCAATCAAATGGTAAAAATGTTACAGATTTAGCTGCAAAATCCTCACATTTGAAGATCTGGAACCAGGTCAGTTAAAGCCTTTGTTCAAAGACGTGCTGTTGATTAATTTTCCTGCCGATCAGCTAATAGCTCCAGCACTGACGCAAGCTCCTTCAGCCGCCAACTACTTGGATCTCAAAAGCTGTGAAACTACAGAGCTTGTGGGCTCCAATGGACGAAAAAAACAAACTGTTTTCGCGAACCTGTGCAACAATAACAAAGTGTGAACATATGGCTCTGAATGACCCAGATGGTCCGATCCCTCCTGAAGACTGTTAACTTATCTCCTCTATCATGAGATCTCTGAGATGTTCAACAATTAAGCAGGTGTTGATAAGATATAAAGGGAGAAAAAAAAATCCTCATTTCAGCCCCGAGTCTATGATTTGCTGTTTATTGGCTATTATGAGCATTAAGCGCGGTGTGTAATCTGGCCCTACAGAAGCTGACATGTTCGGTCTGCGCGTCTGCATAATCAGCCAGGGAGCTAATAACACGCAGGTTGTCACAGCTGTTAAAGACAGAGAGACGCGCTGCCCTAAGTGACAATATGTCAGTGATTGTCTAGCAGATGAAACCGTGGATATTAATAAATCAAAGTGACCCCTACCTGAAGCCAAACAGATGCAACACCTGGACATGTAAATTCTTGAGTAATGGATGCCATAAATTTAAATCGGGAGACCTCAGATTTAATAACCGTGCAGACAGCTGCAAGTGGGAGCAACCATTTGGTTTAATGTAAAAGACAGTTCTGGAATACCAAGTATTATCTGTGCCCATCAATCAAATCCAAAGTGTACAGTGCTGGGCCATCGGCTGAAATGCTGCATGGTCGTTCCCCTTCTTTAGATATACACACTATGTGTTAGGAGAAGAAAGTGCAGCGTGGTGTTGTTGGGTATGTAAGGTGAGTAGTGTGTGTTTGTCAGTAACAGTGGCTGGCTGGCAGCAGGGGGTTAACCTCCTGGCTGCTGTCAGTGTATTAATCACCACTGATGTGTGTTGTAAAAGGATTGCTGCAGGAAATAAAGACACCATGGTGTCAGCTGCAGTGCCCTGATGTGACTCCATCAGACAAGAGGATGCTTATTGACAGGGTGAGAAGGGGGGACGGACACAGAGAGAGACAGAGACAGAGAGAGAGAGAGAGAGAGAGAGAGAGAGAGCGAGAGAGAGAGAGACAGAGGGAGCAATCAGTCCCGAGTCAGTCACCTTGGCACTGACGCAATGTCATGAAAGTCCACACCATTATTCCTCCGACCGCACAGGAGCATTATTTAAACTCAAACATCTACCAGGGGCTGAATGTCAGAAGAAGGGCACCCACCAACACACATGCAGAAAATTAATCTGTGATATTAGGTATCAGTCTATCCTTTCTAGTCATCTATCAGGTGGAAACGCCAAAACGTTCGCTGGCACAAGTTCCCTAAATGTAGAAATTTGCAGCTTTTTATATTACAGTTGCAACAATTACTCGATTACTGATGAATCTGTTGGCTGATTGTCAGAAATTTAAACTGAACCTATTTTAATAGTCGATTCATCATTTTAGCCATTTGTTAAGCGGAAAATATGCTATTTTACATCGTTATAAAAATATGTTACATTAGTTTCGTATTTGTTGAATATGTCAGTCCACCAAGGATTTTTGGTATCTTGCAATCACAACTAACATGCCAAGTTCAACCAGCCAAAGAAAATGTGTCACATTGAAAAAGCCTTCACACTGTAAAATGCCCTCAACAAGCTAATTGAACTAATCTAACTAACACTAAATGTAAACTTTGGGATCATAGTTGCTGAGAGTCTTACAGGTGTAAATCAGGAGGAAACGTTTCGGAGGACGGATCAACTTCCTGGCTATAGTTTACTAGTCTGCACCATCATCATCTAAAACAGGGTATTCCTGGCCTGTTTTATTCTTAAGTTAAGTTTTTTAATAATCTGATTTTCATAATTATTCTTGAGCACACGCGTATTCATCATTTTTCTATCAAGAATCAGAAAAGCCCTGAGATCCTGGGACTGACACATCACCAAGCTTAGAACGGGCATTCATCATTATTCCCTGACATTTTATAGGCTGAGCGGTTAATCTGAAAAAATAATCGATGATGGCAACGTTCAGTAGTTGCCCTACTATACACACAAACACACACACACACACACACACAGACACACACACACACTCGTCTTCCTCTGCAGAGCTGTCAGTGGATCAAAGCACTCACAGCACTGAAGCCCTTCATCACGCGCACTGACAGCAGACACGGACACAAAGCCATACACTGACATTGCATGACCGCTGGCATTTCATGCAGCACACACACACAATTTGACTGCACTGTATTTTGCTGCTAAGTACTCTGGAAACTCTACATTTCATGCTAGACGATGCCCACTGCTCAACAAATACAAATTAAGTTCCTGGACCAAATTCACAGAGTTTTATTGTTGCTTGTACTTTAATGAGCAATAGCTCATGACTGCCTCAGTATTCTCATTAATTACATGCTCCTCAGAGGTCCGATCGTTATTACATGCCTCAAAAGTTGGAGTAATTTAATTTTGTCCATTTGATGTTATTTGGCCACCAAAAAGAAGCCGTTGCAGGGAAATATTACACACGAGAGGCACTAATAAAGGATATGACTCTGGAGAGGTAGACTCAAATAAAAGCAGTCGTAAAACTGTGCTGGCATGTGTTTGTGAAGCACAGACGAATAGGCAATGAGGGAAATTATCAAAGTGAATGCGTAAGTTACCAAATTAAGAACTCTGTTTTTCTCTTTCCACGTTTTACATCGTTGTTATTTTTAATGATTTCACGTATTCAAAGCACAAAGTGAAACAGAAGACGTATCCTTGACCAATAAAGCCGCTTTATCTTTCAAATGGATCAATGCAGGTTAGTCTATGACCACAACAGGAACTGAAAGTGACAGATTAGAGAGACAAAGACATAATGTGCATTTATCATTGTGTATTGAATTCATTCTCTTATTACTCTTATTGGTTCATGTACAGTATGTTTTGCATTTTTTAGCTTCCTTCTGTATGGATGATTCATATGCATGGAGAGAGAGAGAAGGAGAGAGAGAAGGAGAGATGATTTTCTATAATGTTATCTTAGAGAGGCAGCGACTCTGACTTCCTTGACCCTTCTTGGTAGACTACCTTTCCAACCTGCCTCAAAAAGGAGGGTTATTTAAGAAACAATTAGGAGCATACACAAAGCAATTTGCAGGCAGTCTAACTCCTCAGGCTCAGCCAGTGAAGGGCCTTTCAGCGCTGATTTATCACGCTGTCGCCTTCACAAGGCAACATAATTAATAGGAGCATGGACTTCTAATTCCACCCGCTTCCACGGCCAGTGGATTCCATTTGATTTATGATGGCCGAGGACTTTGCATTTTATCAGTTCATTCGCTCGTTATTTATGCTGATGACCAATTTCAATGGGTCGCCATCATCTAACTCACTACTAATCAAAGAGAATTAGGGTTCACTGCATTATTTAGAAGCTGCTAATTTATCTTCGGAACAAGGGGAAGAAACGTGGCCGCGGAGGCTCGACTTGGAGGAGCCGCACAGCTCTGCTTTCGGCTGCTGCCTGAATGTAAAGGTCTCTGCGGTTTCCCAAATCAGAATGTGAAAATTATCTTGCTGAAATGATTCTGCTTTTTCGCTTAATTAACAGATCACAGATTGTTTCACTGCTCACACCTGCAAGCTGTTGGTCTCAAAAACCGCAATTATGTCTCCTGTTTAAGATCTCAGAGGGAAAGTAATAGAATATTTTTTAAAAGAAGGATCAATTCTCTCTGTTTTCCAAAAAGCTAGCACAGAAGAGCCTCAAATCGCTGAAATCAATCAAGCCAAGCTGAACCACAAGAGCCCATTTCACTCTCCATAACATCTGATGGTTCATGGATTCCTGTGCAAAAAGCTACAAAGACAAACTCCCACACATCAACAGCTGCACGCTGGAACACTAAAGCACAACTGGACTAGAAAGATTTTCTTCAGTAGCGAGGCTGAACAATAAGAGTGAATTATTGTCCTGCTGAAATAATGGCTCATGAATGGCCCACAGATTAATACAATGCATTATAAGAAACAGAGATAAATAGGGTCACATTGCAGCTCTGTTTGTTAGAAAAATTACACCTGTTCCAAGTGTTATGAACCTGCAAATGCTATTCTGAAGGTTAAATTGTGTATTACTATAAAACAAATTGAGATGGAGAAAACGGCTGGCAGTGGGACATTATTTAACGTCCTTGCAGGCAGTGCTACAAAAGGGTAAGATTAAGATGCAATAAACCTTACAGAGTCAAAGAAAAATGGCCCTTGTAAACAATGCAGTAAAGAAACGAGTTGCTTCACAGCACATGCAGTAGGTTTAAGGCTTTACATAAGTCATTTTAATGCTACGGCAAACTTTCCAGACGGGGATATTAGATTCAAAAACACCTTTACATTAAGATTCGACCTTCCTACAGTCGCTGCAGCACCAGGGCTCCTCTGCGGTCCTTCTTATTTCTTGCTTTCGCGGAGGAACGTTATCTCCTGTCAGTCTTCTTATGTTTAATTATTCAGCAGAGTGACTGATAAGGTGTTGTCTGACAAAATGAATCACGCCGTTCAGAAGTGACACCCGCCACTGTAGGGGATGCTCAGACGGTGCCATCGACTGAGCTACATCCTCCCTGTTCACAAGGTGTATCATTTATCCAGGGGGGTGAAGGGGGGAGGTTATAAGATGCAGAATTTACACAGGCCTGTCAATAGGCATGTCGATAGAGGGACACTTAGCATCTATCATGCGGAGAATCAATGCCATTTTTCAGCGATGAATCCCAGGAAATGATAGCTTTCAAATAAATGGTGGAAAGAGAAACACGACACTCCTCGGGGAGAGATAGATGTGGAGCGGCTCGATTTCCCTCGCTCCGGCTCTCCTCGCGAGCTCTCTCCGCTCGGCTCTCCAGTTCGGCGCGAAAGGTCAGGAGACATTACAAGG
Source organism: Terapon puta (assembly GCA_028564955.1). Taxonomy (NCBI): domain Eukaryota; kingdom Metazoa; phylum Chordata; class Actinopteri; order Centrarchiformes; family Terapontidae; genus Terapon; species Terapon puta. The sequence goes on from JAOXYL010000030.1 coordinate 6,819,774, forward strand.
GGACGATCTCCAAAACAAGACATAAAGAATCTCCGGAGGATCTGACAAATGAGACAGAGCTAGCTGCGAGGAGAGAGCGACGTTTCTATCGATAGCTGAGATAAAAGCGTACTAATTAAGTGAGATAGGGTCCATACACAGCAGATCTCTTTGCTGGAAGGTTTGAAAGAAAAAAAAAAAGAGAGAAGGAGGCCGGTGACTTTGAGTATGAGACGGGGCACATTGATCCTCCTAAGTTTGCTTTAAAAATTCAATTATACTAAACTCTCGCCTGCAAAATAGCGTAACTCCCTTAACTCCAGCGAATCTAAGAGAGTGAGACTTCTTGCTCAGGAAGTTGTCTCTACTTTAACTTCTGGGATACTACTTTCAGCTACCACGCCGAAATACCTTCAGCTGCCATTGGTTGCAACGATGCTACGATGTGCTCATGCACTTAATGGCATTGTTAATGCTTTGACAATAACACAGTGATTAACAAGTATACAGAAAAATCTGTGCTGAATTCAGACCCAGTGCAATGTTTTTATATTAGCTCAGTTTATAATGAATGGGACCGAGCACTATAACATCTATGTAAGCACTGAAAACAAAGATCTTATCCTCATTATATTAACTGTGGTGAAAACAGCAGGACATATTAGTCTTTTACAGAAATCTGTCGTGACTTGGGACGCCCAGCTTGAAACCAGGTAAATCTCAGACTATCCGGGATGTTTGGTCACTAAATGATGCCCACATTTCTTTCCATCCTGCCTGTTTTTCTTTTTTTTTTAAGGTTGCTAGTAAATTTTGATTCAAGCTTCTGACAAGACTACAACATGTGGGCAGTGTCAGAAACACACGGAGCACTCACGGCCACAGCCATTACGATAATGATGATGTGACGCTATTGTATCAATACTGACCTAAAGCATCGCTACAACAACATGCAAAACTGGAGTGATGCTAAGCCAAACACTAAAGCGAGTGTAAATTAATAATACTGATATAAACCCTGCATACAGTAGGACATTAACAGAAATGAGGACACTATGATGTCCAAGGTTGATTGGCAACTTGCTAAATCAACATCAGAACTACAGGACATTAATGACATGATGACACAACTGATTTTTATCCTCTGTATCATCAGTCTAGACATGGTTTGAACCCATGCTCCGCTCAGTGACAGTTGGGAACACCGTGGCAGCTCATTAATCACCGGGACAGCCCGGAGAAGCTATACTTAATCCCGTGATGGTATCCTCACCATCCTCCACCGCTGCCCGACGCTCGTAAAAGAGAGGCAGAGAGCAAAAAAGAAAATGATTTACACAAATCAATCATTCAGTGCTCGCGCTCATCGGCTGTAACACTGGCAGCCTGTCTTTACAGCTCCATTTTAAAGGGCGCCTGCTGACAGCCACACTTGATTAAGGGCTGTGGCTCCCTAACCTTTCATGTTAAGAAAGATTGTCACTGACTGACACAAACTTTTTTTTCCCCCCCCTGCTTTTCCAGGTCGGTTCAAGGCGAAGATATTGGCATTCAAATTTGTGGCTGCTACTGCGAGCAGATGTCACCTCTGGCGAGTAAGGGTAATGGCACCAGCAGGCCCACTTTGACTCCTGGGGCTAAACAACATACCACCACAGGGCTTCAGAGGGGGGCAGGAGGCAGGAGGGACAGCCTCAACAAGTGAGTGCTTTACGAGCCTGCCCTCCACACTCCTTTTCCCTTCTCTGCAATTATCATCAAAGAACATCTGTTTGTTGTTCCTCAGGCTCCCTCCCCTCACAAGTGTCCTAGCCTCACCTTGACCCATACTTTCAATTGTGGTGGATGTTATGACTAAAAATAAACAGTGCGAAGGAGTGAGGCTACCCTTTGTGTGAGCAGGGCGTTCTCCCACGCCGCAGCTGAAAGGAAGGATATCGCCAGACGAACACAGCCGCTTCCTCCCTTCGCTCGTGGCTCCGGACAGGTACGCCGACACCGGCCGGCGCATCTGCGGCAGGTCGGACGCGAAGCGGAGTCGATGGGCCCGCTTTGCTTCCTGGCCTTTAAAGCCGATTCCTAGCTGCGCCTTTCGCTGCTGAATGACCCGTCAAGAAAGTTCAATAGTTCCTGGCAAGCAACCTGATACGCGCCGAGGTTGTGGTTTTGTCCCGTTTCTGTTCCTTTGACTGCAATCTATATCGCGAGGCCTAAGATGTAACCCGAGCAAAGATGCTTTCTCACAACTGACTCGATTAAATGCAACGTCACGGCTGAATCAATCGTAGAGAGGAAGGGCGGAGGGGGGCGGCGGCGTTTCTGAATGTGTTCATAGTCTTTCACAAGATTCCTTCCCGCGCTGCTATGTAACAAGTGAGCACTCGCTGCAGATGTTCACCCAGTTCTCATCGGTCACCCGGGTCAATTAGCGGACTCGTGTGAAAAGTGGCGTCTCTTCGCTAAAGGGAACATCCAAAGTGCAGCGCGATTGACTGAATCTGATGTAACGCGTGGGCATGCATGCACAAGAGTGAAACAAAAGAAAAGAAATCCTGCTTTTTAAAATCGCAGGATGTTAAGCTTTTGGCTACCTTCCACTGTTTTTGTCCTCAGTATATTAAAAAGAGCAAAGTTACGAGTATGAGCTGTGCTGAATGGGCTGGGCCTGTGCTGTCATTGTTACCTGAAATTATTGGGAAGTCTGCAGAACGTGTGCAATGGTTTCCAGTCGTCCCCCTGAGGATATGTGGGCTGATTTGTGCGCTCTGTCTGCCAAATAGCCCAACCTGGCAGAGCGCAGCAATAAAGGCTTGTATTATAGCAAAACAACAAAGTTCCCCTCTTGTAATTTCACCAAAAACAGCACATCTTCGTTCCTAACTCGAAAGCCCTCCAAGATTTCTGTGTTGCGAGCAGTTGATACACCCAGAGGGATTTTGAACATTTAATTTATAAAGACTTTTTGTAATGACTGATGATAACCCATGAATGTGTCCCGAGGGAGGGCACCAGCTGCGGTCGTCGGAAATCGTCTATGACCTGTTAGGCAGATGTGACGACTTCTCTTCCAGGAAAGCCGGGAATTCATCAAAAGACACAGCGTACCGCCTTTATAATCACTGTGGATCGGATTACATCCCATCAGACAGGCCATTAAAAAAAAGCGCTACTTCTGGGATCACACTCAATTAAAACCTATACGTATTGCTGTCCCGAATTTCTGTCACGCTGCTTTTGCACGCAAGACTTTGTTAGGCATTTCAGCGCCATTCGACGCAACAAAGGTGGAGTCAAAGTGACAGCATTACAGATGACCGTAATTAAATAATGCGTAACGCTATTGTGCTTTGTGCCGTACTTTTGGAAACTGGACGGACTCCAAACCATCTGTGTTTATCGAACCTCAATGGGTTGCTAATGTGTAAAAACAAATACAGATATCCTGAACATTAGATATGCCTGTGTTATAGCTCTTTGTTTGGAAATCCCTGGAGAAATTTGATGGTTGTTCTAAGATTATTTCAACCGCACAGCGTGAGACGGATATATGCGTCAGGCAGCCCAAACACAGAGTTAGTCATGCAGTTTTATCAGTGTCAATCATTGAGCTGGAACCTGGTGGGCTCCAATCAGTCATCAGTGGGCGGTATCGGCGGCGCTGCTCTCAGAAAGTTGGATCTGAGGTTGGAAAAAAAAGAGTGTGACGGAGGTCTGATAGCTATGGGTGCCATTACCACGAAAAACAACATGGCCGACTATGGAGCAAAAAACAATTACTTTAAATATTTGATATGTGAGTCAACTGCTTGGTATCGTTTTTCAAAAAAAAAAAAAAAAACAAGATGGAGGAAGGTTTCGAGCACGAGGGGTTCACATATAAGATGGTCTGGCCAGCTAGTATGTGGTCCATGATGTCCCATAAATCTTCCTCTATCTTCTCTGCAGTGATGGCAGAAAGGGATGAGTCGCTCACCAACCCCCCTCTCCATCTCATTCACATGTCTATCTGCCTGTTATCCATGCCCTTGAGCAAAGATTACTGATGCCCTGCCTTTGATATATGACACATCATGTGCCACAACGTTTCATCCGATGAATTAACCCGGAGAAGAAAATAAAAAAAAAAGAAAAAGAAAAAAGAAAAACAGCCGCCGTCAGTTCCCAGAATCGCTCACGATTCCTTTTTTTTTCCCCCCGCGTTCGTCCTCGCTGATATTGTGGCTTTGAGTATTATGGCTCGCCCGGTGCACCAGTGAAGTGTTATCTGACCTCTGCAGGACTCTGAATTGTGTTATCTGGTGTGTGTCACCTCACATGTCATCTGCACGTGAAAATTTTAATTCGACCCCGAGTGGGTGGGCCCATGATCCGGCTGAAGTCATCTCCTCCACTCACCCTCAATCTCTGTCTTAGAATATCTGATAAGCTCATTTAATACAAATCTGATGTAAAATCATACCATACTTCTCTCATTGTTTTTCAAAAATATGTCAACAAATCTGAATTCCTACATTAATTGATATTAAAACAATAAATATGGAAAAATGTGTTCAATCTTTTTGGTTTTGCAATAATTGTGAACAACCGTCTTTATATTCTTCAGGGGAGCAAAATAAAATTTACAGCTCAATATTTTGACAGCGATGATATAGGAAGTTGAGTAAATACACACTTCATCTGGCTATAAACAAGAACTGAGTGGTCGCGTCTCCCTTCATTCATAAAAGCAGTCCATTAACAAGAACTGAGGGTGATAAACCAATCATACGCCGCCGTGCAACTGGCGAACCAGTAACCTGGCACATTTATTACGAGCAGTTCCATCTGACTGCAGACATTTGCCTTTTAAATCTGGCCGTCTGCCGTTCAATCTCACAAACAAGAAGACGAACAACCTGGAAGATACCCCCGCCGGAAGATGGGATTTTTTTTTTCTTTTGGATTTATAGCCGGCTGATTCATGCAGAAATATAGTGTTTCAATAATACTTCATAAATGTGCACCAGCAGCGTCTGTACATAATGACACATTTATGAGAATGGATGGCTTCCCTTAACTTTTGACTTTTATTCAC
>JAOXYL010000030.1:6836818-6848341 GCA_028564955.1 Terapon puta
ATGGATGGATGGATGGATGGATGGATGGATGGATGGATGGATGGATGAAATGGAAGTAATCAAAGTACCTAAATCCTGTATCTGAATAAATGTAGCTTTTGTGTGTTGCTTTCCACCACTGTGAATTTCATAAATAGTAAATCACTGCGGACATGCATATGTCTTATAAACAGGTCTATGGGCGGAGTATGTCGCAGTATGAACACACATGACAGTGAGGTTTTAGCTAAATCAAATATAATTTTCTATTTGGACAGATCCAGCAGTTATCTAATTGTTTAATCAATGAATGTGCAGCGCTGCTGGCTGTATTGTTTGGATCGATACAAATTGATTTACATGTGTCTGCAGAGGAGCACATCCTCCTCTCTCTGCTCGTCTCCCTCTGGTCTTCACCTCCATTCACATTATTTAGAGGACATGTGGTGTAAAGCTCATTTCAGCCCTTTGTCCCTCATGCCCTCATGTTTCTGTAAATTGTATAAGACCATTTAATCTTCCTTAGATGAGGAACCATTTACTTTGTGCCTTCCTTCAATAAAAATTAAAAGCTCTCATAAAAACAGGAATGAGAGTGGAACGCCCTCGACTAAATCAAAGAGCGGCGTTCTTTCAAAAGCCGAGCCTGAACACTTCACGGGCCTGTTTTATTTTGACATTTGTGGATGACTTGAAGTGTTAAAATGAAAATAAAATGCAGATGAGAGCCCGTCACCATAAAGGTTAGTGAACTGTAAATGGAGCTCTCCATCTTCACTCATAATAGGCGTAAAACTGTAAACACGCTGAAGGATGGTGAGAGTGTGTCCTGCAGCTCCTTTAGGGACTGTCCAAACATTAATCAAAGAACCGCTCGGCCGTGATTAATCACGACTACTTGATCACGCTGATCTGCGGGAGAGAATAAGGAGCTCATCATCGCCGTCGCTGTAAAACGCAGCTTTTTAATCTCAAGAAAGTGACTTTATCACCTGATCTTTTATAAGCCTAAATATGCTGCATAAAGGACAGCTGAAAGATGAGAGGCCGGTTTAATGTGTTTCTGTGCAAATACATTCAATATATACATTATAGTCCTCCGTGATCTAAATTAGTGGTGAAACAATTAGCTGATTGATCAATTGGTCAATCGACAGAAAAGTTATTGTGATCTATGGAGCAACAAGACTTAGAGTTTACATGCTAGCTGTCCTGTCTTGTACGAGATAAATGGCAGCGTGCTAACATGTTTGGCAAACATACTGTTTCCCATGTTCATTGTGATCCATCTGATAGTTGGTGAGATATCTAAAACCAAAAAGGTTGACCAGCTGTTTTCAGGGCTAATTGGCTAAAAATGTCAGCATCTCTAAGGATTTACTATTTTTCTGGGTTTTCTGTGTATCTGGAAACGTACTTTCACCATGTTTTGTCATACCGGCCGATCTAAATCTGATCTAACGTAAAGATGAGAGATAATGAGGTGATAAAGTTCACCTGTCAGGTTTTGTTGATTGTCAAAATGTGGGCCAGAGATGGGTGCATATTAAAGATCTGGGTAAAATTAAAACCAGCATTTCACCTGCAAAATAAAAAAAAAAAAAAAAAAATAGGGCTTGTGTTTTTTGGCGCACAATTCCCAAGCAAACACCGTCTGAAATCGCGAAAAGACAGTCTGCGCGGTAAATCTCGTCAGGCCGTCAGCTCGTGCTCTCGACAGATGTGAGTCAGCTGCTTCCATTCAGCTTCAATTACGTTTTTGCTCGTTGGACTCATTATCGGAATATTAATCTCGTGAACGATCTCAGATGCTCCGATCTGATTGGACGAGGAGTCGCATTCATTTCCACGTTGCGTGTCATGGGCCGGGCAGAGCAGGCACCTGGGTGGGAGAAGCCCGATAAGAACTGGCTTTCCACCGCTCGTTCTGTTACATTAGGGGGGTCGGGAGTTCACGGCCCACTCTTCAACTCCTCTGGCTGGGCTCTGAACTCCTGACCCGAAGCCGGGGAGGGGGGCGGGAGCGGGTGGGACCTCCATGCACAGTAGCTGCATTTACAACTGCATGCTGACTCCACGCCAGCAAAGCGGAATCGAGAGGAGTCTGATAACATCTCGCTTTAGAAGGAGCTGCTCAGCCAGCCCTTTGTATTTATGGGCAAGTCTCATGGTTACCCCCGACCATAAATCATGTTAATTGGTTTACTGATAAAATGTCTGTCAGGCCCCATTCACGTAGTGCTGTGGCACCCCCAGTTACTGTTTAATCTTTGTCCTGCAATAGTTCATCTGTTTAACTGACTGAAGGTGAGGAGGAGTGGAAAAGGGAGTCCTTCTCCATATCACATCGCGGCACAGTGTGATGCAAATTGCAGCCACCGCGGTTTGACTTGAATGATAAACGACGTGACTTCCACTGAAAAACAATCGCCGACAAAAGCAGACAAAATCGGCAGATCACCTTTTCCAGGTCATCAGATGTAATTTTTCCAATTAAAATCTATTTTTTTGAGAGAAAAAAAAAAAAAAGAAACAACGAGCTGTCTCATCAGTATACTGAACGTTTGTGCTGTGTGATTTGCTCAGAGATGGCAGTATGTCATTCTTCAGGCTGGTGCCGACAAATGAAAATCATCTGAAAAGATCCCTGGGTTAAGACTTCTCAGTAAATTGTATTGCCTCTTTCTGGCAAGGACATTGAAGCCCACAGGACTAAACTGTCCCTCGTCAACAGATAGGCCACACACAGACGCTCATTTACCTGTCAGATTAAGATTAGGAGTGACTCCGCTTCAGGCCATATGGCAAGAAACCAGGAACAGTACTTGGAGAAGGAACTATTTGTCTCGGAAAATGTCAGCGCTCATTAATTCACGAAAATCAAGACACATTAGGGAGCAATGCATACGAAGACAACTGTGTTTATCTTACAGAGCAGGAAGACTCTTTTTACTGTAGATGACAATTCAGTTTCTACTGTGAAACTTGTCCCAACTTTACTTTTTCTTTTTTTTCTCAATAATATAAGTGCCGGATAAGAAAACCAGCTGTGCTGATAGTCCATAGTTGCAGATAATTATACACGAGTTACTTTCCAAGTAGACCGTTTGCCTCCATGAGGAGCTGAGGCAAGGCACTGCAATCTACTCTTATTTGGCTGGCGTTGATCTTTGCATGATTAATGGTTTGAAAGGATCCAGAAAAAAGGTCAAATGCGGAGTTGGGGATGGAGCAGCTATGCGGGGTAATTAAGACAAACATGATTAATAACCCCAAGCTGCCACTGTGTTCTGTAAACAAGATGCAGCCAGATGGGATGCATATTTTGAATATTGTACATTAGTTTTCCAGAACATAAGGGCACACAGCTACTCGGCGCACTTTTAAATAAGTCTAATATCAATGCTGTTAAAACAGTGTATTGGCTCATGATGTATGATGAGAGTGCATTAATGTAACAAACTTTATACCTCATTGACGCCGTACAATCCATCTAAAAATAGCAGTACATCAATGACTACAGTAATGGAATAGAAAAGTCATTGGACTTAATTGCTCCCGAGCTTTATTGTCTCCAGAATATGAGCCGCAGATAACGCGAGTACAGTATAATAGCTCCATCATGGCGACTTTCGAGACAAGCTGTGATTACGGTCCTGACTGAGAGGGGGAAAAGTCTCCCACTCTCATTCAATCCATTATCTCGCCTACTCTCCTCTCTCTCTCTGCCCACCAGTGTGACTGACAGTATAGAGGGATCAGGTCCAGCTTCCAGGGAAGGCGGGGAGACAGGTGTCAAAATGGTCCAGCAAGCAAATCTAACCCTCGCTAATCAGCCCTGTTGTTCCTCCACAATCCATGTCTAGTCCGCGGCTCTCATTCCGTATGAAAAACAATTACGCCGGTTTGAAGTTGAGCGCGCACTAACTCACCTGTCTCTTCTGATAAGTGTAACGACGGAGCACAGGGGGGGTGAGAGGGCTGTGGAAGAGGAGGAGGAGGGAAGGGATGTAGTGCAGGGTGTATCGCTTTCAAGGCATCCCAAAACAACTGGGCTACAAAGACGTGTCGGACGTTTGATTAACAGCTCGAGCGAGGAGAGTGAAACTGGGGGACCCAACACCCAGAAATATTAAAACCACAAGGGGTCAGAAAACATGAGACCGAGCGGGTGAAAATGGTGTTTTGATGACAGACAGTCTGTCCGCGTTAGCTCCAACGAGGAAGTTATGTTCTCTGTCCCATTTATTTGCCCGTTAGTTAGTCTGAGGACTTTAAATGAAATTAAGTGCAAAGCTGGACCATGAGCTGCGAATGAAGTGATTCATCTTTGATGTAGATCCAGGAAGGACTGCTTAACATTTCCACATTTCCAAGAGCACCAAATTCTCAACTGAGCTTTCGCTGAATAAAAAATAAATCTGGTATCATTTTCCGGTAAGCACTGATTAATTTGCAATTCAAAAGACGTGTAACAGTGCAGGTCAGAAGGCTGCAGCCTTGGCGGACAGTACGCCCCCCCTCATATATAATACAGTTACACCTTGGTAAGGAGCAGAAATGAAAACATGAGGTTAATTAACTATCGATATCTGAGAGCGTGCTTCTTTACTTCAAAGGGGGATCCTTCCGAGCAGGAGGAGGAGGAGGATATGTGAGCTTCAAAGAAAACTGGGATGGACAAGGCACCACACACTCATGTATTGAAATAATAGCTGACAAAGATCCTCAGCATTTGTGTCAGTGTAATGCTCAGTGGCACCGAAAGCAGCGCCACTACCAGAGCCTCCGCTTTAATTTGTGGTGATGGGCCTGGGACTCTCTGCGGGCCGAGGAGGCCCACTGATGCGGTCGGCAGTCGGCCCTAATGCACCGGCTTGATGGGAGACGAGCGAGGGGGAGCGATCTCAGCCAATGGGCACTTGCTGAAGTAAGACCACAGTGACGGTTAGCATCTGCGAGAACTTTCATTCTCACTCAGCGGGAGTCAGCGCTAAGTAAGAGCGTTTGAGAGCTTTGACAGAGGGGTGTCGCAGCGCCGTGATTAAATGGCGACTATGTGCAGACCTCTGCAAGTGGCTGCGGCTGGACGACAGAGTTTCGCCAGTCAGGAGGAAGGTGATGTCATTTATGGGACTCTTTGATCCACCATTCATGTCTGGTCTGGATCCAGCAGTCCATTACTGCTATTCAACTTCTCTGACTTGATTTTTGAGGTGTCAGAAAAAAAGATCTTACCTACTACTTTGGGGAAATGTGCTAATAAAGTGAAAGCAATTTCTGGTGCATCGCCCGTTTTTTTAATGTTTTATCGATTTTCCTCAGAAACATAATTATTTTCTGCATCAACAATTCTGTCAATTCTATTTTTGATTAGCCTGTAAATTCATCATCAAACATCACAACTACGCATATCCCAGAGCGGCATCTTTAGATCGCTTGTTTTGTCCAATCGACAGCCCAGAACTTGCAGATACCCCTCACACACTATCATTATATAACAAGAGAAAAAAGCAGAGTCACATCTCAGCAGCTGAAACCAGCAAATGTTTTGAATTTCGGTCTGAAAAACTGAAAAGTCTGTGTGTCGTCGCCATATTTTAACAATATGGCACCCTGCCTTTGAGTGTGGCTGTTCAGAAGAACTGCAAACACTCGAGCGGACCACGTGTCTTATGAGCTTTTTCTGTTCAAACATAACTCAGCTCAGGGACCCTCTGGTGCACAGGACCTTTGTCGAAATGATGTAAAAGCAATGAACTATGATTCGGTTTTGTATTACATGACACCAAATTCTTCATGTTCACAGAATTAAAGTGGTAATAAGTGATTCTGTAAGTTTTTAATACAGATTCTTTTGACAACATGATTACATAAGACATCGCCAAGATATAATTCCAATGAAATCTCATAATGCTGAATTATCAGCCAGCCCTAGTCAGAACCACTTACAGTATACTTTTATAAAATTGTGACAAATTGCAGTTGACTACGCACAGTGTGTGCGATTCAACCCCCCAGGAAAAAGAGCAATAAAAAAAGCCACAACTCCCTGCGTGGGATGGCTTCACTTTCAGGGTCAGTAGACTTTCCAAAGTAACAAGCCGAGCATATGCCGCAGCGGTTCCCCTTATGTCCCAAGAAAGACCCAATTAATTCATCAATCTGTACACCTCTGTCACTGCCTAGTGCATTTTAGCCCCTTGCCAGCAGAGCTCCATCCATTACCGGCCAGGTTGTTCAGCTCTCCCCCCAGCCTGCCTGCCAAACAGCCAGCCAGGGTGGCTGCTGGGTAATTACACATTGCCTTGACAACGCACATGATTGTTTTCCTTGCAGTATATTACTTCATTAGTACTTCCCAATATGCCGTATTTTTTAAATGTCACTTTTTTTTTTCCCACCCAACTCAGTCCAATCTCGACTCGTCTGTATATCATAACAATCATTAATAACTGTCAGTCGGCAGCATCAGTTCAGCGCTCGGGCTGCCTCATTAGCATGGCCCAGCATTTGTTCTGCGGAGAGGCTGATTATTTTCTACAACAGGCCAGGCCAATTACTTTAGTGAAATGGTATCACATAAATCAAAACTTAACAAGGTGGCAAATTTGAAGTTATCAGATTCCAAGAGACACCGTAACTAATATGTCACTGTCACAAGTGCTCTCTGCAGGTATGCCATACCAAATATATCATCCCACAGGATCTCGGAGGCTTTCTCGAGGAAATTACCATATTCAGAAAAGTGGGAGCACGAGTGGTATGAAAATGTAAAAAAAGAAAAAAAAAAAGGTGAAGTTCAAGCAGGGCGGCTCTGGGCAGTGGGAGAGGGTGAGGTGGATGGAAAGAGACTGATCCCGCTTGTAACGTCTTTTCAGGCCATCCCGGGCGATATAACATGTCGGCTTTCTCCTGCCGCTCAGGCCTCTCCTTTTACTCTTTACATGATGATGTTCATCCATCACATCATGACAGCTACATCAAACCAACAACAAACATGCAAACCCAGCAATCTAAAATATGCTGACGCCACGCGCAGACACATAAATACAGACCACTTTAGCGCCGCTCTGAGTGGCTTTTTTTCCCCCTCTGTTTAAACTAGATTTTCCATCTACTGGGAATTCCCACAACCCAGAATGTGTGATAAAGTACACTTCTGTCCGTTAGCCACTGACACGAGAGCGATTGCAGAAGCTGTGTAAATGGGTTTCTGTTTGTTTGCCCTTGTTTCTTCTCCCTCCGCTCACAGGAGCTACAGTATGTGCCGCACAACGACCGGTTCTTACTCGCTGTTCGTTAGAGAGGGATTACCTCTCACTAAAACATTCACCTCATCTTGATGTTATTTGCTCCATTTGTTTTCCACCGTCTGCAGCGCCGCCTCTGCTCATTTCTCATTTTTAAGTGACGATTGAGGACAGATGGATGCGAACTCAAAGTTTCTGATCTTTAGCAGAAGTTATGGAGGGTTATCTTTGGCTGTATATCTCTGCTCTGGCAGCGCTCCCCTGGTGATGAAGGATTAACCACCGCAGCTGTCTCTTCCCCAGGATGATGCAGTGCACTGCTCCCCGACACGACAGCATCACTTAATCTTAATGTCCGCTTCTCCAGAGCGGCCGCACAGGACAAAGCCAATCAGCATCACATGCCATGGGGATGGACCTACAGCTTGGCCCTGGAGTTTCTCACCCTCGCAGGCCTATTCATCAACTTCAGCCACACCAATCCTCAGAGTTCTCCTCTCGCAAACCACAGCTGAGCCGGCCAGTGATGTATAGGACGATGAAGGAGGGAGGGCCTGGAACACTTATCAGATTGCACATTATGCACTGCTTTGTGTTCCTGAGGAAAAAAAAAAGAGGGAAGAGAAGTAATGAATGCACTCAGCCTTCCTTTAGCCCAGACCACCTATTTGCTGTGTTTAAAGAGATATCTGCTCAATAGCGCTCTAGCATTAAGGATGGGGTAGATCTGGAATAATGATCACTGTTCATTTAGATAAATTGCACTCAGGGAATCCATTTGTAAAGATCTGAATTCAGCTGCAAGTAAAGGAGGGGACGCTTCATTTGTTCAGCATCCTCCCAGTATGCATTACTGGGCGTGCAGGATGTGCATGCATGGATGTAAGGGCAGAGGTATCCCATAATGCCATAGTCTCCATGATATGAAAACACACACACAAAGGCCACGTGCGAGGCACATGTTACCCGTCGACTTGAAAGCAAGAACGTGCTCCTTCTCTGGTCATATGATGTTAAACATGTTATACTGTTAAAACTGGAACATACATCAAGACGCTGGCACATGGTTAGATGGGGAGGGAGGAGGGCGTGAAGGGGGGGTTAGCAGATGTAAAACATTCAGAGCAGATCATTCAGAAGACATATTCACGCAATATCAAAGAACAAAGTATGAATAGATACAGCTAATCCTTTAAAGTTAAAGAAGTTTGATCAGGAGATGATAATAAAAAGAAAAGCTCTATCTCCGGCATATCGTGACCCAGCCTTGTAATGTAAAATTATGCTAAACAATATCATCATGATGGCTTTCCCGTAGCAATCCAAGTACTTCGCCAACACCAGCCATCAACCCCCGTTCTGAACCCGATAATAAAGAGATGACACTTTTATGATACCATAATTAACAGCGCTCTAGGATGAAATTAAATCAATATGCCCATCTAATATCATTTTCCCTAGTTATGCAAATCAAACATTCAAAGCCCTTGGAAAGTGATATGAATTGCTTTCACATTTCAGTTCACACATATTATCATATCAGACCTCTTGGGTTTGATGACATGGAGGACGGAGGGGGGGAGACTTAACGATGTGAAGACTGAGCTGGAGAGAGGAGAGCAACTCTGACTGCTGATTAGCTCGCAGAGACAACGGGATGATAATGCGAGCGCTCAGATTAAGACAATTCCACTTATTTCGGAGATAAAATGGCGAGGCGCGCCGCGGTAGTGGATCGCAGTGGTAAGAGAAGGATAAACTACAGATATGAACACCTCTGCCGCGGTGTAACAAAGCGCCTTCCACACCGTGATGAGATAAATTATCACTTTTAATTCCCCCAGAACACACGCTACCACCCTTTTTAGCCATCCCGGTGTCTCTGCTGTGGGAGGCGAGGTGAAAGTATACGGCCTTTCCCTTTATGGATATGAGACAAAGGGGAGGCTGTGATGGCTGGGCGCAGACAAGGCGAGCGGCGGTGGAGGGGGAGCCTAATGGCCGTGATTAATGACAATGGGCCAGAGGAGAGCTGGGACACAGGCGCTACATATATCATCCCTTCTCATCAGTCTATGCACCTCTGTGGCCTCTTCCCTGCAAACCAGCACACTACAGTGAGGCAAAAAAAAAAAAAAAAACACACACACACACACATACACCTCATCTGCTCTCAGTCAGCATACCACCAAGAAGCTTCTGGTACGGTACTTTATGGGCCTCGCGGATGATAGCTGTGCAGGGAAATGACATGTAGAATAAGATATAATGAGTAAAGGGGGTGACGGCTGCGCGCGCGATCACTCATGTTTTTCATGAACTGAATACTTCCTGTGCTTAAGTCACATTTCCAAGGTCTAATCTTCCATATGGAGAGAGATGAGTTATTGGCTATTTATGAATAGAAGTGATGATGAATGGTGCTGCATTTATCTGCATAAGTAACTCCAAGGGCTGGCACGGAGGTTCAGGCGGGCCATAATAAACATAGTTTGCACTCAGGGGCAGCTCTTTATTTATGGAGCTCTGTGAATAGACATTATGTGGCCATCATCAGCTCCCCCTAGCCCCCCTCGTTCCCTTGAGAAGAGGACAGGAAATAGCTCCTTTATAAGCAATAGTTTTAAAGTTTAAACTGCACTGACCAGGCTTAGCACAAAGGCTGTAATCAACTCTACACAGGGTTTAGTTATGACCAATTAATGGACTATCCTTGTGGGAATTATAACACTCACAGGGACTTGCGGCTTTAATTAGGAGGCACCTTGTTGGATCCTTGTTAATGCCTTCAACTTACTGAAAACATGGCAAATTAATCCCCAATTAACACTACGGGCAGATTTAGTCATTATGAAGCTGCTTTCTGCATAAAGGGATGAAAACATCTCATACGCGAAAGGTTTAAAGCTCTGTTCCGCGATGGAGACGCCGCATCCCCACAGGGCCAAAACAAGTTCAGCTACCCTCCCGACCTCGACGTCTCCTCCTTTATGACATCGCGGAACACGCCGAGAGCTGCTTTACGAGGTCGATTTACGACCGAACGAGTCGTATTGTATCCCCAAATCAGTATGTCAGGTTTACAGCCGTGCACACCTGAGCGGACCCTTTTTATCAGTTATACCTGACGAGAGTGCTGTGATTTGCCCGGCGGGTATCCTACACGAATGACATCAGCGGAATTAAAAGATCAATAGCTTTCTGGCGCTGTATTATTACGGCTTTTCACTATTGTTATTATTATTAAGTTATCAGGTAGCGATGTTGATATTGCTGTTGTCCCAAGGGTCTGTTGGATTCGTTAACGGAGTGACTCAAGTTTTCGGGCGCATCTGCTGCAAATTCGAGGCCAAAATCAAATTGTTACCACCTTGCAGCGAAAGTCCTGAAACTGCAATTTTCTCGCACACGCAGCAGCAGTGAGTCGGTTTACAAATTGTGGGGATTTTGTATTGTCAGACAACATTATCAGGCATCACAGTGGGGCTGAATTCCTGTGCTGAATCCCTCCCAGGACATCATTTTACACTGGCATGTTTAGTTTTTAACATGAGTGCAAATTGTTTATGAAAATGCTGATTTAAAGCTGTTCCCCACTCAAATTTATTTCTAATTCTCACACTGAATTCTTGCTTCATTTTGGGAAATTAACTGGTGGGTAATTAGTCATTACTCTGCTCATCCGTATTTCAACACTGTTCACTACTGGCAACAGTAAGAATTTCATTTTTTCTCAATTCCCTTCTTCTGTTTGTTGCTTATTAAATGCTTGATGCACAAACAAGGCATCTTGCGAGAAAACAAGGCGTCTTTTGTCTTACCAACTGTTTTCACTTATTTTCCATGGGTGCAGCGTATAATTAATATCTCAGCAGTGCCGGGGGTTGTCATTTTTCAAATGGTTTCCCTGGAAATGTTCTACACCTCTTAATGGCCCTGCTAATGCTGTAGCTGTCATGTCTTGGACAGCTGCACTTTTACAAGACAAACTCAGCTGTGCCATGGGCCTCTCTGTGGACTTACTCACTCAGAGGCTTAGAGGCTGGTGCTGCCAGCTGGTGATAGTACACATAACATTTGATTAATCTTTACCTTGTGCCCATGACTGGCGAGTCACCTTCCAATGGTTTCCCTGTTGTGCAGAATATTTTTGCTATTTTCTGATGGATGACAGATCAGCCAAATGGCCCCAAATACAGATGAAACCAGGTGACCACTCACAGGTGCCCACCAGTATGTCAAGATAGTTAAAATACAACTAATTATGCAGCAATTCTGGGGTATTTTTTCA
>JAOXYL010000030.1:6855487-6869100 GCA_028564955.1 Terapon puta
ATATATATTTGTTTACAATTGAACTACATGAGTTAATCCCTTGTATTGATTCCTTATGCCAATTTATGTTAAACAGAATCAAATGTTGCATTTTAGTAAATAGGAACCAAAGGACTTAGAGCATTTACTGGGGACTATTTTCAATCGTGGACTAACACACATTTGGCACCCTGGTGAGGCGTGGCTATGGTCAGGCTTTGGATGCACAGACAGTATTATAATTTAAGGGGAATAAGGGGAAAAAAACATATTACCAAACTTAACTTACTTTAAATTTTACCTCATAATCATTAATGTACACTAGTGGTGTTTCTTTCTTAATAAATGGCCACATGGTGAATCTCATTTATCCAGATTTACATAAAAAACTACTCACCAATCACTTGAAATAAAACAGTACTGAAAACAGTCCCATTCCTGATTGGCGGGAGTCACTTAACCACAGCAGTGTATCTTGGAGGCGGGGAGATCTACCAAGACTTCATTCACACAAAGAAATGTCAAACAGTCGCATAGTCGGAGATGAACATGTCACTATCAAATGTTTTGCTTAGAGAATGGCAGAGCGGAGTTATTACGAGAGCAGCTGAAAGACAGGACCACCGGGACTGCAGAACTCGAGCTTGTCATTGCCGGCCCACCCTCCTCAGCACCTACCACACCTCCTCACCCCATCACATGAATCACAGCCACCACCCTCCACTGCCCCTGCAACAAAAGATGCTTTGAGGTCACGCTCCTCTTCTTTGTGCCCACCGCAGTGCGTGAACAGAGCGAGAGGAGGACCACTCGAGGAGAGGGTCGACTTAAGGGTGGCTTATAACGAACGGACATCCATCATCAAAACGTAAGAGGAACCGTTGCGGTGGCGTTGAGAAAAATTCGCCTCCGAAGGCCGCGATGTTGTTGGGAATCCTTCTGACTCGCTGAGCTACATCGAAATCGAATCATTTGACTTTCCTCATCAAACTGGGTAACGCTCTTCATTGATGATAATATGCCTGAGCTTTAAGCTGCACCCCCCTTTTATATTCATCGCCCCGAGAATCCTCTGTGGGGGTTTAAAACTTCAAACACTACCTCATGAAAAAGTCAGGAGGTGTCAGACATGTGTTTCCCCCTCCTCGCACCCCAACCCCGCTGGCTTGCCAACACCAAAGGCCAGAATTGATTTTATGTGAGGCAGGACCAGCTCCACCCCCGTCAGGGATCACCTGCCTAACCCCCGCCTGTGGCTGCGATGCACCATCAACAATTAGGGAGAGACAGTGAGATATTGACAAGGTATCTGTGGTTTTCAGAGCTCATTTCTATAATTATGTATCACGTAGAGCGGGAGGGGGAGCACGTTTTGTACGATGTGTATTTTTTTTCTCCACCCTTTCGAACATCTGAAGGAAGTTAAATTGTCACGGTTAAATTTTTTGCTCTAATTCCACGTGGATGATCCTTGTGTATGAGCTAATAAAGTGAGGTTTATGGAAGATTCGGGACAGATTATCTGAGGTAAGAGCACTGTTCGGCGACTCAGCGGGCTTTAAAGTTAGCCTGGCTGTACATAAAAAAAAATGCAGCATGAAAGGTCATACAAGAGCCAGCGGAGATAAAAGTCTGAGGTGGCTTTCTTGTATAGTGATCCATTTACGATCCCCTTTAAATTAAACATTCCTTCCTGTTTGTCTGCATGCGCTCATCCCGGCGGGCAGCGGCAACTGTAACGGTACGTTTCTCGTCTTCACCTCTGATCTTTGGTGGTAGATTCAGACAAATCAGCGGCTTTTTACAAAAATCAAGAATTAACTATTGAACTGATTAGAATTCAAAGGTACGACTTGACAGGCGTGACTGAAAACTTTGTATTTTATAACATTTCCATCGGTTTCTGCTCTGATGTGTCAAAATGCCTGCTGAGAAAAAGGCCTATTCTCTATTTCCTGCATTTATATTTGCCCTAAGAAGGAAAACAAACAGTAACATTAAAGGATAATTCCGCTATATTACAACTTTGGTCTCTTTAAAGTCTTATTTTCTTTGTTTTGGCCATCGTAGCTATCCGGGTGTGATAACTCACTAAAGTAACTGCGGCAACGCAAAGGAAGTCAAATGGAGCCAGAAGCATGAGCATTCAGACAGCTTGATGAGATTATCAAAACCGCTTTATTTGGAGGAAAAGACAAAGGTCGGTGCAGCCAAAATGTTGGTCATATTACTTCATTGTGCAAGAAAGCGACACAACGGTGGCTGAAACAGGAAGTCGTTCTGTAAACGGCCTGTGATGGATAGTTTAACCATTCATACTTGTTTTTTCCTTTAAATATGTTTTTTTAAAAGTTTAAAGCTTTCACAAATATGCACCTCTTTTATTTGACAGAAATGATGTGCAAAACCATGAAAATAACGCCAGAAGTGAAATAAACCAGAATTATCCGTCGAGTTTAAAATAATGTTGTTTGTCAGGTCGTCGTCAGTAATCCTCATCTACGTGTGCGTGACTCATGCAGTAATGTACTAAAAGCACACCGCCCAAACTATAAAACATTACAAAATCAAAGCTGAAAATAAAATCCTAATGACAAACTAATATTTAATGACGTGCATAAGTGCTAGGACCACAGTTTATGCAGTACGATAAAGCTCCCGTAAAAACGAATGATTTCAAACATTAAGCGTTAGTGCATGTTAATGGTTCTGACAGACCTTCATTTTTCCCCACTACCTACTGTAGACGTGTCGTTTACGAGCATGTCACTCAGAAACAGCGCAATATTTGTCTGCAGTAAATGACTTAATATAACAGCCCGTGAAGCAGAGCGGCAGCATGTGAAAAGACAAAAACAGTCTGGAAAACAAGCAGCCGTGAATGTGTTTTGGAACAGAGGTTTTAGGAGCCGTGGCGTCTATGTGTGAGACATGACTTCCTTATTTTTAACAGTGGGCACTTCAACCACTGGCTTGATGTCAACCTCCCGTTCTAATGGACAGCCGCAAAGCTGACAGGCCGTAAATCAGAGGGACTATAGAAAGCCATTAGTCGAGGGATACACAATAAAAAGCGGTAATGGTCTCATAAAGCCTGCAACACCACAGCAGACATTCTGATTCTGTCTATTAAGGGCTGCACAGAGCCTCGGATGAGTGAAAATAAGGAAGCCATTTTTCTTTTGTGCATTGTTGCCTGGGGTCTCGTGCTCATGATCAATGTACAGTAAGATGCACCGCGCTGAGAGCTATTTATTTACACTGTACTCCAACTGAGTGAATATTAGAGAAGAACATTGTGATTAAGAAGTGCCTCTATCGGGCTCCATGTTACAGACGCCTCATTGATTTAGTGAGAGCTGGTTATAAATGCCAGATGTGCTCGGAGCCCTGGTTATACTGCGGTATCGAGAATAACAGTTTACATTAGTACAATCTGGTCTTTACGTCACATTAAAAAGGACAGTTTACACAAATTTAGAGCATGTTCTTAATTTACAGCCCTTGTGGTGTCTCGCTGTGCAGATTGTTTCTGTTTTATTTGCTCGTGTTTTCAGATATCTGTCTCCGAGATTTAATGAAAATTCTAGCGTTGTCAGCATTAAAGGTAGACTAAGAGCCGACTGACATGCTAGCAGCTCTGTGAGAGTGCAGCACAAAAGCATCAGCATGCTGACACGTTCCCATTGACAACAGCACCATGTTGACATTAAGTGCAAAGCTTGTATAATGTTTATCAAGTTCACCATCTTAGTTTGCATGTTAGCATGGCAACATTTGCTGATTGATTAGTTTTTCAGGTATTGGTAAAAAAAATAAAAAAATATAAAAAACATAATATACAAATCTACAAAATTTCATGGCCATCCATCCACTAGTTTTTGAGATATTTCGGTTTTGCCTAGGCATTTCACTCACAAGGTCAGAAGTAATATTCAAAACTTCAACATCTCTTTGTAGAAATAAGGTCGGAGGTCCAAAGAATTTGAAACAGCCACATTTCATAAATACCAGGAACAAAGGTCAAGCTGAATACTTCAGGATGCTTCAAAGTCAATATTGTATGTATGGCTAGGTACCAATAAAAGTAAGTATGAAAATTTGTTGGGGTTTTTGTTCATTTTGTTCTCTTTGTTGCATGAATCGACCCTTTAATTATGTTTATTTTAACCGATTGCTGTGAAAGAAAATCAGACTTCTGGTGAAATTCGACAAATAATTAACATGTTGAGAAATGCGGCAGCAAATTTGGGGGTACATCTCTTAAATACACTGCATGGGAAGGACGGAGACTCGTGACAGATTTCTATGTTTGACGTAACAAATCTAATTAGCCAGAGAAAAGGAAAAGGAAAACAAAAAAAACACTCTTTGAAACCGCGCCAACTTGTTCGAGCTATTAACAATCTCGATGCCTCACGTCTAAATGATTTCAGCTAAAATTTCACCAAATCAACCCAAATTTCTCTCCACCAAAGATAAGAGAGTCGGCTGAGTGACGTTTCAACAGGCTGTTCTTAACTTACAGAGAGATTGAACTCGCCTGGAGACAATGACAAGCTCCTCTCTGTCTGATGTCACTTCCCATTTCCAGGCCGACTGCTATCTGCTACTGGCTTCTGCCAATAATAGCTCATCAAAACAACACAACCCTTCTTGGCACCAAAATAAAGGCAGCGGTCCACGTCTGTGCCACTCACTTGTCAATTAAGACTCCTCTTCGCACTGACACTTGTGACTTAAAAGAAACAGTCGAGAATGTGATGAATTTGAGCCGACAGATGAGAAGGCAGTGCGCTGCGTTGCAGTACCATAATGCGCTTGAGATATGGATAACAACTGACACCACTGGCAGGTCTTATGAAGTTTGATTTCATTTGTCAGGCCTCTTCTACTTTGTCTTTTAGCCCCGCGCGCGCACTCACTCTTCAATCATCGTGGTAATAGCTCGTTCTGATAGCCTGAAGACACTCGCACTCCGCTTCCATTTAAAATGCAAAGCCACAAATATAGTAGGTGCTGCTGTGGGCTACACGCCAAGATGGCATCATGTGTTGTATCTAATGCTGTACTGTATATTTATATGCATTATTGTGCGCGGTGTATGTAGAGAAAGGAGCAAAATGTCCATGGGGTGTTCTCTTCTGAAACTCACACAGTTTCTCTACATGGAAAAACGCACGCAGATGAACACATATCACATAAACCACACACGACAGAGAAATAACCATCAGCCTCGGCATTTGATCACTAAGTAGACAAATGGAGCAGTAAGTGTCCAAGCCTGTCTCGGCAAATACCTTGCATGCTTGTCTCCAGCCGACCACATGACGCTAATTCCTGACTGAGGCGCTCCTCCCGCGTATCCCTAATCCCGCCCGTGAGATGTGACAAGATCATTCTTTAGGCCTACTTTAGTCTGAATAATCTGCCCATCACAGACATTCATCCCGACCTGCACAGTGCTCCCGGTGTCATAACACGCTACCTGTACATTTTCACCCCGGCTTAGGCTCCATAAATTAAATCTAGACAGTGAATGTGAGGGATCGGCATCCTGCGCCGCGAGTCTGTCGATGTGGAGAATGTTGATTTTACAGGGCGCTATGCAAACAAAACTGCAGTGTGTCCTTTTAACTCACTTTAGATCCAATGCTTATAGGAACTTAGTGGAGAGGTCACCAACGATCAACATCAATTCGTCAATTAGCGGGCCTGCAGTTTAAAACCCTATAATATATTTTTATAATTTAGCTTTGTAGCTGCTGGATGGATAAAACAAGCAGTTTTAAAGTATCGGGTGTTATAACGGCCATTTTTCCAAGGACTGATGGATAAATCCAAAAAAAGGACAAAAAAGTTACCAACATAATCGTTAGATGAAGCCCTAAGGAGAATTAAAATCTGCTAAGTGAAGTGATGTGCCGTACTTTATGTCATGAGAGGCCAACGTGATTGCACTTTTCCCCCCCAAAAGCCGTTAGACGAGCAGATACAGCGCCGTAGGTCGCGCAGGAGCTTCTTGAAGTTTCCACAAAGTTCTGAACCGGTAATATGGCAGCTGTCAGGTTGAATTGAGCCGTCGGTTCCAGTGCTACCAGGGAGGGTAGGTGAAGTTAACTCCTCTCTACAGCATGACTACAACCCGCCAGGATCCTCACCTACCTGATGGCAAGTGGACGACAGCGCATAATCTCCATAGGCTTTGCTTCCTACTCCTGACCAGCTTTAACTAATTGAGGAGACAACGTGAAAAAGACCCTTCACCGCCGCGATCTTGGCTGCACCTCAACTTTTCTAACTCTCTCCGTCATGCTGCGCTCCAGTCGTCTGACTTCCGGCGAGAGATAGCGCAAGTTCTCGGTGTCAGCTCCGAGTTGAGCTCTTGCAAATGAAGTCAACGCTACAGTATTTGACACAGATGGAGGGGATGAGTGTGAGTGTGTGTGTAGGCAGAAGGGGGGAGGGGAAATATCTCGGGTGTACTCAAGGGGAATGGGTATGACTTCTAAGTATCTGAAATGTCCTGTCTTAAACACATAATATCCGTAATACATCCTGACACTTTCTCCTATAACCTCTTATTCTGTGCCAGCTTCTGTGGGGCCTTTTTTTTCCCCTCTCTGGGCGCAGAAGAAAAGCAGTCTATTTTCTTGTCATATTTGGTTGAAAGGCGACTCTCAACTCGGAGTCTAATTTCCTGCACTTTAAAGACAGTCCACATGCAAGGTGCATTACCATGCTATCAAGGTGATGGGAGCAATTTCAACCCGTCAGTCAGTCATGGAAATATCAGAGAGACTTAATGTCTACCGCAACCTGTCAAAGGCTCCTGTGAAGTGGCGGAGAGCGTAATCTGAGTCTTATTCACTCAACACCATTTGCTTGTCAGCGCAGCTCTCTGTTTTACTCTGGATGGGAGTTCGTAATGAGATGGGGATATAATATAGCCATACATACAGCTACTTTAATGAGGAGGTCAAATTGTGGCAGGTTTTAAAGAATATAAATATATTAAGAGGGAGAAGGGAGGATACGTACAGCTTCAGCAGAGAGCAGCTGTATCGCAAATAGTTTCAGCCTCAGTAAGAGACTGCTGCATCTCATATGATCACACAGTCCCTGCTTTACGGACAGCAGTTAGTTAAGGCTGTTAATTTCCCGATAGACGCACCACTCCGGGTGACACACTGGGGCTGTACTTAACCATTATTAATGTGACAGGCCTCGGTGCAAAGCAAATCAATTAAACAGGAGCAATCACCATAGTCTGGATAACGGCCTTTTAAGACTGTTTGCATGTGACAAGGAGGTCCTCGATCCAGGCCTCTGCGCCGGGACCTGACAGGTCAAGAAAGCGGCATGAAACAATAGCACCTTCTAACCATCATCTCCCCTTTTTACCTGTCAGATCCAGTCGGCCTGTCTGGCTGCTGACGTGGCGCTCCCTGCGCCGGCTGCCACAAGGTGAATTTTCATGTCATGTCGAGGGAATTTCTTATTCCATTTGCTCGACATTATAATGCTGCATTTATCGACTGTATCATTTTTCTTTTCTTTTCCCCTCTCTTTTTTTTTTAAAAAGCTATATGGCAGCGGCTTTTGTACCTCCGTTTTTTGGTCATTTTCCTAATAGTTTCATGTGTGGCACGTGCATGTTAAAGTCTAAAGAGAGAGGAATAATAAGACTGGAGCAGCGGCTTACCTTCATGCTGTTTGGGTAAATCTCCCACTACAGCCTTCAACCTACAAAGTGTCTAGAAAAGAGAGGATTTCGCAAAAACATATCACTTGTACACTTCTGCATGAGGTCAGTTATCGATTTAAATACTGACAAAAGAGCAGAAATGAACTGAACAACAGGATCACATGCATGCATTTGTTTAATCAGCCCTGTAGCCACCATCCCACATGCAGAGCTGAATTATGCACACACATTATACAATTATACATTATACAACGCAGTCACAATAGTAGCTCCTGTCACTGCGACTCTAATGCCTTTATTTTCTATTTTTAATCAACTCCAATCACAAACTGTGAAGTTGCTGTGAAGGAGGTAGGAGGAGGATTATTTAACCCGCCAGTTTGACTCATTTCGATTTTAAATGAACCTCAATAAATAAAGAAAAACAAAAATATTCAGAGACTGAATGAGATTCTAAAAAAGTGAGACATCCATTTTTTTTTGCCACCCAGCCTTAGGTTAATTATTCATGTCTTGTCTTTGGCAAAGGACGAGTATAGAAAATGACAAATAATGAGATTCAGTGACCAAGAGTGTGGCACTATATGCGTTTATGTTTAAGGATCACACATTTCTCTCCTCCTTAGAGCAGAAAATGTTATTTCAAGGGCATGAAAAGTTACAGCTTGCATACTGGTTTATAAAATTTTTTAAAAGTGGACATGGATTCAGACATCTTGATTTTCATGATAAAGCATGAGCTCTGAGGGACACACACACACACACAAAAAAAAAAAATCCCTTAATAAAAAAATGAAACCATAATCTTTAAAATGTTCAACCCAGATGCAGAAGCTTGTTTCTGTAATCTCCTTGAGCTTTCCCCACCCCACCACTTTTTTTTCCCTTTTTTTAAAACTTTTTTTCTTGTAAAAACGGTGGTGTTTGCACAGACTCTGGGTTGATTCATAAACGTGTCCTTGTGTGAAATACTAGCAGGAGATTTGGAGCTTTCTGTTTAAAAGTAATGAATTACGGGGACGCAAAAAAAAGAAAAAAGAAAGAAAAGGAAAAAAAAGAGTGCAGCCATTTAAGGATAAAGCTGAGAATTTGGTGTCTGCCGGGGCGAGCCATCCATCACGTCCACAATAAAGGAGTTTTTGCCTGACGGTCGAAATTTATGGTCGCCCTTCTCTGCCCTAATAACTCAAAGCGCCGTGTCAGAGGCTGACAGCCGTTGCCGAAAACAGCCCCCCTGTTATCAATCAAAAAACACTTGCATATGTTTAACTTTCGCCTGATCAGCAAGACATTTATAGGCTATTGAGTAATAAGATAAGTGGGTCTATTTCGATGGGAAGAAATGTGGAAGCTTTAAATGATTAATGGCAGCCACAAGAGGAGAGGTTTTTTTTTTCCTTTTTTTTTTCTTTTAAAGCGCTCTTGGAATAAAAAAAGAAAGATTTTTTGGCTTCAGTGTGGCGGAAATGTGGAGGAATATTTTTACTTTCCAAGACCAAGAAAAAAAAAAGAAAAGAAAAATGAGTTGCTATTAAATGGATGTCTGTAGCAGAATTAAGTTTAAAAAGAAAAAAGGGGGAAAAAAAGCCTCAGAGTTTATCTCCAATTAAACAAATCGTTGTTTTTTCAGTTTAAGCAGAGCAGACGGGCCTGAATGATGATGGAGGAGAGAGGGAGAGGTTTCTTCTTCTTCCTCTCCTTCCTCTCTCCTCTTCACAATAGCTGACCTGAATCTGACTGAGAAGAGGCGAAAAGGGAGGAGGTGGGGAGGAAAAATTAATAAATAAAGTGCAGACGAGCTGACAGAGAGCTGGCATGCGGGACAGGGAACTGACAGATGACAGTCTGCGTGATTGAGAGGAGAAAGTTGCAGAAAATGTGAAACATGCCGATGGATATCACTGCAGGCTGGAGTGGAGTGTGTGAAAAGAAAAGCGTTGGGCAGCTTTTTTTTTTTCTTCTTTTTGGAGTTTAAAATAAGTATTTAGTGAATCCAAGCGGTGCAAAACTCTCATTATTGCAATCAGATGGGCTTAACGTGCCCTCTCTTAATTATGGTCTTGTTATCTGGAGAGAATTATCTCAAAATGACCTGCTGAAGTTGGAACAAAATGAGTTTGTTTGTGTTGTAAGTTGGCCGACTTCTCAAATATCTCACTTTAAAAGCATTTCCAGGACTGTAAATAGGTGCTAATTAATACGCATCTTGTGCTTTTGTGTGACATAAAGAGGTTTTTGGTCATTTTTAACACACCCCTGTTAGCTTTGGTCCACCGTCCATGTAAAAACGCAGGGCGCACACTGGTGGTGGAGGGATGGTGGGTGAGGGGGCGGCGCATGCGTCCGAGCGCCAATTACGCACAGACGCACACAAAAAGTCCAAATTAAACGCGCTCGGAGTGAGTGAAATGATGAAGCGCACGCCACCCGCGCCGAGAAGGAAACGCCACATTCACTCATCCACCTCCAACCACCTCGGGATCTCTCTCTCTCCCTCCCTCTCTCTCTCTTTTTTAATCGTGTGTGGAGTAGGAGGTGGCGAAAGGCTGAGATCCGCGGACTAATTCAGACGCTCCTCGAGAAAGGAGGCGGAGTGATCTCTCCGTAAACCGGGCGCGCTCTCGGACCCGCAGCCACAAACCAGTCAGAGCGACGCCGGGGACGCACCGAGGCGGAGGCTGACACAACGCACGGATTCTGCTCACACACTCCTTCCTGCGCGTCTCCTCTGAGGATTTAACGTGTCTTTTTTTCCGCTTTCTGGCAAAAACACAAAACAAAACAAAAAAAAAAGAGGCTTTGACCATCTGACGTTTCGTGCGTTGGCTTCTTCTTCTTTATTATTTTCTTCTTTTTTTAAACCCTACACATGTGTCGCTCAACCATTTCCACGAGAGTTGGGTCATGATCACATCGCCCACGGTCTCTGTCCTGAGAAATAGCACGAATCCAGCGTGGGAGAGCGGCTCCTCGGGGGAGAGGGGCGCAGCGAAGAGCAGCCAGCCGTCGGCCGTCACCAACTCCGTCTCTCCCGCAGACCCTTCTCGCCAAGCCAGCCGTCTCCCCATCAAGGTTTTGAAAATGCTCACGGCTCGGGCGGGACACCTTTTGCACCCGGAGTACCTCCAGCCTCTTCCGTCCACCCCTGTCAGCCCCATCGAGGTAAGGACGACTATGATTTTTTTTTTTTTTTTGTGCCTTTTGCGCACACGGGCATCAGTTCGCCAAATATCACAGTGCGTTAAACCTGCTAATGATGGGATGTTGTGCACAGTTTTAGTGGGTAACTGGTTTTATTTGTGCTGCAATCGTTTATTCGACAGAGGAAACACCCCCTTAATGTGATTTTAAACCCGTTTTCCGAGTTGATTCCCGACGTTTCCTGCGTTCAGACGACAACCCGACGTGTCGAATTTGGACTCGCTTTGGAAATTAATGACCTTGTTGTGGCAAATTGATGTCCGCGCGCGTGTGTGTAATGGTGGTTTTCGACGCGTGGCAGCTGCACAGCCGTGTCTATTCTCTCCTGTGAATCCGCTCCCTGTTCTGTTCGTGCCCCTGTTTCTTTTTTACACGCCGAGTTGTGTCGAGTTTCATCCCGGGATAAGTTTATGCGCAATGCGTAAACTACGCGGAGCGCCCGGCCGTGCGTAATTATCACCACTAAAAAAGAAAAGAAAAGAAAAAGAATAGGAAAATAGGAAAAACCGTATGTGTGTGCGTTCTTTTGTGGATTTCATTAATTGTGTTTTGTCTGATTTCACACAGCTGGATGCCAAGAAAAGTCCTCTGGCGCTTTTGGCCCAAACGTGCTCACAGATCGGAAAGCCGGACCCGCCGTCCTCCTCCAAGCTGTCCTCGGTGACCTCCAATGGATCTAGTGACAAGGAGGCCAAATCCGGTCCTCTGAAAATGAGCGACATCGGAGCCGACGACAAATCCAGCTTCAAACCTTACTCCAAGTCGTCGGAGAAGAAGGACTCGAGCAGCAGCCTCAGTGGAGATAAAACCAGTTTCCGAGTGCCTAGCGCCACCTGCCAGCCGTTCACCCCCAGGACAGGCAGCCCCAGCTCCTGCACCTCCGTCTCCCCGCTGCCGGCTGAAGCCAAAGCCGGGGACAAGGAGGAGAAGAAGGAGGATAGCAATAAAAGCAGCACGACGGAGAGCAACGGCAGCCACAGGATAAGTGGGATTACCTCTGACGGCAGCCAGGAGAGCACATCTGGATCCAAGACTGCCACATCTGACTCAACATCTGTAACCTCATCGTCCTCCTCCGTCCTCGGCTCAGGACTGGTGGCCCCCGTTTCCCCGTACAAGCCCGGTCACACGGTTTTCCCCCTGCCGCCCGCTGGTATTTCCTACCCCGGGAGTTTAGCGGGTGCCTATGCCGGTTACCCGCAGCCGTTCCTCCCTCCTGGAATGACCCTTGACCCCACCAAATCCAGCAGCCAGCTCCTGAGCGCACAGTTCGCCGCGGCCAGCTCTCTGGGCTGCAGCAAAGCGGGGACGAGTCCGTTAGCCGGAGCGTCCCCCCCGTCTCTAATGTCCGCCAGCCTGTGCCGAGACCCGTACTGCCTGAGCTACCACTGCACCAGCCATCTGTCCGGCGCGTCCGGCGCCAACTGCGCACATGACTCTGCGGCGGCTGCAGCCGCGGCCGCCACCGCGCTCAAGTCCGGATACCCGCTCATGTACCCGACACACCCGCTGCACGGCGTGCACTCCTCGGCCCCGTCCTTCAGCGGACACCCCTTATATCCGTACGGGTTCATGCTGCCCAATGACCCCCTGCCGCACGTCTGTAACTGGGTTTCTGCTAACGGACCTTGCGATAAGCGCTTTTCCTCCTCCGAGGAGCTGCTCAGCCACTTGCGGACTCACACGGCCTTTGCCGGGACGGAGAAGTTAATATCCGGGTACCCGGGCTCGTCCTCTCTCGCCAACGCCGCCGCCGCCGCCGCCATGGCCTGTCACATGCACATGCCCCCCAACGGCAGCCCGGGCAGCCCCACCACGCTGGCCCTCAGGGGCCCCCACCACCCCCTCGGACTGAGCAGCCGCTACCACCCCTATTCAAAGAGCCCCCTGCCCACGCCCGGGGCCCCGGTGCCGGTGCCCGCGGCCACAGGGCATTATTACTCCCCGTACGCTTTGTATGGACAAAGACTGACTACAGCCTCGGCCTTAGGATACCAGTAGAGACAAAGAATTATACATTTATAAAGGAGATTTAGGCCCAATGAGTTTTATATTGTACTTCATGCAGGGACTGGATCCATGTGGGGATCAGTGTATTTATTTGCGATAGCTTCAAGCGTGACTAAAATAAAAAATAATATAACTTTGAACAGCCTCAATGTGCATTCTTTTACACAGGAGCCATTATTGTGTTTTGTGTACCTGCTGTGCATCAACCAGTTCTTAGTCTGCAATTTTAAATTGGACTTTTTTTTTTTTTTAAGTAATATGGATTTTATTCTCTATGCTGATTCAAATATCAGTCTGGCAAAAGTTATTTCTCACTCAGAGCTGGAGCTGAGTGATCTGACGGAGTGATGGACGTGGAAAATCAATCACAACTGTCATTGATTTATTTTGTGGGGAGAGAAAAACGTTTCCTGAAGCCTTTTTTTTTCTTTTTACCTGGATGGTATTTTTAAAGCTGTGAGGCGTTTACAGAGCTCTACTTTCTGTTTTTAAATTCACTGTTAATCTAAAAGTATCAGATAAGGTCAAACAAGGAAAAATAACTCTGAGCTTTAATAAGATGAATTTATTTATTACATATTTAGTTGATCTTTTTTCATTTATGTTTGGGCGCTAGTCTGGCTTGTGAAAGTTTGCTGTGGATTTTTTAAATCAAATATATATCAAGGCTACTTATTATAACCAGTCAAAATGTAGTTTGTTAGGCTGTGGCAAA